>JACEEZ010018204.1:2500-75000 GCA_016584305.1 Chionoecetes opilio
TGAGTTCGAAAGGGAAAATAGAAAGGGGAACAGGGAGAAAGTCTATAGATGATCTTCAGAACCTCTCTTATCCCATCAAAGGAGGGGTGTCCCCTTGGGCCCCCGATGCTGGCCACCAGGCCCCCCGGTTTTTCGCGTTTCCCGCAGGCTGTTATTAGTGCGTCCAAATTTTACCAACAAAAGGGGGCGCAATCCCCATGCGCAAGGCGAAAAATTTTACAACAAAGATTGTTTATCAACAAAAACATTGCAGGCGTCCTCCAAAAATACGTAGCTAGAGATTACAGGAAAAATTTGGGCAAAAATAGGGATCCAAACGATCATTTTTTATTTATGCTTAAAAATAGCTTTGTTTTTAAATGAGCAAAATGCTGTATCAGTAAATTTACTCGAATCACTGCATAAAAGGTTTAATGGCCTTCACTCACTATTTCAAAAGCAGAGCGAATTTTTCGATCAGAATGTTTTTTATGAAAGAAATAACAATTTCCTTCCCCCGCTTGAAACACTTGTGGACACAGGAACACGCGAAAGATGCGTACCGGTACCGTGTTTAAAGCGACCCGGGTTTTTTTATCGCAAATCTTTTTGATCATTTTGCCTCTTCGCATGGGTTCGCGCCCCCCTTTTTTTGGTAAACAAAGTCGGACTGACCCCAAACAAGCTGCGGGAACGGACAGGGATGAGGCAGGTAACAACGGTGATCAAGGGCAATAAGTACTTGATTACTTACCAGATTTCGAGTGTCCCTCAATGTGGCTTACTGATACCCTTGGTCGACCAAGACTGATACTTAGACAGGCTACGTACGTACCTATAGGTCTTGGTGCAGCAACGCTCAATGACCGTAGCTGGAGGATAGACCCGGAGACTTTCTGAAAAAAATGAAGCAATTCAATCGTTCCACCAAGGAACGAACCAATGAATATTACCAAGGAACCAAGGAATGTTGTGGTAAACCATAATATTCCCTCTCGTCGGCAGTAATCAAAATGGAAGTGGAACAAGCACACACCTTCCTTATATTTCATTTTTTGAATATAATTTGGAAACTATTTATATTGTCACCCTGGAGGCAGGCGTCGAGCAGCTTGGCCTCCATGATGGCCTGGTAGGTGATGTCGCCGTGCTCCGCCACCATCTGCTGCAGCTCGTCCCGGAGGCGGTGCTGCTGGTCCTTGTTCTTGGCCAGCAGGAAGGAAGAGAAGGCCATCAGGGAGGCCGTGGTTTCGTACCCGGCGGCGAGGAACAGCACACTCTGGGCCACCAAAGTGCGGTCAGTTAGCACTGGAACGAGAACAATTGCGAATGAATCCTGAGACGTACTTCAAGGCAGCCTCATCTCAAAAACTGGTTCAAGGAAAGACGTGAATCATTATTAGTGTGTTGACAGCACTGGCTGCTCACTGATGATGCTTACCGTGCTTACTGCTGGGATCATCGGAGCTATCTCGCGCCTCCAACATCAGGTCCAGAAAGTCTCCCCGCCTTTGCCCCACCTTCCTGGCCGCAACAGCCTGTTGTACTACATCGGCGAAAAAGTCTACTTCCGGGGGATTTAGAGATAAGCCTAGTAGCTTGAAGAGCCTTGGCATGAACCCGAAACATAAACCTTTTATTAGTCCGAGAATGTTCGGAGTAAAGAACGCTTCTACCTTGCGAGTAAATTCATCATTATCCACCATGGAGTTACACTCAATGCCAAAGGCACAAGAAGCAATTGTGTCCATGGTGAATCTTCCAAAGTGTTTTTTCATTTCCACGTGAGGGTTTTCTACCGCCTCTTTCATCGCGAACTTGACGAGAGCATCGGCCTTATCGCACACAAGAGGGAACATGCTTTTGATCTTGCCTGAGGTGAAGGTGGGCGTCATGATGGCCCGCAGACCCTTCCACTCTGCACCGGTCTTCAGGGTCAACATCTCCGCCATTATTTCGTCCCTTTCTTGGCCAGTCTTCATGTTGAAGTCTCTTCGATCAATGAAGCTTTCAGAATCTTTAACTAGGATATGCCTCATTATATCAGCGTCCCAGATGACCAAAACGGGACTGAAGAACTCGTAAAGACCATACATCGATGAGTGATAAAACTTGGTGTAATTCTGAAGAAAAAAATACATTATCTATATATATACAGATAATAAACGATAAATAAAATATATAAATAAAAATAAAAAGTACACACACCAGGCTTGAGTCTAAGTACAGGTGGTAGTAAAATACATGTCCTGCAAAATTTCTCAAATCAAAGTCCAAGTACAGCAGATTTACAGCTTTTTAAGCTCCGTCCTTGTGCGCGTGAGTTTACTTTATCTTAGCTACTCTGGGTAGCTGGCTGCTGTGGAGGCGGGAGACGCGTAGGTCGCGTGGTCTGGTATGTCTATACTGTGTGTATACCTTATGAGTGTGTGTGGGTAATCGATAGTCCGCTGGAGTTGTAGATTGGAGGTATATTCACAGGTATAAGTCAAACAAGGGCATTTAGGGCACGGGAAAGCACAGAAAGAACACAAAGCACAAGAACGTTCACGCGATAACACTGGCGACAAGTAAAAATAAAATCACGTTCGCGGAATGACACGATGTGCTGTCATCAAATAGAACCTTAAAGCTCACGAAAAACACAAGTTAAGAAATTCACAGTACAATAATCAAGGAGAAAACTGTGAAATGAAACTAATGTGTCGAGCCTTTGCGAGTCGTTTGGTACTTGCCTCGTGAACTTCAGCGGGAGGCTGGAGACTTGTGGCAGCAGCGGTGGTAGCGGCGCCGGTGTGCAGGACGAATGATCTGCCGTTTACTCTTATTTGTTTGTTGTGTAACGCATTTAAAGGATTCGCGTATCAAACTATAGCGTTACCGTTTGTGTTGTGGTGTGTTAAGGTACCATGGCTGCCTGTAAGCTTTGGGCAGGCCGGGTGAAGGCAGGAAGCAGGCCGAAAGCAATGTGCAGGAGGCCCACTGACCACCTTGTTGCCGTGAGTAGCCAGCCAGCCAGCCATCTTGTGTGTCGTCATGTTTTCCTTGTGATATTTCTTTCATTCATCGTGTGTGTAGGACTGAGTGAGGATATTTATATGCTTGTTCATGGCACTTTGTACGGTATATGGAGAACCACGATATGGTGAAGGAAAGGCTATGAGGTTACTGAGTTAACGACTTTCTTGATGCCATAACCACTTCTCTCTTTCGTTTCTAGAGGCTTAATCCCCCAATCCTCCGCCTCATCCCCTCTCTCCCCTTCCCTCCTCGATGACGGCGTCTCTTACTTACAGTTTGAGATATTTAGGCGGTATAAAAATAATAAAACCCCACCTATGAATATGACTGTAAATAGGAAGTTAACCCGTATATGCCTGACTTCCTATATACTGTATAGTCCACCCATAAACTTATTCATTAAGAAAATGTTGCAATAGGAAACTAATTTGGTTTGGTTGGTTGGATATGAAGTGGACTTACTTATCACAAAAAGAAAGTTAAGGATTTGAGATGTGGCGTATAACTGCAACCACCAACCATTCGCGTTAGTAACAAGAATTCTGACGCTTAATTAACGAGTCATTATCCCGTAGTGTACCTGTAATAAGGCGTCACGTCGAGTCACGACCAGTGGCGGAACAAGGGGTGTACAAATGGGGGGGCACCCGTGGGGGGACACCACCCTAAGATTCCCCCCCGCAGTTCCGCCACTGATAAGTTTTTTTTACTTTTGCAAAACTTAGAAAAATATGCCAATTTTATTTTCGTAGATGTTGAAGACACAGTAGCTTTCGTACGTGCTGATCACGAATCTGGACTTAAGTTTTTCGATTTTTGGTTTTTAAATATCTTTTTGAGTCGTTCTCAGCTTATGTATCCCCGTAAACATATTTTTTACGCCTTTTGCGCACCTTTGCTGCTATGATCTTAACAATATATGTAAATACACAACAAATAAACATGTAAGAACCCAGGCTATAATTACGTAGGACAGAGTAAAAGCAAGTTTCTTCCACCATACGGTCGGTGTGTTGCTGCGCGCGCGATTTTTTGAGTTTGCCATCAAAATCTAGAATTTCCATAACTTGAACCGGAGTGCGGGAGTGGTGTACAGTTCCAATGATCTGAAACTCGAGAAATGCCAGTGGTCGCTGGCAGTTTTAACTCAAAGGTTGGTCTACTGTGTTTTGGCTCCGCGACTAATATTTTTCATAAATTAATTTCGCGATAAACATTGATGCACCGCATCTGAATACCAAAAAATATAGTTCTTCTGTTGTTCTACTAATTATATGGATGACATGCATTACGATGGAACGTTCTATAATAGCAATTTAATGCAAATTACTCGCCTCGAGTAGCAAAGCTTAATATATTTTTTACATGTATATTGTGGCATGTAAAATTTGGGCGATGTTCACACTGTTTTCTAAGACAGTACTGCTGCGTCTGACAAACGCTTGTCAAAATACAATAGGCAATGCCTTGGAAAAACGAAGAATAAAGAATGCCGAAATCGGCTTCTTGTTGCGACAATGTAGGTTATAATTGTGGAGGCGACACGCCGCGGCGGGGAGTGGTGGGCGGGGAGATTGTGGCGGGGAGATTGAATCAAAACATTGCCACTTCACGCGTCGACTCATTGCACTTCCAGGCTTTCTATTTGATTGATACACAATAATAACAGGAAAATATGACTGCCTAGGTATAGATAACTTCTAAACATTCGTTATTGATTATATAATATCATAGAGTAGCATTTACCTCGCCTCCTCAACTATAACCTGCTTGGCTATTTGGTTATATACAATGTTTTACAGAATCAGGCTTCTATACAATATACATATAGAAGAAAATCGTTCTTAATATTATACTTTTGTGTTTTAAGTGCAGTGGAATAAGCCCATATTTTTCTTTCAAGTTGACCAACTTTTCACCAAATTGTGAGTTAAAACTGCCAGCGACCACTGGCATTTCGGAGTTGCAGTTCTCTCTAGTTGAGGAATATGCGGCCGGGTAAACACAATTTGGTCTTCTCTTATCACTCTTTTGTCCCAGTTCGCTTAGCCGTGAACAGGTACGGAATGTCATGTCGCCGGAATGTTGCTTCTGTTGCTATCTGCAACACTTATTTTCATGGTTCCCACTTTTTCGAGCTTCCTAACTACATGCCTATATCCCATTCCACAGCCTCGCTACATAAGACTTGCTTGCTAACTGTCATACCTATCCTGTCTATCTCACTAATGCAAAGTTAATCAGTATGTCTCATCTGTCATCCCTTTTACTAAAGAACTAACTCTACTTCTCTCCTGATTATATCTTTATACCTTCCTACGGCTTTAACTCTTTTGCGAGAGGAATGTCAAGACGCGTCCCGATCTAAATTAGCCCAACCTACACGGAACTCTTTTACTTTATGTTTTTTATAGCGAATGACAATTAGAGGGGATTTTTGATGTACTAGTTTTTGTTCGATCCTAGGTCAGTCTATCCTAGGTTCTCAGTAAAAAGTTGAAAACCACCACCTGGTTGTTGGGGACAACTTCTCACCAGCACCGTCTGAAAACGATTGCGGACGCGAGTTCATCCGCGCTTATAGACTTTGTAGACGCGGTCGCGGTCACCTGCGTATGGAATAGGCCTCACAAGTAACTCAGCAATCAGTAACCACGTGTACCTCGGCCAGACCCCAAACGGCTACAACCAGCGGCACATCACGTTATAAGCACAACGCAACATGAGAACTATAGACACTGACCACCGACAACACAATCACATGATCATTCTAGTCACTTGCATCGTTATCATGCCGTGCCTCACTAACGTAGTACCGACAGTGATATCCATAAAAAACAGCTTCAGATTATAAATGTGAATCAAGGGAACGCGAAAGATGTTCCCTTTGCCCTCCAACTGGTTTCAACATGATATCAAAATAGGAATAAAAATGTACAGTATTACCTCCTGGAAAGACTCCCACAGTCTATTGTTGATGAAGAACGATTTATGGAAGTGTCCGATGAAGGGCAGGCCAGGGGGGGAGGGCACGCCCTTCGAGGACCAGTAGCTGTGGCGCCACCTGGAGTACAGCCACGTCAGCACCGCCACCGTCGCCAGCAACAGCCACGTCTCCACGCCCATTTTGTAGCGGCGAGATCCGCGTGGTTACTCCCGCTGCACATCAAAAGAGTATTACAGTGGCACCCGTGATGTCACAGTAAATCGAACAAAATGCAAAGGGTGTGAGCGCAATGGTATTATGAACTACACCTTTATAATGAAACGCTGCCTATCCGATAACATAAGAACATAAAGAAAATAAGGAAGCTACAATAGGCCATGAGAGCTACACGTGGTAGTTCCTGTTACTTTACACTACCTACATCCACCTTTCAACCCCATCCATAAATTTATCTAGCCTCCTTTTAAAGCTCTCTAATGACTCCGCATTAACTACCTGTCTATTGAGTCCATTCCAATCATTTATCACCCTATTTGTGAACCAGTTTTTCCCTATTTCTTTTTCAAATTACGCTTTTCCTGCTTGAATCAGTTACTTCTTGTTCTACCCTGGTTAATAGCCGTAAGAACTGTTCCTACATATCCTTTATTATATGCCTTTATCCACTTAAAAACTTCTATCAGATCGCCCCTTACTCTGCGTCTCTCGAGTGAGTGTAAATTTAATAGCTTCAATCTCTTCTCATAACTAAAGTTACTCATCCCTTGAATAATGTGGGTCATCCTTCTCTGCACTGATTCTAACAAAGCTATATCCATCCTGTAATATGGAGACCAAAACTGTACCGCATAGTCTAGGTGAGGTCTGACTAGAGCCAAATAAAGCTTTAGAATAACCTCAGCACTTCTATTTTTAACACTTCTGGTAATGAATCCTAACACTCTATTAGCTCTATTTCTAGCCTCAATACATTGTTTCCTAGGTCGGAGTTCTGAGCTCACCCTCACTCCCATATTTATCTCACCTTCTGCTCTTTTCAGCGATGCATTGCGTATTATGTAACTATTACCAGGGTTTTTTCTACCAACATTCATAACCTTGCACTTATCAATATTAAATTCCATCTGCCATTTGACTACCCACTCATTAAGTTTATCTACGTCTCCCTGCAATATGTTTACATCAGACTGTGATCAAATAATCCTACATACCTAAGTATCATCAGCAAAATTGCTGATATCACTGCTAATCCCACTATCCAAGTCGTTGATATTAATCAAAAATAGTAATGGACCCAAAACAGACCCTTGTGGAACCCCACTTGTCACCTGCTCCCATTCAGATATAGAAACATTAATTGTAACCCTTTGTTGTCTATCACTTAGCCAAGCTCTGATCCAACGAAGAACCTTCCCATCTATTCCAGGAGTCTTAACCATATTTAAGAGTCGCTCGTGTGGTACCTTATCGAATGCCATACTTAAGTCCAGGTATATTATATCATAATCCTTATCATTATCTGCTGTCTCATAAACTTTCCTATAAAAACTCAATAAATTCGTGTGACATGACCTACCCTTGGTGAATCCATGTTATGAATCATTGATCAGACTATGTTTTTCTAAATGCTCTCTAATGTTTTTTGCAATAATATATTCCAATAATCTACCTACCACTGACGTCAGACTAACGGGTCGATAATTTGACATTGGTCCTCTATCACCCTTCTTAAATATGTGAACTACATTTCCTTTCCTCTATATTAACGGGACTTAACCTATATCAACCAATTTCCTAAAAAATGTGCACTGGCGTCACTAACAACCTCTTTGCATTATTTTAATACTCTGGGATAAACTTTATCTGGTCCTGCCGACTTAAAATTCTTCATTCTATTTATTCCTTCTTCTACCATTTCCCTAGTTATCACAATATCTTTGAGTTTCTCATCATTGCTTCCTATAAACATCTGTTCACTATCAAGTATCACTATCACTGTTCCGATGCTATAACGCAGCACACAACAACGCTGAGGAGGGGAAATTATAAGAAAAGCTTTTGATTCAACCCTTTTTAGGAGAGCTGTATGAGTGAAACCCCCCAAAACATGTGAGGCATACTCCATACATCGGCGGATAAGGCCCCTGTACAGAGGAAGCAACTGGGAGGGAGAGAAAAAATGGACTCAGACGCCACAGGACACCTACTTCTTAGAATCTGTTTTAGCAGGAGATGAAATGTGATATTTCCAGTTCATATTTTTAGCAAAGGATAGTCCAAGAATGTTCATTGTAGAAGAGGGAGACAGTTGAGTGTCTTTGAAGAAGAGGGGTTAGTTGTCTAGAAGGTTTTGCCGAGTAGATAGGAGAATAAATTTGGTTTGTGAGGCATTGAGCAAAACAAGGTTTGCTTTGCCCCAATCATAAAACATAGATATTTCGGAGGTTAGGCGCTCTATGGCATCTTTCCGTGAATCACTTACTGTTGAGTTGGACGTCTAATGAACGAACGAAGAAAAATGCAGGGTAAAATCATCAGCGTAGGAGTGGATATTACATTGAGTTAGACTTAGAAGATAATTAATGAATAATAGAAAGATAGTTGGTGATAGGACAGCATCCTGAGGAACACAACTATTGATAGACTTAGGAAAAGAACAATGACCATCTAGAGTAGCTGCAATAGAACAGCTTGAAAGGAAACTTAAGATGAAAGTGCAGATAGAAGGATAGACACTGAATGAGGATAGTTTGGAAATTAAAGAATTGTGCCAAACTCTTATCAAAAACATTTGATATGTCAAGGGCAACTTCAAAAGTTTCACCGAAACCCTAATGGAGGATGACCAAGATTCAGTTAGTAAAGCTAGAAGATCGCCAGTAGATCGCACTCTACGGAAACCGTACTGACGGTTTATTTTATTTTTTTTATTTTTTTTTATAATTTTTTTTTTTGGGGGGGGGGTTTATTATTTTTATTTTATATCTTTCCATTATTATTCTTTTTTTTTTTTTTATATACTGACGGTCAGATAGAAAATTGTGAGCAGATGGATGTTTAAGAATTTTCTTATTAAGTATAGATTCAAAAGCTTTAGAAAGGCAGGAAGTCAAAGCTAGAGAACGGTAGTTTGAAGGATTAGAACGGTCACCCTTCTTAGGAACAGGTTGAATGTGAGCAAACTTCCAGCAAGAAGGAAAAGTGGAAGTAGATAGACAAAGACGGAAAAGTTTGACCAGGCAGGGTGCAGGCACAGAAGAACAGTTTTTGAGAACAATAGGAGGGACTCAGTCAAGATCGTAACCCTTCCGAGGATCTAGCCAGAAAGGGCAAATAAAACATTATTACGAAGGATCTTAATAACAGGCATAATATAGTCAGAGGATGGAAGAGAAGGAGGAACAAGCTCATCATCAACACGAGTGAAATATTCAACAAAGGTTTTAGCAAAGAGTTCAGCTTTAGAAATCGATGAGACAGCTGTGGAGCGATCCGGGAGGAGCATAGGAGGGAAAGATGAAGAAGAAATGTTGTTAGATGTTTTTAGCTAGATGTCAGAAGTAACGAGAGGAATTTGATTCAGAAAGATTTTTACATTTTCTAAGAATGAATGAGTTTTTGGTAAGTTGAAGAAAAGATTTGGCATGATTACGGGTAGAAATATAAAGGACGTGTGTTTCAGGAGATGGATGGTTACGGTAACGTCTGTAAGCCGTCTCTCTATCTTGGACAGCATGAGAACAAGCAGAGTTAAACCAAGGTTGACGAGCTTTAGGATTAGAGAAAGTGTGTGGAATGTATGCCTCCATGTCAGAGACAATGACCTCAGTTACGCACTTTGCACAAAGATATGCGTCTCTGACATGAAAGCAATAATTATTCCATGGAAAATCAGAGTAGTACTGCCTTAGGTCTTCCCACTTTGCTGAGTTGAAATGCCAGGGCCCATACTTATAGAATATTAGGACTCGTCTTAGACTCGCTCGAGTCTTAAAAATGGCGGCCGGCGTCCTAAATAATCTCGAACGCGTCCGAAATCGCTAAGACTCGTCCTAATTTCGATCTTTGGCTAGGGCTAGGTGGGAGGTGTCCTAGCGGGCAGAACGGCGTCTCATACTCGTCCTAAAACGTAAACATGGGCAAGGCAACAGCAGTGCTCCACCGACTCCCGAGAACTTTTCGTGACAGGAAAGATGTACTGGACGAACTTGGTGATACAGAACTAATCAAGCGATACCGCTTGGACCGAGAAGGGACTATATATGTGACAGACTTAGTGTGAGATGTAATATCAAGCCCCACAACAACAAAAAGGCGATCTCTCCTGAGCTGAAAGTTGTAACAACACTTAAAGTAATCGTTCAGACCCATTTTTTCTTTGCATAATTATGTTGAATGTTCATTCAAAATACCTAATCCACAAAAAATAATTTGTTTCCACGCCTTATTTCCCTAAAAACATGACTTTTGTAAAAAGCGCGGGACAAACAACAGCCCCATTCCAGCCGTGACGGGAAACATGCTGGTGACGTCACTTCAGGAAGCCTCCCAGGCCGGCGCTGATATAAATACACGTAGACTCACACAAAAATATAGTACTTGAAGAATTTATTTATTTATTTAACGCTAATTTATGCATGGTTCTAATTAATTTATCAGATAACGAAATATAGCAATGGAAAGCTAATAAAATTGCGCTTCTATTGATACCCTTCATGATAAAAGTTGACACGCAAAGTTTTAAATGGCGAAGAGTTAAGTGAATATTAAGTTCACGCATATTTCTTCATAGTCTCGTAATCGCATTTCTTTAGCGAGTTTTACTGTTTTTTATTTGATAATATTATAGAACAAACATTTACGAAGATTACAGTATATCATATATACTGATAAACTAGTCTATATGATAGTCCATAGACCACTATATCTCTTTGTCGGGCGCCCCGCAGGCCCCTATGCAGCCCCGCAATTCAAAACATTGTTGCGTGTGCAGTCCAGGTATACAGTGGTCTATGGTTTACTTTATCACCGCTGGCTATTACATCAATTCTTATGGTGATTTATATTCGTAACAGCATATACTCAATTGTTATAAACGTCATTGACAGCTGCCTCAGTTTTTTTTACCTAACTTAACCTAACTAGGTATACCATGTACCGTCTCCTCAATGCCACATACAAGGTTAGGTTAGTTTAATAAAAGTAATGCATGAATTAAAAATGAGTACAAATATTGAAAAAATATCTATAATAATATAAGCGAAAGTGTGTGTGTGTGTGTGTCCGCGATAGGTGCCGCCCCCCGTGCCCCAATCCCATCATATAGCACAGTTTTGGAACCAGCTCGACCAGGGACAACTTTTAAGATCACTTATGAGATGATCCGATCACTTTTTGTTTTTTAGCAGCCTATTAGCGAGAATTGTGAGAAAAAAAATGTGGGTTGCGAGAATTGAGGAAACCTTGATGTAGGGTGATGGGTAATGGGTGAGTGAATGGGTGGGGTGATGGGTAATGGGTGTGGGGTGATGGGTGAGTGAATGGGTGGGGGGTGATGGGTGATGGGTGAGGGAATAGGTGGGAGGTGATGGGTAGTGGGTGAGTGAATGGGTGTGTGGTGATGGGTAATGGGTGAGTGAATGGGTGGGGGGTGATGGGTAATGGGTGAGTGAATGGGTGGGGGGTGATGGGTAAGGCGTTAATACATACATTGCTACATCCATGATTTCAGGAAAGTTAGAAGGGGCTATCTGGAGAGTCTGTGTTTGGTGGGCCGAAGGCCCACCAAACACACTCTCCAGAAAGCTGTGTTTGGTGGGCCGAAGGCCCATCAAACACAGGTGGTGGGCCGAAGGCCCACCATTAGCCCTCCGCAGGAGCTAGCCAAAAAGTCCGCCCGGAGGGCGGCTTTGCAGCTAGTATATATATATATTTCAGTTTATTTAGTTTTTTTTTCGACTTTTCCTTCAGTAATGACATAAAAAATGCAGTATGTGGTGTTAGGGACCTACAACACACATAGGAATTGATGTAAGTGATGTAGTGGTCATTAAGTAAAATATAACCACTTGACCTGTCAAAGGAAGGAGCAAAGACTACTGTATACTGAACTTGCTACTCAGTTTGGGCTATTTCCAGTGGAGGCCAGTTTTGTGATTCCTGACATTTTCAAACATCACTCCCATCTCCCTTCCTATGGTTTATCAGTATAAATGATATACCGTTATCTTCGTAAATGTTTGTTCTATAATATTATCAAATAAAAAACTGTAAAATACACTAAAGAAATGACGTGAAGAATGATTATGAGAGTGAAGAAATATGCATGAACTTAATATTCACTTAAACTCCTCGCCATTTAATATTTTGCGAGATAACATTTTACATGAAACATATCAATAGCAACGGAATGTTATTAGCTTTCCATTGATATATTTTGTTTTCTGATAAATGAATTAGTACTATTCATAAATTAGCGTTAACTAAATAAATAACCTCATCAATCGGGAAAAATTACCCGATTGATGATGTAATTGTTTTAGTTAACGCTAATTTATGCATGGTTCTAATTAATTTATCAGAAAACTAAATATATCAATGGAAAGCTAATACAATTCCGCTTTTATTGATATGTTTCATGTAAAAAGTTTTATTGCAAAATATTAAATGGCGAAAAGTTAAGTGAATATTAATTAAGTTCATGCATATTTCTTCAGTCTCATAATGGCATTTCTTTAGTGTATTTCACAGTTTTGTATTTGATAATATTATAGAACAAACATTTACGAAGATAACAGTGTATTATTTATACTGATAAACCATAGTCTACTGTATTCATGGAACACTTTTTTACTTGCCGATCAGATTGATGATGTTATATTTTTAGTTAACGCTAATTTACGCATGGTTCTAATTCATTTATCAGAAAACGAAATATATCAATGGAATGCTAATGAAAATCCGCTTCTATTGCTGTTTCATGTAAAAAGTTTTCTCGCAAAATATTAAATGGCGAAGAGTTTAAGTGAATATTTAGTTCATGCACATTTCTTCACTCTCTCATAATGACATTTCTTTAGTGTATTTTACTGTTTTTAATTTGATAATATTATAGAACAAACATTTACGAAGATAGCGGTATATCATTTATACTGATAAACCTTAGGAAGGGAGATGGGAGTGATGTTCGAAAATGTCAGGAATCGCAAAACTGGCCTCCACTGGTCATGGGCGGGTTGGTGCGGGGCACGAGTAGCAAGTCCAGTATAGAGTAGTCTTTGGAAGGAGGTATGTATTATGTAATTTCCGCATTTCAAGTGAGTGATATATACCAAAAAGTAAACGCTTGTAAAGTCAGTTCATTGAGATGTAACTTGTTATTGTTGAAAATATTTGGTTCAAATGGCAGAGATGCAAAAATGTTAGGTTATGCTGGATAGGTCTTGGTAGGATATGTTGATAATGCTTAGCCTGCTAATTGGTGCACTAAACCAATATACATTACAGGCCTCAACACTACAAGGTGTTTAACAACTCATTCAATAAAGAAGGTCTCATTTTCTATCAAGGGTGGCCAGCTGAGTACCTCATTAATTAGAAGAAAAAAATCACGAGTATCACTGCTATGAATAGCTGGGGCTGGCTGTTATTTGTGTACCATTAAATTTCCTTATTTAATCTAAATAAAACAACAGCCGGGGCTGCCGGGCCTTCGCTCACCGTCAAATTTGATTATTTATTCTAAATAACTCGACAGCCGGGGCTGCCGGACCTAAGCTTACCGTCAAATTTGATTATTCTAAATAAAACAACAACCGGGGCTGCCGGGCCCTAGTCTATGTAATTGTTTGTTCTATAATATCATCAAATAAAAAACAGTAAAACACGCAAAAGAAATGCCATTACGAGACTGAAGAAATATGCATGAACTTAATATTCACTTCAACTCTTCGCCATTTAAAAATTTGCGAGTCAACTTTTATCATGAAGGGTATCAATAGAAGCGCAAATTTATTAGCTTTCCATTGATATATTTCGTTCTCAGATAAATGAATTAGAACCATGCATAAATTAGCGTTAAATAAATAAATAAAATCATCAATCGGGTAATTTTCCCTATTGATGATGTTATTTATTTACTTATAGATTTCTTTATCTGATAAATGAATTAGCACTGTATAAATTAGCGTTAACTAAATAAATAACCTCTTAAATCGGGAAAATTTTCCGATTCATGATTTTATTTACTTATTTAATGTTAATTTATGCATGGTTCTAATTCATTTATCAGAAAACGAAATACATCAATGGAAAGCTAATAAAATTGCGCTTCTATTGATACCCTTCATGATAAAAGTTGACTCGCAAAGTTTGAAGTGGCGAAGAGTTGAAGTGAATCAGAGTCTCATAATGGCACTTCTTTAGCGTGTTTTACTGTTTTTTATTTGATAATATTATAGAACAAACATTTACGAAGATTACAGTATATCATATATACTGATAAACCAGTCTATATGATAGTCCATAGACCACTATATCTCTTTGTTGGGCGGGCAGGCCGCTATGCAGCCTGGCAATTTCAAAACATTGTCGCGTGAACAGTCCAGAGATATAGTGGTCTGTGTCCTAACTTAACTTAAACACCTAAATCTAACCAAACCAAACCTAAACTTGACCTAACCTAGCTATTGTTATATAAAAATGTCCTATATTTTTGGTTTCCGCAAGTGAATAACAACTGCACAATATACTGAATAGAAAATAATAGAGAAAAAGTAACCGTTAAGGCATGTGCAGCCAGCATACTCCTGGGGAATTGGAACCCCCAAGATTATTTATTTTCTATTGCGGAGGAATTGATCATGACCATTATTTAAATTCATCTCATGCATTACAGAGATCACAAGAGAACAAAAACTGTTGTGGAGAGAGGGATCGGGCAGTGAAAGCGGTGGTTTCATATCCTCCAGTGAAATAAGAATTAAGTCCCCTGCTTATGCGTGCCGGATAATCGATGTCTGTGCTATGCTGCATAACCTATGCAAAGACAGAAACCTGGGTGTACCTGAGGAAGGGGGACATGAAGTTGACGAGGACGACGAGCCTCCACACCCTCAACCACCACCACCAGGACCACCACCCCATGCTGCTGGACCAATGCTGGGAGGTGTGCGCTACAGGGATACCTACGTTAACCTTCACTACGGACATATAAGTGCTACAACCAGTCACAATTCAACTTGTATAGCACTGTATCAATTTATGATGACTAATTACAAGTATGAATGATATGGTACATTTGATAAATAGCTGATGCTATTAGCAGTAATATATATTATGAATTCTGTTTTTGTTTTTAGTGATGCACCTCCCTGTCAAGCTGCACAACATCCACCGAAGTAATAGTAATCGCCACCACGAGTGCAGAGGAATATACCAAGTCTCCACTCTAGTAAGTATTAACAACCACCTCTCAGTAACAAATAACCCAAACTTGTGCCCAGCCCTGCTAAGAGAGAAAGAGTAAAAGTTAATATTGCATTACTTAAAATGCTGAAACTATATTGCTAACAAATAAGTGATGAGTTTTCATATACTGTCAAATTGCTTATCATGTAAAGCTGGGTGGAAGTAAATGGTCAAAATCACTTCATAACGTTTAATTTTCTAAGTTTTGTTTTGTTTTTCTGCCTTTATTTTAAGGAGTGAAAGCTCTCCCTGAGCTTTCTCTGTAATAGCCTTTGCTATTTCTGCTTCTGCGTTGGCCGTCTCTGTCCTCCTCTTAGCTTGCGCAGCGAGCAGCTCGTCCTTGAGTATTTGTAGCTTGAGTTTCCTCTTCTTCCTCAGGTGCTTGGCCTGACCTTCGTCAACCAGAAGGACGGAGAAGGAGGAAGGTTCAGCAGCTTGGCATGGTGGTTCAATATGTGCTGACTCCAGCAGTGGCGGAGCACCTGCTTCCAGCTGCTGTAGTGATTGAAGTGCATCCTCCACCAAACTGTTGATGAAGAATGGTATCAGGTTGATAATAAAAGCAATTTAGAGTATACTCGCTAAAAATAAAGTTTTGAAAAATTGAATAAGTCGTGACTTATTAAGCCATGGAACAATATCCATATAACTCTATTTCTCTTCTCACTGCCGTAGTTTTGATAATTTTCTTATTTGTTCTTGATATCATCTGTTAATATACCAAACCCCACCTCTAACCTAACCAAACATAACCTAACTTAACAGTTCCTGGTTGAAACAACTAGATTTTAGGTAGTATATGTATTGAGACAGGTTATAATTGTAAGGCTCGAGGATGACCTAAACCAAAATATTATCCATTCGGTAAATATTCCGCAGGAGTTGGCGGCTCCAACCACCCGGGCAATCGTGCACCATCAAATTTGAATTTTTAACCTAAATAACTCAACGTAACCTAACCCAAACCTACCCTAAGCCTAACGTAACCTAAACCAAACCTTAACATAACCTAAATTTAACCTAACCTAAACGTAACGTAACCTAACTCAGCAATTTTTATAGAAAAATTGGTTATATTTTAGGTTTCAGGAAGTAAATAACTACTGCAAATTATACTGAGCCGAAAATTATAGAGAAAAAGTAAGCTGTAAGGCCTGTGGAGCCCACCAACTCCTGCGGAATATCAACCCCATATTCTTACCTGTAGCAGTAAGAGCACGGTTGTAGGTCGATATATTGCCAGCAGACTTCACAACCTGCCACCTTCTGCTGGTAGTCCTTGACGTATCTGCCGCTATGGAAGGCGGCGGTCAGGTGGTCGGCGATGTCCTGTCAGGCATCTATCTGCCTTGCTCTTCGCTGATCAACTCGGCATGGAAAATTCCCCTCGCAGGACATTTTTCCTTGCTTGAAAGAGCTGGCCAAGGAGGAAAATCTCGTCCTGAAAACAATTATCTTTCCTCGTCGGTAGGTCGAGGGCCATGTCAATGTTGGTGTTTTTTGAGCGGATCGTTTTATATCTGGTACAATTATCCTTATATATGAATTCACTCATTGTAGTCTTCATAAATTATCATAGAAATATTAATCTTATGTTTTCACGATATTTGTATACCTTTTTGATACTCTTAGTAGTGATATTTCATGTTATCCAAATCGAACACTTGCTAAATGTAGCGCTCAGTGCTTCGTTCTAAGCCGGCGTTCTAGGACGAACCCTAAATTCCTCGTCCTAACTTAGGACGCGTCTTAGACTTGTAGTACATAGCTACTTGGTGGTTGATAAACACAGGTTGCTTGTGACTGGTTTTATTGATGGACAGAGTTGTATGTGGTACAATGGTCTGTGTCCTAGTGAGTCTGTCTGTCTCTGCTTGAGACTTCCCTGTATATAAAGGCCGGGACGTCTAATCTCTTAATTGGCGTCGCGGCAAGATCACAGAAAAGTGGGAGGCGAGTGCTAGGTAAAATACATTTAAGAGGTATGGAGGTGATAATCTCTAGGAAAACTTTCAAAGGTAATTAGCCAGGTGTTCAGACTGAAATATCTTCGTCGTGTTGCTACAGACTTTCCTCGAGTCTTAGGACGCAGGGTTAGGACGAATCCTAAAATCTCTATAAGTATGGGCCCAGAAGCCCCTCCGCGTAGGTGGGTCCCGAGGCAGCACCGGAACGATAGGACAGGTTACATAAATAAGATTGTGATCGGAAGAGCCCAACTGAGAGAATAGTTCAACAGAGTAAGCAGAAGGGTTAGAGGTTAGGAAAAGGTCAAGAATGTTGGACGTGTCTCCAAGGCGGTCAGGAATACGAGTAGAGTGCTGCACAAGCTGCTCTAGGTCTTGGAGGATAGAAAAGCTGAAGGCTTGTTCACCATACTTGTATTCCCCTCCCCAGTAGGCAGGGTTGTTTGAAGCCATTTTGAAAAATTTGAATGTAGAGAGTGTTGGGATGTAAGTGCATGTGTAATGTAGTGTAAGTAGTAATAGTAGTTGTCTTTAGAGTGCAGGGTGCAGCGTCAGGTAACGTTCAGGATAATTCACTTCGAAGGGTGGTGAAGTGAGCATCGCGGGACTTTATTACCATGTATTGTAGTGTGTAAGATAACCTCGTTACTTATTGATAGTAATGAGAAAAAATATACAGCTTTTTGACTTATCGGTCTTGATTGTGTGATAATCAGATAACACCCTGATATAACCAACCAAATCACACACACACACACACACACACACACACACACACACACACACACACACACACACACACACACAATGGCCATGTTGATGGCGTGCTGGCCTGCCATTCTGTGGTAACCGGCTCGATTCATCACTGCTTCCGAGGATTTTTCACTGACGAATTCGTGTTGTTACTATCCTCCTTGAGCAAGGTGTGAAGACACACTTTACAAAATCTGAAAATGTTATGTAACACATGGCTGCACCCCCTTCCCCCCCTTAAGGTACGGGTAAAGATGGGGGCATACGCTATGCTGCGCGTGGCCTCGATGCTCATCTCCGTCGCATTAGCCTTTGAGCCTGTGGTGGGTGCTAACCCGTTACCCCGGGACATAGGGCTTGTGTGACATCGGATTACCACAGTTACCTTCCCAGGGTTTCCCCGGGTACTCATTTATCAACTTCAACCGTCCCCCCTTAGGCGTTACGTAATATTTGAAAGGCCCCTTATTGTTATCAGTATTACTTATGTTACTATCATTATCATCACTATTATCAGTATCACTATCATCACTTTGACCATTATTATTATTGTTCTCATAATAATAATTATCATTATTATTAATACTATCATTATTATTGTTATCATCAATATAATTATCAGTCATAAATATTATTGTTATTGTTATAAATATCATCATAGTTCTTTTCCTTATCATTAATTTGATTATTTGATAGCAGTATTCTAATCACACACACACACACACACACGCACGCACGCACGCACGCACGCACGCACGCACACGCGCACGCACACACACACACACACACACACACACACACACACACACACACACACACACACACACACACACACACACACACACATATATATTGATTCAGCAGCTTCTCGTGACAACATTGATAGCATAAAGTAAACACCTGCTTGACAGTCCAACAAACATTGGTTTATCCTCGCTACGATATTCCACTAATTCTTTATTTTCCCCCGATACTGCAGCACGCCACTCGATGTTCCTTTAAATCTATTGTAAATGAAAAATCATGTAAGAAAATATGCTCACCCAAAGCCAAGTGTGAATTCCGAATAATTCCGAAGTGTGGCCGCGGTAACCCTCCCGTCCTTGCCCTCGCGCTTGTGGCGACGCACTGTCAAAATACGTCCCTTACACACACACACAGTGCTTCAACAGGAAAAATGTCATTACCTTGGACAGTTTTAGTGATTAGATTACCCTAGATTACCCTAGATTACCCTAAATTATAACTTTATTTAGTTCACACACACAACACACACACACACACACACACACACACACACACACACACACACACACACACACACACACACACACACACACACACTTGATAACAAAATTTAATATACGTACTGATAGTCGTTTCTACTCCTCTCATTATATTGAACAAAAGTTTGAGTTGTATAGATATTTACATTAAAAAAGAAATATTGACCCCTTACGTAATACCATAGCCTAGGAATACGTGAAGACCAGCATCGTCGTGATACAAAATGACTCATACGCAACCAGCCACAACAGTTATGACAGTGTGACGCAAGAGGCAGAACGCTTTGTCACGGTGACGAGGTTGCAGGAGAGAGTGTGAGGTACCATATGCACGTGTTATTGAATCATTTATAAACACTAAGATTGTTGAATAAAACTGCAATCTGCATAACGTAGAAATGCTTGCCTGTAATAAAGACTTCAGGGTCACGTGTAGGATGCGTCTAGGTTGGCGATGTTAGTAAATAAACATGTGTGTCTCGACGTGGTCACCGAGTCCGGAGTCAGTCAGTTGCGTGATGCGTCCTTGAGTGCCACATAGGTTAGGCTAAGAGGGAGAGCAGTGTCACGATCTAGAAAGTGTGTCACCCTCTCTATTCCTTCAAGTACATTCACTATACATCACATATTTGCTTTGATGGGAGTATTGCAATGGAGTTTTTTTTTCTGTTTACGCTAATATACTTGACTGACCATTTGTGTTTGAGTCTGTGGACGGGAACCAAGTTGCTGTGCGTAAATTGCAGCTGCTAATTGAGATGGATGTATTTTATGATTGCACTCAAGGCGCTGGTCAGGGTTGTCCCCTGCTACTGGTAACATGTAACCCAGTACAGCCAGCCGCATGGTCGGATCGTCGGCGACTAAACCGGCTACCCCACTGGTTCTACCAGTGAGGAGGGTGTGCTGGACACCCATGCAGATGAAATAAAAATAAGACCATCTTTAAGGGCAGATGAATTCACAATTGAGTCAATGGCCATCCGGCCCCAGCTATGGGTGCAATAGTGGTCAGTCTGGGGTTAATCCCTACAGTGGGTTCTGCGTCCCTGACCACGGTGAGCAGTAAGGTCAATCCCTGACATAGATTGGTTTGGGGGGGTGGGGATTGCGACCCCTCCCTGTAAAAACCTAAACTGAGCCACAAACATAAAAGAGGGAGAGGCCGGGGGCGCGGTAACCGCGCACCCGACCCGGTTTTGCCGGGGGGGCTGACAATGCAGACCCCTCCAATGCCGACGCAGGGGGGGGGGGGGGGGGGGTCTGCCTATGACGAGTGCGGGGCAAAGCCCTCGGGAATCCCGCACTCTAAATCGAGTGGTAGGGCCCCCTAGCGCATCTTTTTCTTATGGGGGTGGCCGGGGCGGTGCAGAGGCGGCGCCTGCCCGTCGAATCACTCCTGGGATAAACCTCCGGAGGGTTCTTCGTGTGGGCTCGTGGAACGTTCTGAACCTCTCAGACGATCGTCGACTACCTCTCCTATCGGGCGAGCTCAGTAGGCTGAGGGTGGATATAGTGGGACTCTGAGACGAGAAGGCCTGGCAGTGGCGAGACTAGCAGTCGGGGTTACACCTACTACCGGTCCGACATGAGCAATGGCGACCATTTCCGGGGAGTAGCTATAGGCATCTCCAGCAAACTGCAGCCGTCAGTTGTTGAGGTTACACCGGTTGATGAGCGTATAATGCGGGTGAGGATGAAACACACTTTGGGTTTCATGTCTCTTGTTGCAGTGTATGCTCCTACCGAGGTGCGTAAAACTGAAGAGAAGGAGATGTTCTACGCCAAACTCGACTCTGTATTAGACCAGTGTCCTCCTCGGGACACACTCATTGTCTTGGGTGACTTCAATGCTACTACTGGCATGTGAGATATGGCTGAGAGTTATGTGTCGGTCCCCATGGCTCCGGTACCAGAAACATTAACAGTTCTCTGCTTCTGAATTTTGCAAGGTCCAGAAGGTTGAGAATTGCAGGTTCTTGGTATCAGAGACCAGAGCTGCACCGCTGGACATGGTATAGTAATGCCGGAGGGGTAGCTAAGGAGATCGACCACGTCCTCGTTAGTACTCGTTGGAGGATCCTCCAGAACTGCAGGGTTTACCGGAGTGCTGAGTTATTTGGAACAGATCACAGACTTGTTGTTGCTACACTTAAGCTTCATACCAAGTCCAGAAGAATCTCAAGAGGTAACCATACTGTGTTTCATCTTGAGAAATTGAAGGACTTGACATGTGCCCATGAGTATGCGGTGGCAGTCTCAAATCGGTTTGATGTGCTCGGTGCCCTCGAAGACCCTGTAGAACTGTGGGATACCTTGAAACGTGAAACTCTGCAGGCTGCCAAGGAGTGTATTGGGGAGCGCCCGAGGTCAAGGCGTGGTTTTGTCTCGACGGAGACGCTGGAGAAAATCGAGGAGAGTCGCGCTGCCAGGCTGGCTGAGAAGCAGAACCAGCACAGGGCTCTGTCACGCCGGACTAGAACCCTCCTGGGGAAAGTCAAGGAGAGGTATGTCAGGAGTCTCGCTGAGGAGGTCGAGAGTCACTTGA
Organism: Chionoecetes opilio; assembly: GCA_016584305.1. Lineage (NCBI taxonomy): Eukaryota > Metazoa > Arthropoda > Malacostraca > Decapoda > Majidae > Chionoecetes > Chionoecetes opilio. The sequence goes on from JACEEZ010018204.1 coordinate 24,470, forward strand.
ACGCTAATGACCTCCGACCCGCCTACCGAGCCCTGAAGAAGCTCCGTTCCAATTTTCCATCTCGGGCGAGTGCTATTCGAACAGCAGATGGGTGCCTCGTGTCGGACATGGATGGGAAGATGGGTCGTTGGGCTTAGTATTTTTGGGCAGTTGTTCACGGTGGATCCTCAATCTGAGCAGCTTCACACCACTGGGTTACAGGCAGTGGATGCCGATCCTCCCATTGACGAAACCGCACCCTTTCTTGACGAAGTCAGAGAGGCTTTAGAAAATTGAGGGGTGGAAAGGCAGCTGGGTGTTTGTAATATCAGTGCGGAGCTCTTCAAAGCTAGGGGTGAGGCCATGATCAGCGGGTTGCATGCTGTCCTGACTGCCGTGTGGCAATCAGGTACCATTCCTCGAGACTAGAAAAAGGGGGCTGGTCGTCCCTATCGGGAAAGGGAAAGGGACCGTCAGGACTGCAACAATCACCGCGGTATTACACTGCTCATCGTGCCAGGCAAGGTACTTGCCCATCTATTGCTGATGACACGGATCCGCAGTCATCTGCTGAAGCATCAGAGACCTCAGCAGTCTGGCTTCACGCCTGGTAAGTCAAAAACGGACCGTATCCTAGCGCTTCGTGTCCTGGTGGAACGCCGACATGAGTTTCGACAGGGGATGCTTGCAGCCTATGTTGATCTCAAGAAGGCGTTTGACCCAGTGCATCGTGAGTCACTCTGGGATCTTCTGCGACTTCGCGGGATTCCTGCAAGGGCTATTGGTTTGATGACTGGTCTGTATTCTGGGACTGAGAGTGCTGTGAAGTGTGGGGGAGGTGTATCCAGCTGTTTTCCTGTTAATACAGGAGTGAGGCAAGGGTGCATCCTTGCCGCATCACTTTTCAACACTTGTATGGATTGGGTATTGGGCAAAGTTGTAGATCAAAGTGATTGTGGAGCATCCGTTGGCAACACCAAGATCACTGATCTTGTTTTTGCCGATGATGCAGTAATCTTTGCTGAGTCGCTGGAGGTCCTTGTGATGGCTCTCGAGGCGCTGCACGAGGAGGCGAAGCCTTTGGGACTCGTGGTCTCCTGGCTTAAGACCAAGGTCCAGGTATTTGGAGGCTTACTAGTTGAATCAGTACAGTCTGTTCATGTGTGCGGCGAGGACACTGAGATCTTGGAAGGTTTTACATACCTTGGTAGCGCAGTCCATAATGACGGCGGGTCACGTCAAGAAGTCTTACGGCGGACTGGCATAGCTCACGGTGTATGGACTCGCTCAGCAGGAGTATTTGGCGTTGTCGGTACCTGTGCAGGAGGACAAAAAGATCCGGATCTTCAATTCGCGTGTGATCCCTGTCTTACTCAGGGTTTTTGTAGCATGGCACTAAATAGCGATTTTGAAGAGACGAACGATGCCTTTGGAAATAAGTTCTTCGCGAACAGGGTTTCGCGGGTTTTGTTCAAATCACGTTTGCACCGTAAGACGAATCGGGCCTATTCCGCTAGTCCGTCACGCCAACTTTCGGTTATTGGCATGTGGCCACTCCCCCTAAAACCGATCTTCCCATGGGGGGTTTTAATCTGTAAGAGACACCCGGCGTGGAGGCCAAAGGGGGGCAAACACAAGGCCGGGCGGGGAAAATTTGATTTTCTTGTCGAGAGGCTTGTAGGGGGAAAAACCCTGCATGGGGCCTCGCGCGTGGTGACTCCCGGGAGGGGTCGTATTTGGGCGGGCGACGCGCCCTCCCCCCCCCCCCCCCCCCGGCTAGCCTCCAATGATTGTTTAAATTTTACCGGGGGCGTGTCGCCTCCGTGGTGCAGTGGCTAGCGTGCCTGGTACGAATCTGGGGGCCCCTGGTTCGATCCCGGGGCCCGGGGCAATGGGTGACCAGCCTACCCACTGTTCTTCCTTCCTTTGGGTTTTGATAAAGGGGTACCTGGGGAAAACGGGAAGGAAACGTGACCCGGGATCCACTACCCGTGTCCCGGGGTAACGGGTCCTCACCCCCCACGGGCTCAAAGGGGCTATGCCACGGAGATGACCCGAAATGCCACGCGCAGCTAGCGATGCTCCCTCTTTACCTTTTACCTACTAAAGGGGGTTTAAAAAACGAATTTTAAAAATTTTGACCACCAATACACATCAGCAACAACCAAAAAGAAGTAAAGGAAATATAGACCGACGAAAATAAGCAAAACGGGGAGGAGAAAAGTAAAAACGGAGTGTATCGATAGTGCCCCCCGGCCGGGACGAAAGGAAGGAAACGAATGTATTAAAGGAGGAATTAAAAGGGGGCTAGTAACAGGGCGTAGTAGTGAAGGAGGGGGAAAGGGTTGGAAAGGTTGGGTAGGAAGAATCTAGGGGACGCAAACACGGATATTATAATATTTTATATATAATTTATATATATATATAATAATATATATATATTATATATATAAATATATATTTATATATATATAATATTAGGGTGGTCCACATTTACGGGGAAAAAAAAAAAGTTTTGGGATTCCGGGCCGGGTCGAATTCTTGTCGTACTATGGCACGGGGGCTGTGCAAAATTTCATTCCGACGGATGATTTGTCCCTCCCGCAGTGCGGCCAAAGTTTCACTTTTTAAACAAAATTTTGGGAAAAATATGTGACGGAATAGGGATTAGGGGAATCTTTTTTAGTACCTTTACTCAAAATTTGGGTTTGTGTTAAGTTTTTTTCTTTTACAGGGCAATTAAAAATGATTTAAAAAGGACGCATTATCATAAAGGTGGCGACACTCCCACCACAACGGCCAGTGCCCAGTTCCCCTTTCCGCTTGTGGTTGAGGGTGTGTGACGCTCCGCCTCCCCAACTTGTGGCGCCGCTTACTTGTTGGTGGTTCGGATCCCGCTTGCAACTTTGAACGTTCCCCCTCAGCCACCGAATGTGGCTTTTGGGCAGCCCAAACCCGGAACCCCCCTGGGGGGGGAAAACAGCTTCCAAAGAAGGGGGCAAGTGCTACGGCGCTTTTCCACTTCGTCCGTTTCAGCGGAAGTGGTGAAAGAAGCGCTTCCCCTCGTCACCGCGGGGGTGGCGGTGGTGTGGGAGAAAGAACGGTTCCCCGCAAAAAAAAGCCGCTGTGTAAAGGGGATCCTCCGGGCTGTACGCATCATGGCAGAACTTGACGGCCAAAGAAGCGGGCCTGAAGGTAAAAAATCAACATTTTAAACAAATTTAAATTTTTCCAGAATCCCCAAAATTTTATTATTATTTTGCCCAAATTTGCCAGGACTTTAACCGTGACCTTCCCCATCTGGCGTGGCTGGGGCTGGATGTTGCCAAAACGATATCTGGAATAATTTACCTAAATTATCAGAAGCTGCAGTCTTACCTTCATTCAAAAAATACTGAATTTTCACCTCATAAACAATTCTAATTTCCTCATCCACAGGGAGGGGGGCCCGCTAGTCCCCGTCCACCTATTAAATTAAAACTTTAACTTCTAGTAGATACGACGGGTTGGTATATAAGTTGTCTTCCAGTTATTAGTAATTTTTTTTTTTTTTTTTTTTTTTTTTTCATTGCCAAAATTTATAGATGTCATCCGAATGTATTTGTGTGTATTGGCGTTTTATTAATTTACTATAAATTTATATTAACATTGATTAAATATTATTTTCCAAAAATCCTGTCTAAACCTTTTCCCTACGAACTTTTATCATCACCAAATTTTTAAAATATTTTTTTTTTTGTTTTTTTGTACCTAAAATGAAATAAATTAGGTTTGGAAAAATTTATTTAGGTTGTGGTAATAATTTTTTAAAACATCCCTACAGACACTAATCTTTTCAGTTGACGTCAAACGCCGGGTTTCTCACTGGGGCCCGATGACCTTTTCCATCGGGCACGCGGACGCCTTCGACCCTCCGGTGGACAGGATCGGCAGTTCCTGCTGGGCCAGCCTGCCCGGGTGGGGCCCCGTTTCATCATGCAAGAGTCGACCAATCCCTTGGCGACAAGAGCCGGGTTGAGCGCGGCGTTAAAACGGTCGAGCTCACCGGACTGCCCCACTGCCACGCGCAGCTCTCGGGCTTGGGTCAGGCGAGGGGAAAGAAACTGGGGACGACGGACGGGACCGGCCTCTTTTCCGACGCAGAAAAAATCCGCTAATCGGCCTGTTCCCCAAACGCGCCGCCGCCGATCATTTACGCCCCGGGTGTCGCCGTTTCTTGGACCGCACAAGGATCTCGGGCCGCACCGCAGTTCATCTTTTCACCGCTGTCCCCCGGCGCCGAGCCATTCCCGCTCGCAGCAAAAGTGCGGCCCACCGGGGAGCGCGCGGGAAAAATGGCTAAGGGAATCAAGGGGGAGAACCTGAATGGCCGGCGGTGCCGTATCATACCTGGGACGGAAAACTTTTCGAGGGGATGGGCCGGGGGGGGAATCCGGAGCGATTGCCATCCGGTGTCCGGTACGGCTCTAGAAACGTTGTGGGCCGAAACTCCGGCGGGGACGGGGGGCTGACCGGGGAGGCGGGCTAGACCCTGCAAGGATGGGACCTCTCGAAAATCATCGGGTTTTTCTTTGACAAACAGTCAGCAATACCGGCTCAAAGGCGCGTGCGTCCACATAATGAAACACGTCAAACGGAAACTCTCCACTTCCTTGCCGCACCACGTCTCGAGCTATGGTGGGGCAGCATTCCCGTCTCTTCGGCCCGTCTTTTCCGGCCCCGAATCCAGCTGTTCAGCGGTTTTTTGAAATGGTGGGGCCGCTCCGAACCAGGTCGTCCAAACCCGCCCAAAGACCCTCACGGGGGCCGCAAAATCATCGCCACCGCCACGCGTTTTTGAAAAAAGCACCGCGCGCACTACCGCGAGATATCACCACATCATCGTGTTGGGCGGTAGGTTGAGGCGAAAAATCTGGAACCGGGCCCTACCACCGTCTCGATGGATGGCAAAATATCTACACTCTCAAGTCACCCCTTCCGCGGGAGTTTTTGGCCTACCCAAGCACGAGAAGAGGGGGCTGATCCGGTTCACGACTTTATCGTCACAAAAGTACGTGGAACCGTGGAGTCCCCCATTTTCTCGCCTCGGCCCCGGAACGGACCTCGCCCCCTCAAACCCTCCCGCCTATCGCGACAAGGAATCGGGGGCATCGGCAAGTATGGCCCGGCAATGTGGTACTCTCCGAGGATCGTCGGCCTCTCCCCTTCGACGAGGGGCGGTGGGCGAGGGGAAAACGGGCCATCGTCAGCGCCATCAGCCGGCTGGGGGAGAAACCCCCCCTCGCCGCGGCCGACGCGCCCTCGACGCAGTGGAGCAGCGCTCCCTGGCGTCGTTTGCGACGACCACTCTGTCGGCCTCGTCACCGCCCTCGGGGGCCCGGGCCGATTTCCTCAAGTCGATCCGGCCGAGTTGGTCGGGGAGGGACGACACCACGGCCGTCGGCGCGCCCGTCACCTAGGGTGGGGAACGACTTTTTCGGAGAGGGGCGTCGCCCTATCAGCGCTTTCTGCGGCGCCTCAGCGGACGAGGGAAAAGGCCAGCACCCTTTGCAGGGCTGGAGCCCACCCGGGCTTGACCTTTCGCGAAATGTATAGGATGGGCGCACGGTGGATTTCGTTTTTTTTTTTTCATCGTCACAGTGTAATCGTAAGGTTTAAAAGTGGAAAATTCGGCCGCTCTGCGGGACGGGATAAAAGTTATCCGATCGAATAAATTTTGCAACATCCTTTTATCCCTTTTATGCAAATTCCGACCCCGGCCCCAAAAATCCGAAAAAAAAAATTTTAAAGGGACCACCTAAAATTTTTAAAATTTTATATATGAGAGAGAGAAGGAGAAAGAGAGAGAGGGAGGAGAAGAGAAAGAAAGAGAAGAGAGGAGGGAGAAAAGAAAAAAAAGAGAAGAGAAAAAAAGAGAGGGAGAAGGGGGGAAGAGAAAGAGAGAAAAGAGAAAGAAAAAGAAAAAAGAGAGAAGAGAAAAAGAGAAAATACTTTCTCCATTTGGGGAGGGGACATATCGTATAATAATGATTAAAACCAACGCTAGTATAAACATCTTGAATCTTTATATGGAACGTTTCGGGTATCATACATTAGCCATCATCAGCCTAAAAACAAAATAAATTCATAATATATGTTAAAATAATGAAAATATACAAATTTATAATAATATATGACATTTAAATGCCTAAACTAAAATAAATGATAAGACACAATAGATAAAACAACACTATAAAACTCCACCTACCAAATCATGTTAAAAGTGGAGTGTGTGGTGGGTATAGTCCTGCAGCCAAATGGTGATTTAGGGGATGACCGTGCATTGGAGTCCACCCAAAGTTTTTTTGTTGTTTATGATACTTTGTGACCTACTTATTCAGAATCTTGGTCATGCCACTCAGGCAGGCTTGGGAATTTGAAATATTCAAGATGGCGGCCAAGATGACTGCCGAAAACTTGAAAAACACCAAATAATCAAAACTTCATTATTTGTTCACTTAAAAACATACTTTTTAGATCTATTTATAGGTTTTGGCACCAAAGGAATATGATGGTATATGTTCCAAAGCCATACGATGCATGCAAATACAAGATGGCTGCCAAAATGGCCGTCATATATATGAAAAACATGTGTTCTGCGGAAATTTCTTCCCATTCAACATTTGAGTAACACCACCAAAAGCTGCTTTCAACACTTCCTCAAGTCCAGTGTTTCCCATCAGAGTACCAACAGAGCCAACAAAACTCATTAGAGTATGCATGCCACCTAATCGGAGAGCAAAGTCATCAGAAAGTTCTGGATACATCCATACAATATTCACTGCCACCCTGTAGAGTTGTTGATCTGCAGTAAAGACTGTACTTGATTGTCCAGTCTGCTGTGTGATTCGCCGAGCTTCGATCATGGCTGTCAGCATTGTTGAAGGATCCGATGGCACCATATCTATCAATGGACTGTATGCAACTGATGTCCCTGGTTTGAGACTGTGGTTCTCTTCATTAGATATTCTAGTATTGAAACCGGCATACTCGGGTACCTTGGGGTCATTGATCACACTTTCAAGGAATTTGAAATCAAGGTGATTTGCCCTCTGCACAAGTATGCTTTGTTGTGCTACTATTCGGAAAGGTGGAACAGTTCTTTTTGCATCATTTTGTGGCATGGGTGTCTTCTTTGGCCCCCGGTAGTTTATGATTGATATATCACCTTTAACATCCTCGTTCATTTTTTCCCTCCGTATGCGCCTAATTGTCTGTATGTCATCGCTATCACCATGCTTGCTTTTGTTGCTTTAAGTGGTAAGCATGGCCAGTGAGTGCGTTGATTGTAGTCCATTCTGGGAGCTGATGTTTGTGTCAAAATTGTCCACAACCACTTGGACGAGACCACTGTTGTGTTCCAAAATTCCACAAAGTTTTTGGTCTGTTGCAGCCGAGGCTGCAGCCGAGGTCTTAAACCTCAAATATTCATCATAGGAACAAGCAATCCCAAAGTCATACAATGTTTCAATTAAATCGTTCTGCCTTATCTTGACACCAAGATCAACCAGCAATAGAGTTGGCCGATTGTTTATGGCAGCAGTGACCATGTTTCCAATCATGATTGCTGGTAGAGTATAATCAAAGTTTTTCGACAACGTTGCAAGTAGTGACATCAGAGTAGAGCTGGTATCCTCAGCAGCTATCTCTTTGTTGATCCGAAGCTTGTACTCGTGTAGCTTTGGACACAGGCCCTTTGATTCTCTCTGTATCATCTTTGCAACATTATTAACGGAGATGTCATCATCATCGTCTTCCTCAATTCGGAGAAACTTGTTCCCCGCGCTGCGGAACACAAGAAGATTAGCCAAACCTTTGGCATACAAGACAAGCCATTCAGGTCCAAAATGCTCTGCCAGCTTATGTACCAACCCGCGGCGTGTAAGAAGTTCTCCATTATGACACTGGTAATGACCGAAGATTTCTACTGATGTCCAGATATGGTCTTTGTCAGACATCATATTCTCTAGCACGGCATCAAATGCTTTGTCTCCAGCATTGGTATCTTCAGATGTTTGAGCTGCTGCAACCTGTACTGATCGAGGACTCATAAAGTTACATCGGCAGTCATTGTGGTAGCGCCCATCAGCCGCATGGAGATCACTTACGGCACCCAACACTCTGTTCTACCTCCTTTGACCATTTATCTTTACGCTGATGACAAACATCAAGAATGGCATCCTTGAAAGATGTAGTGAGTCGTGAGTCCTCGATCAGCTGTTCTGCAAAGTTTAACTGTCCTCCAGCGGTCTGGATGACGGTGATCGGGTTTCATAATGCATTGCTCACCACAAAACAAACGGTGTTTCTGGAAATCAAATGCTGAGCACTCAGATCGCCGCATAATCTTTGGTCTAGGCTGATCATTTGATACCAGATTCATGCTTCCATCCTTGCGCTTTATGTGGCGGCGTATGTGTTCCTTTGATGTGTATGTTGAAACACAATTGTGGTGGCAGGAAATGGTCATATCCTTGTCCACTTCATATCGACTTTGTAGGGATATATGGATGTTATCACCTCTCTTTTGACTGGACTCAATTATCTTCTCAATGCGAGCACTTTTTGCAACTACCAGTGGTCCTGCAGTCTTGGCATGACAAAAGAAGCACTCGTCCTCCATCTCCTCCATTTTAGATGTCCTTCACGAGCTTGGAGTTACCTGCAATAGAATGAAGGTATTAATTATAACCTTTATTGACACGGAACTACTTTGAATTTAGACAAAATTTATAAGTGAAATAAGAATTAAATAATGGTTATTTTAGTGTTTTTCTTATTTGTGACGGCCATTTTGGCAGCCATCTTGTATTTTCATGCATCGTATGCCTTTGGAACATATACCATCATATTCCTTTGATGCCAAAACCTATAAATAGATATAAAAAGTATGATTTTAATTGAATATATAATGAAGTTTTGATTATTTTGTGTTTTTTCAAGTTTTCGGCAGTCATCTTGGCCGCCATCTTGAATATTTCAAATTCCCCAATCCTGCCTGAGTGGCACGACCAAGATTCTGAATAAGTAGGTCACAAAGTATCATAAACAACGAAAAAAAATTTGGGTGGATCCAATGCACGGTTCATCACCCCTACTGCAAGACTAGTAGGGTTCCCACATGGTTCAGAAGCACAATAACGGGGTGGAGGTGCCTTGTGCACACAGGGTGGGTTTGTAGTGGTGGGTTAGGAGGCTCTCGCATGTCAGTCGGGTGGAGTCGTGGGAGCTTGTATGTAAAATATTAAAATCATGGTTCCTTATTGGGTGGCCTGAAGCTTCGAAATGGTATCGAATGGCTGAGAACGATGGCTTTGACAAGGTTTTACCTGTCCTGTGAGACAATCCACGATGCACCGCGATCCTAGTGGTGAGGTGGCGCTTTGTCTGCCCAATATAAGAAGCGTTACAGCTACTACACTTTAATTGGTACACCACTGAGGAACGCAGGGCATCAGGGATTCTCTTCTTAAGTTTAAAACAGTGTGATAGAGTAAAAGGGGGCTTACACACTACTCTAAGCGAGACCTGTGGATAAAATTGCCGAAGCAGGAGCTGAGCTTCATTTCGAATGCCAAACGATTTCTTACCTATGAAGGGAATTATAAAATATACAACAGCTTTATGAGCGGTATGTATTTGAGGTGGGTAAGTGTAATTTAATTCATTGTTTGCCAATATAAGTGCTTATAAACTGTAGAGGATATCCATTTCGTTTAAGAGTATATCTCAAGTACTCTAATTCTAAGTGAAAATTAATATATGATGAGCAAATGTTGTATGCCCTAGTAAATAGCGTGAAGATCAGATTTTTCTTAAATTGGACAGGAATGTTAGAATAAAATTTTGTTGTGAGTCCTGTAAATGTGGGTTTTCTATAAATAGAAGTGCTAAATGAATTACCGGATTTCTTGATGTCAATGTCCAAAAAGGGTAATTTATTATCCTGTTCCATCTCATATGAATGGTGAATTGAATATTAGGATGTTTAGAATTCAGATAGTCATGAAACAAGGGCACATGGTTCGGTGATTTGAAAATTGCAAAAGTATCATCGACATAATGACAAGTGTTTCAAACAATTGGATGGCGTTGCCATGGGTAACCCATTAGGTCCCACCCTCGCTAATGCATTTCTTTCATTCCATGAGAGTACCTGGCTAAGTGAATGCCCAGCTGAATTCAAACATCTTATGTACAGACGCCATGTTTATAGATTACGAGCCCCCCTCGTAATCTCGGAACTTGAAGGTTAGGTAAATCTCCTGGGCCTGGTAAGTCAACAACGGACCGTATCCTAGCGCTTCGTGTGCTGGTGGAACGCCGACGTGCACGAGTTTCGACAGGGGATGCTTGCAGCCTATGTTGATCTCAAGAAGGCGTTTGACTCAGTGCATCGTGAGTCACTCTGGGATCTTCTACGACTTCGCGGGATTCCTGCAAAGACTATTGGTTTGATGACTGGTCTGTATTCTGGGACTGAGAGTGCTATGAAGCCTGGAGGAGGTGTATCCAGCTTCTTTCCTGTGAATACAGGAGTGAGGCAAGGGTGCGTCCTTGCCCCATCACTTTTCAACACTTGTATGGACTGGGTATTGGGCAAAGTTGTAGATCAAAGTGATTGTGGAGCATCCCTCGGCAACACCAAGATCACTGATCTTGTTTTTGCCGATGATGCAGTAATCTCTGTTGAGTCGCTGGAGGTCCTGGTGATGGCTCTCGAGGCGCTGCACGAGGAGGCAAAGCCTTTGGGACTTAAGGTCTCCTGGCTTAAGGGGATGTAGTCAGAGATATTCGAAGATTTCATGTACATTGGCGAAAATCTGATAAAATATTTTAAAGATATGTTTGTGATGGTGGCAAAACTCCTACAAAGTCTTACGACTGTATCTGTTTTCTGAATATTTTTCTTTAGAATATATTATATAAAATATTGGAAACCTTTGGCAACTCCCATGTGCATACATAACCTACTACATCTTTTAATGACCGTAAATTATCAATCGCGATTTTCTTATCTTTCAATGAATTACGTTCTTGGATACTTCTGACAACTTTTCACAGCAGCTAATAGTGAAAAACGTCAGACACCCTCTCACTGATCTCAGGGGATCCAAAACCTTCAAGGAGCGAGGACGTCGTTTCCTGGGGCCACATTCAGAGACGCGAACGTCCATGCTTCACGACCTAGTGACATCCATCAGCTGTTTTGGCATTCAGCGTGCAGATTGATAACGTACTTAAAGACGTTGAGCTGTCAAAAACACGCAACTGCTTACAGGCAGTTGTGGAGAACGCAATATACATAAAAATACTCATAAATTGAGTATATATGATTTTTTCTGACTCATGAACTGAACAGGGCAAGTATACAAATGAAATTAGGCCATATAACAATCCCATGCGCTCGTGATGAGTTTGTTATGGGGTCCCCGCTGTGGGGAGTCACCTTGTCGTGGTGGCGGAGCTTGAAGCGTGGTCGACGGCGCCACCTACTCTGGCGGCCTGCCTGCCATTGTTGGGTTCGATGGCCGTAGGCCTCGTGGACCAAGCGCTCCCCCTTCGTCACTGGGAGGTGGAGCCTTTCGGTGATGTCGCCTTTATGCTTCCTCCCCCTTTCTCTCCTTTCTTAGGGCGATTCTAGGCCCGGTGAGACCCTTCTCTTCCGTCTCACGCTTCTTCTTCCTTTTAAACTTCACGCTCCGCTCCCCACGTGTTTGCCGTGCGTGGCATCCCGTATATTCCCCGCGCGCCCCTCTATCTGGGAGTTGAGTCCACCGCGGGGCGGGTTGTAGTTCCCTTCGGTGGGCAACACGCTCCTTTGGTAGGGGGGTTGGGGTAAGACGGGAGGTCCAGTGTGGCCCCGCTGGATCAATCGGCTGGTCATGCGTTGGCTAGGGCCAAGCGGAGGTTGCCTGGTGGGCACCGCATCGGTCCCGCGGCTGCCACCACACACTAGGCAACCGAAGCGTATACTTCCCCGCTACCCCTGGAGCTGTTGGGTGAGGTCCTTCCCCAACAGACAGCTTCCCCTTGTTGGGCTCCGTGGTGGGTGGGGGCGTGGGGAAGTGAAGTAATTTTGTTTATGAGTCAATCAATTAATTTACCCCGGCCTGCCTCTCTCCCTGACGTCCGCTTGTCCTCGACATCTCCCATTGGATCCTCTCACATTGCCACTCTGGCGCCTTTCCAGGCCCGACGTGGCACGAAGCGGGCAGCCGCCCCTTCCTCCTCAGCTTCCCGGTCTGGCGGTCCCCGCATCAAGGGACGCAGACAGGGATTGAGAGACGAGCCTGGCCCTAGGGGCACTTCTACGTTGGACACCTTGCTTCTGTCCAACGTGTCCCAGGCCTTGTCTTACAGAGCATTACATGATATTTTCAAGGCTTATGGTGTGGTTCGCCGCATCCGTCTTATTTATGATGACAATGGACAATCAAATAGGTGCTACATAAATTTTGCTGCAGCAGATGATGCATCCTCTGCTTATGAGGAAGCCACAAAGATGGAAATTGGAGCGAGACATTACAGAGCCGAACTCATTCGCTCTGTAAATGTTGGAGACGGCCCTGATGACTACATCCCCAACACTTTTGAGGAAACTACGACATCTACTCCACCTGTCCGCCACAGCCCTACCCCTTCTTGGTACGTGGCTTATTATAAGGAAAGTGGTGGCAACTTTTTCCTTGCGGCGCGGTATTTGGAGAAAGAAATTGGAATGATCCCGGAAGGCCACCTGAAAAGGTATGGCAGGGGGGTTCTAATCCGAGCCAAGGACCTTACTCAGGCTCGGATGCTCTTCCACATGCCCATCACCGATGACAGCATTTTTGATACCATCAAACCTCATCCAAAATTTAATACCAGCAAAGGCGTAGTCTACAACTACGACCTCTTTGAGTTTTCGGAGGCAGAAATACTAAACATGTGCCCGGAAAGAGTTCAACAGGTCTATAAGGTCAGAGGAAGCAAAAACATGATCATTATAACTTTCTACGGATCAAGTCTCCCCGATTCCATCAGGATCGGTCCCCAGTCTCTAAAGATAAAAGCCTTTATCGACCGCCCTATGCAGTGCTATGAGTGCTACAGCTTTGGGCACGGCAAAACATTTTGTAAATCCCCTCCTCGCTGTGGTCGATGCTCGGCGTTGGGTTCCCATGCCACAGCTGACTGTACGTCAACTCCCTACTGCTTCCACTGCCGTGTTGATCACCCACCGAGTTCCCGACAGTGTGGGACTTACAAATTAGAAGAAGACATCCTTTATTTGGCCAACTCCCAATTTATCAGTCTTGGGAGCGCCAGAAGAGAACTTTCCCACAGACAAGCAGGCGGGGGAGGAAGCAGGACCTACGCATCCGCGATGGCTGCTGCTTCTTCTAAGACTCCTAATCAGCCTGCTGCAGTTCCACCACCACATTCTCTTATACCTAATCCATCCATCCAAGTGAAGAATAAGTTCTCGCTATTGACCTGCGACTCTGTGGAGTCTGCTGACTCTTCTCATAATGAGCCTCCAACCACCTCTCGTGTAGTGCATGCCGCACACGGGAAATATGACATTAGTGACTCCTCCTCTAAGAGGCTCCCAAAAACCCATCCTAATAAAGAGTCTCAGAAGCGAACTCGCAGTTCCAATGAGTCCTTAGAGCAGTGATTCTCAAACTGTGCGCCGCGGCGCACTTGTGCGCAGTGGGAGTCCCCTAGGTGCGCCGTTTAATTTTTCATAGATATGGGTGCTTTGCGGTCGCAGTTTTTGTTTTTTATATTGAAGATGGAAAATCGTAAATGAATGAGTTAATATGTAACTAGGCAGGTAGATGCAAGGTCCTTTTAATAATATTATAAGTACTTTGGGGAGATGGATAAAGTAAGAAATAAAGAATAAATAAATAAGTTATTCATGCTTAAAAAAAATACTTCCCGCTTCCACCACAATACGTGTTGAACGAGTACTGTACACGTACTGTACCAGTCTGAGCCGCAGCCTGCTGGTGTTACTGAGTTACCAACTTACTAGTTTTATCACGCACGCGTTCATGTGAATTGTTTTTAGCGACATATAAAAGGAAAAAGGATGATGAATAGAAACTGATGCATACGTATATCAGTAGACTTTATGCAAGTTTGACTTTTTGATGTGATTTACGTGAACCCCGATCGATAAATAACATGTATAATTTGGCAACACACGTAGGCAGAGCGTTGGGTAGGCACCTCCCGTGGCCAGTGTAGCCGTGAGCCTCAGTAAGTATCACTGTTGGGGTGTTAATGAGGTCCAAGCTTAAAAAATGGATAAGTACCTCATTAAAAAGCGAAAGTGTACTGAAGGCAATAGCGGTGAAGTCGCAGTTGATCATGAATCAAAACGTAAATGTGTCGAAGGCACCGAAGGCGAAGTAACAGTAATAACTGTTGAAAGTGAGTCCTCTCGTCTAGACCCTAGTGTGGGAAGTGAAGAAAGTGAAGTGACAGTTGAAAATGAGCATAGTCGTACAGGTCCGTGTTGGCAAAGTGAAGTGACAGTTGAAAGTGACCGTAGTCGTGCCGGTCCGAGCGGGCAAAGAGAAGTGACAGATGAAAGTGAGTTTTGTCATCCAGGTCTGAGCGTGGTCAAAACGACGACACTTGCCAGCAAAAGTAACCGCAGTAAGTCATTTCGCCTGTATAACGACAGTTATCTTGGACTTGGGTTCACTTGCTGTGATGATGAAAATGGTCCAAAGCCAAAATGTGTTGTTTGCGGCATTTAGCTATCTAATGAATCTATGACTCCTATGAAAATGAAGAGACATTTAACAACAAACCATAGTCACCTCTCTCAGAAGCCTATAGATTACTTTAAAAGACTCTTGAAAGATAACAAACAACAAAGGCTTGGGTTTGAGGAAAAGATGAAGTTGGCAGAAAAGGCACAGAAAGCAAGTTATTTAGTGGCAGAGCATACAGCAAAACAAATTAAACCCCATTGAATTGCAGAGTCATACTTCCTTCCAGCTTGTTGTGCTGTGGTGAAAACATTGTTTGGGGATGAGGCTGAAAAGGAAGTGAAAAAAATTCCCCTCTCAGACGACACGATTGGTAGACGAATCAAGGACATGTCGTCTAATATTGAAAAAAGTGTGTGTGAACTCGTGAAAGGTAAAATGTATGCTTTACAAGCGGATGAATCAACAGACATTGGAGGAAAACCTCAGTTACTAGTGTTCATCCGTTATGTTGCTGATAACAAAATAACTGAACATTTCTTATGCTGCAAAGAACTGGTGCAAATCACAGGACAGGAGATATTTTCTACAGTGACAGAATACTTGAAAGAAAAGGACTTGTCATGGAAATTATGTGTAAGAATTTGCACAGATATGTCCATGTCCATCCATGGTGGGATCGGTAAAAGGTTTTGTGTCCTTAGTCAAGAAGGAGAACCCAGATTTGATTACTACCCATTGTTTCTTGCACCGTGAAGCTCTTGTTGCTAAAACACTCGGACAAGAATTAAAGTTTGTTCCTGATGATGTTGTGAAAATGGTAAACTTTCTTAAAAGCAGACCAAAGCAGTCAAGACTATTTTCCATGCTTTGTGAAGAAATGGGATCTCCTCACGAAGGTCTTCTCCTCCACACAGAAATACGGTGGTTATCAAGAGGCAAAGTGTTATCCCGGGTGCATGAACTGAGAGAGGAAATGCTCCTTTTCTTTACCCTTGAAGAGAAAACTGAATTCTGCGAATTACTTGCTGATGAAATTTGGAGTGCAAAATTATGCTACTTGGCAGACATATTTGAACATCTGAACAAGGTTAATGCAAGTATGCAAGGAAGAAATGAAAATATGGTAACATCTTCTGACAAAATGAAAGCCTTGGTAGAAAAAATTTGGCTCTGGAATGAAAAGGTGCGTGAAGGCAAGATTGACATGTTTCAAAAGACTGCTGAAGCTAAATATACAGACATTGTTCCACTCATTAAGCAGCACCTTGAAAGCCTAGGAAGGAACATAGAAAAATATTTCCCAAATATATCTGTTGAAAGTTATGACTGGCTGAGAAATCCATTCGTTCACGATCCCTTGAGCAAGCTACAACTTAGCATCCTTGAAGAAGAGGAACTAATCAACATCCGTAATGACCGCACACTAAAACTGCAATATCTGGATATGACATTAAAAAGCTTCTGGATTCAAATGGAAAACGAACACCCACATATATCCAAAAGGGCCCAGAAAATATTCTTGCAATTTACAACCTCATATCTGTGTGAACTGGGATTCTCAGCCCTCACAAATATAAAAACTAAGAAAAGGAAGAAATTGCTGGCTGTTGAAGAAGAAATGAGAGTGTCTGTCAACTGTCCCTCCTACCATAGAGCGGATATGCAACTCCATATGCAACGGTATGTTATTGTTGTAACATAGTAGTTTATTTACACATTATTTCCTTATGTCCATTCCTATATATATATATATATATATATATATATATATATATATATATATATATATATATATATATATATATATGTATATATATATATATATATATATATATATATATATATATATATAGCTGCTGCGCCGCCGAAGTCCAAGATATAATCTAGTGCGCCGCCGTCCAGTGAAGTTTGAGAACCTCTGCCTTAGAGTCAGTGGGTGTCCCTCCGGCTAAAATCTCAATTGCTGAGCAGGAGGGGATGGACTTGCGTAAAGATACACCTACTGATAGGTGTGGGAGTACTGACGTGACTCCTAATATCACTGCCCCTGTTACCACCCCTGAAGCGGCTAGCGACACAGCTCAACAACACGCTGATGGCGAAGGTGTCTCACAACCTATGGACACACAAGTAGTTGATAGCCCATGCTGAAAGCAATCTTCAAAGAACCTCGTCGGGAGCTATCAGAAAAACCAAAAAGTGGTAAATCTTCTGTCAGTAAATCGGCATCTTTGGGGGACATACGGTCTCTATACTGCCGCGGGTCCTCGTAGGGAGAACCCCAATTTCACCCCGGAGTACACAAACGCCAATAAAACATCTGAAAAAGTAATGAAAAGTAGTTTACCATCTTCTACAAAACACAAAAAAGATGTTGGGCTTTCAAATAGCGCAGCGTCTACAAGCGTAAGGCTTCTACTGCTTTCTCTTCACTCACGAAATACATCTTCAACTCCCATGGAATATTCGTGGTTTACGTGCAAACTGGGAAGAAACTAGCCTTCTCATCAACGAGTTGGACCCAGTCATTCTGTGTTTTACAAGAGAAAAATGATAGGCAGGAAAGATGTCTCTGCCCGACAGTTTTTATACCTGTCCACACACCACCTCCAGGCAGATGGTGGCCTTAGTGGTGGTTTGTGGCCTTTACATCGTCGGGATGTCCCCTTAACTGTCATCCCGCTGCAATCCCCCTTGCAGGCTGTAGCAGGTCGTATCCATCTGCACAAGACCTACACCTGTCGCTCAATATATCTACCTCCAAAGAGGGACATACCTCCCCAAAGATTTTGAGGATCTTATCCGCCAGCTTCCCCGCCCAATTTTTTCTCCTTGGAGACATGAATGGGCGGCATTTTCTGTGGGGAGATTCCACCAGAAATCGTGGGCGGTGATTCTCTCGTAACTTTTATAAGTGGCAACAAAACCAAAATATTTTTAAACACGGGAGAACCTACACATTTCCTTTCGCAGACGGGAACATTGACTGCTATTGACCTATCACTGGGGCAGTCCACAGGTCGCCCTCGACTTCTCATGGGAGGTGGGCCGATTTTTCTTCGAGGAAGTGACCTTTATCCCATACTACTTAAAGCAGTGTCCTCGTCCCTTCCCGTGTCTCCCAAATGGTGCCTCTCTCGTGCAGACGGGGAGGGCTTTCAAAAGGCTTGTGTTTTTTAACATCATATAGATGACTTTCAGGACAATAGATGAGGCCGTAGATTACTTTGTGTCTCGAATCCATTTTGCAGCCTCGCTGAGCATCCCCTGCACATCGGCTCTTCTCTCGCCGGCTGTTCCGTGGTGGAATCAGGACTGTACGGCAGCGAGGAGTCACCCCCGCCGTGCTGAGGCGCAATACCGATCGCGGCCAACTTCAGTAGACCTAAAAATAATCTTTTCACAGATCAAGAGCTAGAAAACCGGTCGGGTAATAAAAGAGGCTCGTCACTCCTCTTGGAGGGTTTTATATAAGTACAATCTGTGCATCTACCCCGGGTCCCAAGGTTTGGCAAAGAGTGAGAAAAATGAAGGGGAAATTTTAAACATCCTTCCTCCAGTTCTATCAATTAATGGTGACCCTATGGCAGATCCCTTAAACTGTAGCAGAGGAATTTGCTTCCCATTTTGTGGCAGGGGCGCAGACAGACCTTGCGTCTCCAAGTGCTAGGGAAAGACTGGGGACAGGAACAGAGAGGCATAGATTTTTCATCTAGATGCGGGGAAATCTACAATGTTCTTTCACCCTCGGAGCTTTGTCAAGCCATAAAGGGTTTGCGCTGACACTTCCCCAGGCCAAGATGATATACCAATGCAATGCTCTGTCATCTAGGAGATTGAGGCTCTAGGTTTTCTTGTTGAGCATCTATAATAGAATATGGATTGAAGGAACCTTCCCAAGAAAGCTGGGGTGTGGCGGTGGTGATCCCGATCCCTAAGCCTGGGAAGGACCACTCACTACCGACGAATTCCGCCCCATATCCCTAACTTCATGTTGTGTAAGTTATTCGAAAAAAAATGGTAAATAGTCGACTTATATGGTTTTTGGAAGGGAAAACTTTTTCTCCCGTTCCAGTGTGGATTCCGTAAAGCATCTCTCCACTACGGAAGCGCTTATTTCCTTAGAGTCATCCATATGCGGGGCATTGCCTCTCGACAACCCCATGTGACCATCTTTTTCGACCTTGAGAAGGCTTACGACACAGCTTGGAGACAGGGTATATTGCAGTCTCTGTATGATTTTTGGGACTAAGAGGTCGTTTGCCTGTAACCTCCAGAGTTTCCTAGCCAACCGGGTTTTCGAGTTCGAGTTGGCAACATACTGTCTTCTGAACACCTGCTTCCAGGGGCATCCCACAAGGAAAGCGTCTTGAATGTAGCTCTGTTCGCTGTGGCCACAATGGTTATTGTTGATGTACTGCCAGGGGGGATTGTTAGTACTTTATACGTGGATGATTTATCAATATCTTTGCTGCTTCCAGGATGTCAGTTGGCAGAGAGAAGACTTCAACTTGCTATAGAAAAAGTTTGTGAATGGACGACGAAATCGTGGCTTCCGGTTTTCTCCAGCGAAGACTGTAGCGGTTCATTTTTGGGAGAACCGTGGGATTCATCCCGACCCAGACCTGTATCTTTACGATAAAAAGAATACCATGTAGGGGAAGAGACCCGGTTTTTAGGACTCATTTTTTGACAATAGACTGACTTGGGTACCTCACCTTCGTGCTCTCAAGACTGACTGTCTTCGAACCATGGATCTACTGAAAGTCCTCTCGACACCAGCTGGGAAGCTGATCGCGCTACACTTTATATTACATCACTCACTTATCCTTTCGAAGCTTGAATATGGATGTGAAGTGTACTCCTCTGCCACACCCGCTCGAACTGCGGATGTTGGATTCGGTACATCATGCTGGTGTCCGTCTGGCAAAACCCGGGGGGTTCAGGTCATCTCCCATCCCAAACTATTGGTGAATGTGGTGTCCTCCCATTAGATCTTCAACCCAGTCCCTCATGTTAAGGTGTTGGTATCGGCCTCCAACGCCTCCTTGACTCAATAGCTTGCCGTGCTGGTCTTGTGATTTAGGTTCGCAAATTTTCCATGAGCGAAGAGGCTTACCAAAACCCCTTGGTTTTCCCATTAAAAGTATTATGGAGATGCTATCCTTCCCTGCTTTACGGATCTGCCCGCATAGGGCCTACGAGAGTCGGTCCATGGCTTTTTCCCAGAAGTGTCCTTCTGCAAAAGCCTTCCGCTCTCAAAAGGGGCTTTTACCTCCTCAGGCTGAGCGTGCCCAGTTTTTAGACCACTATTTGCACACATCAGGGTTCTGTCCCGTCTTTACTGATGGTATCAAATCAAACCCAAGGGTTGGATACGGTGTTCGTATTCCCATCATTTAACAAAGGCGTCAGCATTCCCAAATGTTTCATCTGTTTTTACGGCTGAAATAAGTGCTATTTTATATGCTTCATGGCTATTCTTACTCTTCCGGATGTCTCTTTTACATTTTTAGTGATTCTTGTAGTGCTCTTCAGTCACTTTTGTAAAATTTTAAATTTTCCCCATCCGCTGGTCAATGCCATCCTGGAATGGCTTTATCTGCTCCCAAGAGCGAGGCCGGAAAGGTCAGCTTTTGTTGGGTACCGGCCCCATGTAGGGTGTTGCCGGTAATGAGGAAGCTGATGCCTGGCAAAAGCTGCAGCTAGAAGGGCCAGCTCTATCACATTTGCAGTGCCGGCTACGGACCTACGCTCGGCAATCCATAGATCAGTTCACACCAGTTGCAGGAACGTTGGATTACTATAGGGCAAAATAAACTAAAGCACCATAAGCCAAAGTATCGAGGACTGGAGCTCCCGCGGTCTCTCCGGAGATGGGAGACTGCCTTGGCACGATTGCGTATTGGTCACACACTATTATACCATGGGTTCCTCATGGAGGGGGGCCACCCTCCTTTCTGTGATGATTGTTTGGTCCCCTTAACTTTTTGTGGCACCTGCTGGTCGAGGTCCTAGTCTTGGGGACCTACGTGAACAATTTTTGTCCTGGTGTCGGGGGGTCGGACGGGGCATACCGTCCCCTCCCTGGCATTGGGAGAGAGGTGTTTCTCTCCGGGACACGAAGTCCATACCTTTATTGAGAGGGGTGGGCCCTTTTCAACAAGTTATGAGGTTTTTAATATTCACTTATTATTGTTTTTAATGTACTTTGTTCTTTTCTGTATTTTGTTATTTTAAATATTTTAAATTTTATCTTAAATTTGTTTTTTATTTTACTTTTCGTGTATTTTATGTAAGCAGCGTCAATAACCCGCAGTTGCGGCGCCTTAAAACTATAATATCTATCTATCTTGTTATGGGGTGATGGGCCGAGTGGTGAACTGTGGCATTTCACCACGACTCACCACACCATACACCACCACGCACGGCTCCGCGACAGACAAGGTATAATCCTCCTCATCCTTCCTCTTATCCTTTATTCTTCCCTTTTTCCTCTACCTAATTCCTCCTCCTTCATCACCACTACTACTACTACTACTACTACTACCAACCACTGCTATTACCTGCTGCTTTCTACTACTATAGCCGTGTTTTTCCTCCTCATCCTTCCTCTTACCCTTTATTCTTCCCTTCTACCTCTACCTAATTCCTCCTCCTTCATCACCACTACTACTACTACTACTACTACTACTACTACTACCACTACTATTACTGCTGCTACTACTACTATAGCTGTGTTTTTGTCGTCCAAGCATCGTCTTGGTACGAAGACCGTTTTTTCTCGCAATTGAAAACGGATTTGTTTCTGCGACAACAACACAACAAGCTTGGTAGGGGCCGAAATAATAATCAGTCTAAAATATTGCAAACAATATCACAAAGCAGTATAACATACATTTCAGCAAATGTTATTGGAGTGGTCTTCGTAATCGAAGACGGTGCTTGGACGATAAAAACACGGCTTATTACTGCTGCTACTACTACTACTATTACTGCTGCTACTACTACAATTGCTACCAACTGCTATAAGAAAAGGTTAGGAGGAGGAAGAGGAGGAGGAGAAGGAGAAGGAGAAGCTAGGAGGTGGAGGAGGAGGAGGAAGAAGGGTGGAGTATTTTGGTGTGGATGATAAATTTGTAAACACAGCTGAGAGCGTGGAAGCCTTGTGATTGGCTGAAACTTTTTGAGAAATACTATGTGATTCGCTGGCGAGGCTGTGACGTCATTTTACTCGCTTAGGCAATCAACTATCAAAGCCCAGAGCGACAACGTACCGCCACTGCCATATCTCGTACTGGAATCCCCCCGAGCTCCGGGGTGTAGAAATAGAGGAAGTTAGTTAAGCTAAACACCGTGCACTTTAACTCACTCTGAATGTCTGCCCTGGTCCCTCCCTTCCTGACACGCTACCCTCGTAATAACGTTTATTCCTACTCCTAGCAAGGATTAGTCCTGCTGTCACCATGGTTGGGGTAAAAATTATGAGAAAGAGTGCAGAGAATGCCCGTAAATGGAAGAAGAGAAGGCTGGAGGAGGAAATTATTGATTGATAAAGGTCACTGATTATAACATTGGGTACCAGGAAGGATTTTTTCTTATCTCTACTTAGAGAACCGCGCACACGTCTACAACAGTTAGCCCTAGAACAAAAAGACAGAATACGGGAGCAGGATGGGTGCAACAGAAAGTGTAAACAAGCCAAGGACGCTAGGGGTGACTGAGGCCGGGGACTTTTAAAAATGGTGGTAAACTTAAATGTCCTCTCCTGTAAAGTCAAGGTTTTTCTGCTTTCATTAGTTATATCTCCATTTATATTTGACAGATTTTAGTTTTTTTTTTCTTTCTGAAGATAAAACTTTGCAATTTATTTTCCTTAGAGAAAATTAATGATAGCTGTGAGTGATGATTTTGTATAATTTTTCTTTCACAATTTTTACATGATATTTTCAGGGTTTGAAAAGAAAAATTCATAATAAAAACAAGACTGGAGATGGATGAAAATTATCTTAACCAAGTTGTTACCAAGGCTCAAATCTATCATTTCGCACCTAACTGAATGATATGGTAAGCTATAGTTCAATGTCATATTTTTTTGAAAGATTGTTTTTTTTTTACTAATTATATTCACTACATCTACTATTGGAAATATATAATATAAACATTGAAATGAAAATTTAATAATTTCTGGTGTAATTATACTCTATTGGAAATGGTAAGTATACATAAGTTGACCAGTGAAATTGAAAGAAACCTGATGTCACCTTCACCTATAGACCTGACTACACCCCCTTAAGACCAAGGTCCAGGTATTTGGAGGCTTACTAGATGAAACAGTACAGTCTGTTCATGTGTGCGCCGAGGACATTGAGATCTTGGAAAGCTTTACATACCTTGGTAGCGCAGTCCATAATGATGGCGGGTCGCGTCAAGAAGTCTTACGGCGGATTGGCATAGCCCACGGTGTTATGGACTCGCTCAACACGAGTATTTGGCGTTGTCGGTATCTGTATAGGAGGACAAAGATCCGGATCTTCAAGTCGCTTGTTATCCCTGTCCTAGTCTATGGTTGTGAGACATGGACACTAAATAGCGACATGGAGAGGCGAATCGATGCCTTTGGTAATCAGTGTCTTCGCAGAATCATGGGGTATCGCTGGGATGATTACGTGTCAAATCAGCGATTGCACCGTGAGACTGAATCGAGGACCATTACCTGCATAGTCCGTCAGCGCCAACTTCGGCTATATGGGCATTTGGCACGGTACCCTGAAACCGATCATTCACATCGGGTGGTATATGTAAGAGACAATACGTCGTGGAGGAGGCCAAGGGGGCGACCACACGGCTCGTGGCTGGGGCAAGTTGATATTTCCTGTCGAGAGTTGCTTGGTATGGGAAGGGAGCCTTCATGGAGACTCGCGCGTGGTGACCCCCGGGAGTGGCGTCGTAGGGTGGGCGAGGCGACGCGCCCCCCGGTGTCTGCCCCCAATGATTGATTGATTGATAGTGTAATCTCCCCCCTTCCATATAAATGTTTAGTCCCTGACTGCAACTCCAATATACCACTTATTAGTAGTAGTAATACACACAAAGGCACACACTCTTTCAATTTTTTTAACCCCTTCACTGCGGATATCAAATTCATAGGCCTAGCCCCCTGTGCGGCAGGTTTAATTAAAATATAAAATAATTACTGATCATATTTCAAAGTGCCTAAATGAATAGGATGCTCATTCCATACCAGAAAATCTATGTTTGGTCTTGGTGGAGGCTACCAGCTAAGTGAAGAGTTACGTCAAAGTGCAGCAATAGGGCCGTGACCGTGCTGCCAGACGCACAATGAAACTACTTACTACTCAACATAATACAGCTTATTTTGGTACATAAATGCTTCATTCATGCATTCATTCATTCATTATACTTCTGTCTTATATCCATCAAGAATATGTTGAATATCTTGACTATTTAGCCTCGCCATTGAAGTAGAGGGCGCGGCAGCGTCGACACGTCGTACTGTACCGCTTGACCTTATTAGTCACACTAACTCACTCAAGGGAGAAAAGGGTTCTATTATATCGCAACACTTTACACTGATGCCATACAAGCCTATCACAGCAAATATTTACCCATAATATAATTGAGTGCGGAGTTTAAATACAGAAACCCTATATGTACCAGCCGCAGTGAACCCTAAGATAGCTGAGAGACCGTATTTGCACCAGCCGCAGTGAAGGGGTTTAGTGAAGCTCATTTTACTCCCTAAATTTCATACCCATTATCACGTATTTGATTACTTACGTCGAGGAATTTTTTGGCAAGAAACTAAGGAATACATAGATATTAAAAAAGTGGTGGAATTTTAATATACGCCAAAAACTGGCGGATGTTAAGTCAGGTGGTGCTGTTGGGTTGGGAGGGTAACATCATAAGAACATACGAACATAAGAAAATAAGGAAGCTACAAGAGGCCGCGAGGCCTACACGTGGTAGTTCCTGTCACCTAACACTACCTACATCCACCTTTCATCCCCATCCATGAACCTATCCAGCTCCTCTTTAAAGCTCCCTAATGACTCCGCACTAACTACCTGTCTACTGAGACCATTCCATTGGTTCACCACCCTATTTGTGAACCAGTATTTCCCTATTTCCTTTCTAAATCTACGCTTTTCCAGCTTGAATCCATTACTTCTTGTTCTACCCTGGTTAAAAGCCGTACGAACTTTTCCTACCTCTCCTTTATTAAATCCCTTTATCCACTTTAAAACTTCTATCAGATCGCCCCTTACTCTGCGTCTCTCGAGTGAGTGTAATTTTAATAACTTCAATCTCCTGTCATAACTAAAGTTACGCATCCCTTGTATCATTTTGGTCATCCTTCTCTGCACTGTTTCTAACAACACTATATCCATCCTGTAATATGGAGACCAAAACTGAACCGCATAGTCTAGGTGAGGCCTGACTAGAGCCAGAAAAAGCTTTAGAATAACTTCCGCACTTCTACTTCTAACACTTCTGGTAATGAATCCTAATACTCTATTAGCTCTATTTCTGGCCTCAATACATTGTTTCCTAGGTCGGAGGTCTGGGCTCACCCTCACTCCAAGATCTTTTTCACCTTCTGATCTTTTCAGCGATACATTGCCTATGGTGTATCTATTACCAGGGTTTTTTCTACCAACATTCATAACGCTGCATTTATCAATATTAAATTCTATCTGCCATCTGACTGCCCACTCGTTAAGTTTATCTAAGTCTCCCTGCAATATGTTTACATCAGACTGTGATCCAATAATACTACCTAACTTAGTATCATCAGCAAACTTGCTGATATCACTGCTAATCCCACTATCCAAGTCGTTGAAGTAAAGTCATCACCAAGTCATCACTACTGGCAGCAGGTAGCATCAGCTGTGCTGCTTCTGATCCAGAGAAGTGTAATGCCGGAAATTTCCAGTGGAAGGCCGGAAATTTCCATCACACGCCTTCCGAGTCATATGTTCTTACGGGAGGTAAGGGAAGGCCTCAATAACCATAGTTCTTTAGTCTAGACTAAGCGTAGCCTAAATACAGTGTATAAGTGAACAGGTTACTTTTTAGGATAACTTCATTCAATTTCTTTAATTTCTATCTGCCCTATCTTTCGCCGTGTTATTTCTTTCTCTTGCATTCCTATCTCCCCCCCCCCTCCATCCTCCCTTTCCCCCCCCAAACACGAGAGCCACGAGGTGTAATCCGTGAGGTATTAACTTCGCGATTACCAATAACTTATAGACTCAAACTCCTTATTTTCCCCTTACCCCCCCTGGTAAATCGAATAACACTCTTAGATTCTTAGAATACTTAAAAAGGAGGAAAATAGAGGTTTGGTTCAAACATTGACACATAGATTAGTAAAGCAGTTCGCTAAAATTAAAAACCTTCCAAGAATCTCTTTCACACCTCAAAGCACTCGACCAATGTAAAACGCGCCCGGACAATGTCTCCGGAGTAGGCTTAATAGCCCACGTTGGCTAGTCTTGTAAATAAAAATTTTCCTCATCAAATTAAGAGAATTGTGTTATAGTTACTCCATTCGTATGTATATTTGCTCCCCCAGCTAATAGTAGTCGTTCACTAACAGTGGTTAGACTGTAGGCCTATGAACACAGTCCGTTTGAATGGTTATGCCCATCAGTGGCTTTCCTCCCATGATAAACCATAAATATATATAAGTTTAAGGACGAGTAACCTTTTTCGTGTTAAATAAATTAAATGAGTTTAAAGTAGGAAGTTTTTCTCGCTAAAACCCAGGTGACTTAGTCGATGCTGTGGAAATACTTATTCACGTTTCCAAGGAGATTCAGACTTACTCGGTACCCTAATAGTATCCCCATGACTACCGTAATCTTTATACTTTAAATCTTGTTCAAGGGTTAGACCATAGGAATACCCGCTTGGACTGGTGGCAGCATTTCCCTTCTAAATAAAAAAATAATTTCATCGTTATAAGTTATAACTAGCAGATATTTCTTTCAGTGGAGAATTAATCGTATTTAACTTTATTCTAATTCCCATTGTAACGACAAAAGAAAACCCTGGCACCACAGAAGGAACTTGCTTACTCTGGCGTAAACACCGGGACTATATTCGGTGGCACACCCGTAGGCCCAGGAAGTGATGCCGACCTGTACGTACCTGTTGTCCTCTTGCACGTGGAGTGGACCTCCGGAATCTCCCTGGCAAATGTCCTTACCACCCCCCGTGAGGCCAGCACACAACATTATCTCAGTAACACCACCCAACCCCCAGCATTAGGGCTCCAGAATGGGAACAGATACTTCATTCAGTGCAGATGGTTGCCTGCTGTTCGGCTTAATCGTACCCCAGCCTGAAGCAGTGGCCAAAATCCCTGCGTATGTCTTAAGAGCCATCGGCAGGTAGACACACGGCGCGAAGTTGTTTGTGTTGACTTAGGTCTAGTTTCTCACTTTGCTTAAGTAGCGCAATATCGAAGTCTTTGGCATCTGGTGAATAACTAGGATGAATGATCCTAGTTCGACGCCGACCAGGCGGGTGCCGCCGGACACATCATCGATGGTAGAATACATGTTGTTTGTCGGCCACACCCACCACCAGGCCTCTGTTGTTGCCGGTAAAGCAGTGAGCGGCAGAAAGTATGTATTTGTCACAAATGCTGGAGCCGCCGCACCAGTAGTTCCTGCCAGTGTTGTAGGTCTCGAGACTGGTCTTGGTCTCGAGACCGGTCTCGAGACCAGTTTGATGTGGTCTTGGTCCTGGTCTTGGTCTCGTTTGATGTGCTCTTGGTCTTGATCTTGGTCTCGAAGCTTCTGGTCTCGGAGTTTGGCTCGAGACCAGGTCGAGACCAGGATTAAAAAGTGCATTGCGGCGTGGGGAAGGTCGGAATTTATTATCATACACGGAGAAAAATCATTGCTGTGTCGATTCACGGCGCGCCATACAGCGTTGTACTGTCCAAAGACTACTCTATACTGGACTTGCTACTCGTGCCCCTCGCCAAACCGCCCATGACCAGTGGAGGCCAGTTTTGCGATTCCTGACATTTTCGAACATCACCCCCATTTCCCTTCCTGTGGTTTATCAGTATAAATGATATACCGTTATCTTCGCAAATGTTTGTTCTATAATATTATCAAATAAAAAGCAGTAAAATACACAAAAAAAATGACATTATGAGAGAGTGAAGAAATATGCATTAACATAATATTCACTTAAACTCTTCACCATTTAATATTTTGCGAGAAAACATTTTAGATGAAACATATCAATAGAAGAGGCTTTTCATTAGCTTTCCATTGATATATTTAGTTTTCTGATAAATGAATTAGAACCATACATAAATTAGCGTTAACTAAATAAAATGCATCATCAATCGGATCGGCAAGTAAAAGAGTGTTCCATGAATACAGTAGACTATGGTTTATCAGTATAAATGATACCTTGTTATCTTCGTAAATGATTGTTCTATAATATTATCAAATAAAAAACTGTAAAATACACTAAAAAAATGACATGATGAAGCTCATTAGAAATATGCATGAACTTAATATTCACTTGACTCTTCGCCATTTAATATTTTTCGTGAAAACCTTTTACATGAAACATATCAATAGAAGCGGAATTTTATTAGCATTCCATTGATATATTTCGTTTTCTAATAAATGAATTAGAACCGTGCATAAATTAGCGTTAACTAAATAAATAACATCATCAATCGGGTAATTTTCCCGCTTAATGAGGTTATTTATTTAGTTAACGCTAATTTATGTATGGTTATAATTCATTTATCAGACAACGAAATATATCAATGGAGAGCTAATAAAATTCCGCTTCTACAGATATGTTACATGTAAAATGTTTTCTCGCAAAATATTTAATGGCGAAGAGTTTAAGTGAATATTAAGGTCATCCATATTTCTTCACTCTCTCATAATGTCATTTCTTTAGTGTAATTTACAGTTTTTTATTTGATAATATTATAGAACAAACATTTACGAAGATAGCGATATATCATTTATACTGATAAACCATAGGAAGGGAAATGGGAGTGATGTTCGAAAATGTCAGGAATCGCAAAACTGGCCTCCACTGGATATAACCCAAAATGAGTAGCAAGTCCAGTATACAGTAGTCTTTGTACTGTCTATAGATACTGTCTGACGAGCTCTACGGTGATGATGCATGAGCTGAGCCCTGCGAGCGCTGATAGAGTGCGTGCGAGTCGAGAGAACATGCATGACGTGGCCATTCTCGCAGTGATAATCTCCGTTTGCACGCACGCATGTTTGCAGCTCTGTTTATTTACGTGTACTTCATAAGTGTAGGCCTATGCAATCCCCGCACCCTTCGTACACGTACACCACGGGTTTAGCTAGCTCGCTCGTAAAACGTAATCATAAAAATTACTATTTTCCTATGTTTGTTTCTACATGCCAACGAAGCAATGAAAGCAGCAATATTTGACCTAGATGTTCAGTTGTTCACATATATTACATTTAGTAAATATATTTCCTCCCTTCTACGTTACCCTTACCCCCCTTCTACCAGA
This sequence comes from Chionoecetes opilio, assembly GCA_016584305.1. NCBI lineage: Eukaryota > Metazoa > Arthropoda > Malacostraca > Decapoda > Majidae > Chionoecetes > Chionoecetes opilio. The sequence goes on from JACEEZ010018204.1 coordinate 53,777, forward strand.
GTTCGTTAGTCGTAACATCGAGCACATCTGACAGCAGGGTTGCCAGGTGCACAAACCACAAAATAAACTTTTGGCATTCACACTTTACTTTTTTGTCCTTTTCAATTTTTAATCAGAAGAAAATGAAATTCAATTGACGAATATTTCTGGCAAATTCCAAAATTTGTTGAGTAATTTCTGGCAAGAAATACAACAATTGGCAGGACCTGGCAACTCTGTCTGTCAGTGACATAGGACGTCGGACAGTAAGGTGTACTGGACTAGTCTCGCTTAGTTTCCGTTCGCACACCGGAATGACTAATCATGTCGGCATCTTCAGCAGTTATCAAATTTGTGTTCAAGGACCACAAGGAGTTTTTTGATAAGAAACACGGAAACCAGAAGCACACAACAGTTTTTACTTTCTGCAAGCAAAGCATCACGGACAAGGCTGGCACGACGTCGGCTTTTATCAAGCACTTACGGCGATCCCTTCCGAACAACTTAGGACAATACAATTTAGTATTTACGCAGTACAGACCAAAAACATTCAGATAATAGTCATATTTATAAAAAATATTTTTATATGCCTGCTCCTGGTCTTGGTCGGTTTCGGAGGGTCTGGTCTTGGTCTTAATCTTGGTCTCGGAGGGGCTTGGTCATGGTCTCGAAGGGACGGTCTTAGTCTCGGAAGGTCTGGTCTTGGTCTTGGTCTTGGTCTCGAAGGGTCTGGTCTTGGTCTTGGTCTTGGTCTTGGTCTCGGAGGGTCTGGTCTTGACTACAACACTGATTTCTGCCGCCTCTTTTCTTGACTCCCACCTGCCATCGGTACTTGTGTTCAGGATCAACTAGTCCGGGAGCCCACTGAGGTTTATTCATACTCTCGAGTGGAAAAGGTTTCGGGTGCGGAATGTACACATGGGACCTGTGGGAGTCTGGAAAGGCGATTCTTAAGTTGCGCGAATGGTGCGTTTGGTTGTCAGCGCCACCTGGTTTAGCAGAAAAAATAGTTTTAATCATAATCTGTAGTGGAAGCTCAATTCAAGCATGGATCGATAGATAATCAGGCACTGATCATATATCATCAACTTCAGAACAAAATCTATGGTGCATATCTAATTAAGAACACCGCTAATTAGCGCTAATTACCGCTTTAATCAAAATTATGAATGGAAAGTTAAAACAAGTGCCTAATTGTAGTATGATGTACCAGCAAGCTTAATCAAGTGCTTAAGAACACTTTTTATGGTGCGTTCCGTACTTAAGAACCGGTAAAAGGTCACGTGGGGCCCTGATAAGAGTTTAATCATAATTTGTAGTGGAAGCTCAATTCATGCATGGATCGATAGATAATCATGCACTGATCATATATCATCAACTTAAGAACAAAATCTATGGTGCATATCCAATTAAGAACACCGCTAATTACCGCTAATTACCGCTTTATGAGAGGAAATTATGAGAGGAAAATTAAAACAAGTGCTTAATCGTCAGCGGACATCATCTCGTCGTCAGACGATTGGGCAAGATCTTCTGTCCCATCGTCGCTCTCTTCGTCCACGTCGCCCACCAACGCATCTGGCATCTGTGGCCCTTCAAACCAGAGCACATCGTATGACTGGTCGTCCTCTGCCACTACCCAACCATCGTCGGGTGTCGGGTAAATTTGTATCATATTGGTTGTGGCTCCGCCCCACATCCTTGCCACGAATGCTACCCGCTGTATGTGCACTCTCAGTTCAGCTTCGCATGGAGGAAGACTGCTACCGTCCATGCCCGCCAGCTTGTGGAGGGGATTCGCGCAGCTCACCTTCGGTCCGAACGCTTTCTCGAACTTTTGGTATCGAAACTCATTCAGGGCTACTCTTTTCCTGGCGCCATAGAGTTCGCATGTGAAATCCTGCAGCGTCTTATATGCAGATTCGCTCACATTTGGGTCTTCGGAGAGCTGCCGAAACGCCCCCTGGTATTCCTGGTTGCGTCAGTGGTCGCATTTTTCCCTTTCTCACGAATGCAGAAGTGAAATCGCAACTCGTGAAGGCATGCAAGCCAAGGAGTGCAGCACACATGTCCGGTCCTAAAGAAGCGGCTATGGCAGTGATGGATACATACCGACGTTTGTTTCCGGTTCCTATGTCCATCCAGACCTTTGCTCGGAACTTTTCGCTGTGATGGAGAAGAATAACCGGTACGTCAGTATCTGATGCCCGGATGACAATGTTGTCGGGTACGTCGCCGTCGATCGATTTGACATGCAGAGCAATTTGCGTGTCTGCCTCGTCGTGATTTGCTGCCAAGTCGCTGACCATTTCTCTAGCGACGACTCCGTTTGTTGCAGAGAAGCGGAAACATTCCTTCAGATGACCCAGGTAAACAGCGATTGCCGATGATATGTGCATAATGGGGTTTTTGCCATTCAGTGGCTAGAAACGACGGAAGCTGCTGCTTAAATGATGTGAGATGGCGGGACTCACAGTTCACGAAGACGCAACAGCGGAGTTGAAGCCTGCACGCATGAAACGAGATTGTTCCTACTGAGTTGCCGTCAACAAAGAGAACACAATTATTTTAAAATAATCATACTGAGTCTTATTCAGAACTGGTACACTTTTTTAATTCTATAATACTCGATCATTTTTCTCCCACATACCCACACTCCTCCACTAATAAGGTACGCTTCTCCCACTTCACAGTAAGGCTAAAGAAAAAAGGGGAGGATGGTTTGAGCAAGGTTAGTAGTGACAACCGTAAGTCACCGGTGCAGAAGAGGAGGGGGGGGGGTAGAGGAAACTCTTAATTTAATATTGTAAAACTTGTAATATTGGTCACTTGTAGATGACAGCCTGGGTTTTTTTTCCTTTATTTTTTGAGGGAGGTAAGTTATTCGCGTGTATCTTTGCATGAACGAAATATTCTACAAATGTTGCAAAATCGTTTTCCATAGGTAAAATAGATACACGGTTGATAACCCATTGGACCTTTCCTTACTAGAGTGACATAAATGTCTTTCATTATTTTTTATGGAGAGCTTACACATGAAGAGATAGCTTGTCTTGTTCTTTGATTTGCATAAAAATGATCTCTACCTCCAAATTCTATCATTAGGTCATAATCACCCTTGATGTTTAATATATGTTTGCAAAGCTGATGGACATTAACCATATTTCTATCGAACACCACGGTAATATTATTTTTCTTAACTTGCGTGCATCCATACGCTACACATGATGACACAAGAATCATCCTTTCCATATCATGTGAATACCTGGCTGGCAATATCCGCGAAATGCATGATGGAAGGAAGGCCAATAAGAATATGCTCCCACCTGTGCCGATCTTTATGCGAGGAACACGATACTATACTAATTGTTCATTAGCAATTCTTCCTTCAAGCATTAATTTTGATTTGAGGTCGTTAGTAGAACCTGACCATAGTTTTACCATGCATTTTCTTTTTTTTACATAATAAAGGTCTACCCACGGGGCTAAAAAAGAGAAAAAAAAGCAGAAGGTCCGTTAGCTGGTAGGGTATTAACATTTGACTACTTCTCTTTCTATATCTCCCGATCTTCTATTCCACTGACATTTTTCCCCCCACATTTTTGTACATGTAGCTTGCTGCTTTCGGTTTTTTTCCCTTAACAAATCTCACTTTTCCATATACGCTTACTTGATATTAAATTTCTTTCGTCTCCTCTTCCATTGGATGTTGATATTTACCTCATTTACATGAGATTGCAAAACTATAATTTACACTAAATTATCATCTCGCTATCCCTCGACTATGTGTCTTTTGCTCACTTATTCCACACGTGATTTGCTGGTATTGAAAAATACCCCCGACACAGGTGACAAAGATGTCGTAGTTTCATTTTTACTACGACGCCTTCCACCAAGAGCACATAATTCTTATAATCTAACCATACTTCATCTTAAAGTGAAGGTGCAGGAAACATTGCACACAGTTTTAGATATGTTTCAAAACATAAAATGAAGAAAAAAGTTTTCTTTTCATCACCCATTAACCTAAATAAAAGGACACTATCCCCCTAAATAACGCGGATATCAAAACCTTATGTGCCATATCGGGTAAATAATGGCTCTCTAATATTTGTTTCATGGAAGCACAACTCTCTATTAGAATTCCCTGCGGTTAGCAGCCATTTATTTTGTCAAGTATATCTCCTCCACTCTGTGTCCTCACATGTATTCATCAGGCAACGCAGTAGGAACATGTATCTTTGCCAGTATTGTCACCAAAGTTGGGAGTGTTCTTTAATCTCACGCAATGATGTGTCAGATAAATAAGTAAAAACACTCGGATGCTGGATAGTGAGATTGTGATTTCAGGAAAAGTAGGCGTTTGCGACCACATGTAATTGAGGTGAATAGCAAAAATGGGTTGAAGAGGAGGCAGATGAAATGCAATATATAGTAACCGTATATTAGAATATTTGAATTATGTTTCAAGATATAAAATTTATAGCAAAAATATCATGTTTCTTGTAAAAAAAAAAAAAATATTATGACTAACAAAGTGGGGGTGCAAGAGAAGGATTATAGTGAGATAGAACATATTTTATTAAATGCATCTGAAGACCATGTTGATGCATTAGGGTGTATGTGTCGTTTCGTCACCAGTAAGCCAAAGTTTTCCACCCTTGAACCTGTGTAACGAGTAAAGTAATCACCCCCGGAAAAGTAATCACCCAGGAAATTACTGAAAGGGTAGAATAAACCGGTAATACAAACTCTTACTTAAAAACTGTACATATAAATACCAGATATGAATACAGGGATAAGAATTATCGACCAAAAAAATATACAGGGATTTGGGTCTTGAAGAGACACCAAACAATAAGCAGGATGCTTGATCACAGTTGTCACAGTACCAGGTAGTGCAGGGGCAGCACAATACAAACATCAGGTAGAAACAAAAATATACTGTACGTACACATACGTACATTGAGGCACTAAGAATATTTACCAACTATTGAAAAAACATCCCCCTCAACTCCAACAAAATAATAATAATAATGATAATACTAAATAGCTAAATTAGTAAATATATAAAAAATAAAAAAATAGATGAATAAATAATAAATTGATAATACTCGAAAAGAATATGAGGCACCTAAATCACACTAAAACAGGCATCGCAAACAAATTACTTTGGAAAATACTCACGAGAGTATGATATCCACAGCGATGCCACATAGTACATCATGTTTAAAAAAAAAAATCAGATAGTTACTGAATAAAGAAAACCGCTGAAAAAGCAGGTACACAAAGTAACGATCGTGGAAGGTACTTCACGTGCTAGGTAGGCCAATTTCTAAGTCACACTGTTTGGCCTTGAGACGACCGTGCTAACGTGTACAATTCTATATTTCACCCTCGATGACAAATAGAATAGTTTTCCCCAGTCCGTGAAGGACCTTGAAGGCCAACGCCCTCCGTGTCCTCAACTCCCTCCGACGCCCCCTCCGTGTCCTTGACGCCTTCCGTGTCCTCAACTCCCTTCGACGCCTCCCTCCGTGTCCTTGAAGGACACCGCCCTCCTTGTCCTTGAAGGACAACGCTATTAGTCCTACGCATAGACCACTGTATACCTGGACTGCGCACGGAATATCGGCCTGTCGCACAAGGGCCTGTAATCGGAGGGCCGCTCGGATTCATATATATATATATATATATATATATATATATATATATATATATATATATATATATATATATATATATATTATATATATATATATATATATATATATATATATATATATATATATATATATATATATATATGGATCATATAGACTGGTTTATCAGTATATATGATATACTGTAATCTTCGTAAATGTTTGTTCTATAATATTATCAAATAAAAAACAGTAAAACACGGTAAAGAAATGCCATTACGAGACTCTGAAGAAATATGCATGAACTTAATATTCACTTCAACTCTTCGCCATTTAAAACTTTGCGAGTCAACTTTTATCATGAAGGGTATCAATAGAAGCGCAATTTTGTTAGCTTTCCATTGCTATATTTCGTTATCTGATAAATTAATTAGAACCATGCATGAATTAGCGTTAACTAAATAAATAAAATCATCACTCGGGTAATTTTCCCGATTGATGAGGTTATTTATTTAGTCAACGCTAATCTATACATGGTACTAATTCATTTATCAGAAAACGAAATATATAAGTAAATAAATAACCTCATCAATCGGGAAAATTACCCGATTGATGTTTTTATTTATTTAGTTAACGCTAATTTATGCATGGTTCTAATTCATTTATCAGATAACGAAATATAGCAATGGAAAGCTAATAAAATTGCGCTTCTATTGATACCCTTCATGATAAAAGTTGACTCGCAAAGTTTTAAATGGCGAAGAGTTAAGTGAATATTCACTTATATTGCCCCGGTAGTAGTACTGGGCACTACTGCCTACCCTACTTATGGGAGCCTTTCGCTATCTGCGCTGTAATGAACTTTTTATCGTCAATTTGCAGCCTGACTTGATTGTTTAGATTGCTATATAATCCAAAATGTCGAATTGATGTTAGTCCTGGCATAAAGATTTAAGGAATATCGATATAAAGCGTTATATCTCGTGTATCAGCCTGTGTAAATTAATAGGCTGCGAGGTTTATACCTCTTATATGGAACACCACTCAACCGCATTACTGCACAGTGCATAACGTCTTTCTTATACACTCTCTCTCTCTCTCTCTCTCTCTCTCTCTCTCTCTCTCTCTCTCTCTCTCTCTCTCTCTCTCTCTCTCTCTCTCTCTCTATCCACAGTACACACACACACACACATTATCTCTCTCTCTCTCTCTCTCTCTCTCTCTCTCTCTTCTCTCTCTCTCTCTCTCTCTCTCTCTCTCTCTCTCTCTCTCTCTCTCTCTCTCTCTCTCTCTCTCTCTATATATATATATATATATATATATATATATATATATATATATTATATATATATATATATATATATCAATGTGCCTCCACATCTGTTGTATGGGCCGCCATCAGGCAAAGGGCCCATGTCACCCGGAAAAAGGGTGACGAATCTACACACACACACACCTGCCTCAGGGCTTCCACTTTAGGGTAAAATACCCTAAACTAGGGTAATCAGACCCCTTTTAGGGTAGTGATTAGGGTAATGCATAATATAGGGTAATTTTAGGGTAATGCTTATGTTTTATTTCGTTTGTTGAGGGATGATCATAATTAAGTTGCATGATATGTGAGGATCATAAAGGAAAGTATATGGAGAGCCAGGGAACCCTACGCACGGGAGCACTAAGGAATGTTTTCGGGTAGGGGGGGGTGTGGCCAGAATGTTTGTTTCACCACCTAGTATAGTAAACCCGCCAGATTTCTCGCTAGCCGCTGCATGTTACATTTTTCCGCCATCAGCTGATTCCCTTTTCAGGCCTTATTTCTTATTTCTGATACTGAAAGTATCAGTATCAGAATCAGAAATTATTGAATTTCAATTGAAAGTGGTAATTGTTGTGGTAGTGTTAGATGCTTGTCCAAGGGATTACGTGAAGCATAAGTGCCACCAAAGCAAGGTAGTATTAGAGGCTTGTCCAAGGGATTACGTGATGCATAAGTGCCACCAAAGCAAGGTAGTATTAGAGGCTTGTCCAAGGGATTACGTGATGCATAAGTGCCACCAAAGCAAGGTAGTATTAAAAGGGGCCCTTGTCCAAGGGATTACGTGCAGATAAGTCCCACCAAAGCAAGGTAGTATTAGAGGTTTGTCCAAGGGATACGTGATGCATAAGTCCTACCAAAGCAAGGAAATAGGTTTACACGGGCAGGTGACGCTGTCACATTGCTAGAACCTGTAATATTTTTTTTTAAACTGACTTAGTGTATTCTGATTTCTAACAAGTAAGGACATGCGGGGGGGGGGGGGGTTATGGCCCCTTTACATATTATTTCTACTACTTCTCTACTATCGCTGTTGGTTAAATTCAGAATGGATGATGAAATAGTTCTGATGTTTTTGATGACTCAGGAACACCTACCGGTCTTACAACCTCAAAAAGTTCAAGATGACCCAAAAACACGTCTTTTTAGAAGAAAACAAAAATGTGCTATGACTAATTATTAAGTACATTCAAAATTGGCGTGAAAGCTGTAAGTGTGAGCCTCAGATTTTTAGGTGGTTATCAGTTATCAAGTCAGTTAGATCAACCAGTAGAAAAGATTATGCTTTCTGTGAAATTTGTAACTTGTACATAAAATGTGGAAAATCATAAAATTACTATATAGGCAATCACGATCTTAGACACAAACAGCTTAGTCTGCAAATTTCAAAGACAAAGTCAGTTGTAACTTTTGCTATTGCAAATGACCCAATTAAAAAATCAGCACGAATTCTTTTTTAACTTCGGGTGTGCTATTCTATGAGAGCATAGGTTGCCCATTTCATTATGTTGAACCCATACTAGAGATGTTAACCCAAAATTTCCTGCTGTGATGTCTTTAAAGAGGTAACATTAGAGAAGCAAAGAGCCTCAAGCATTAAGTCTTTAGCCAAGTATTAACCCAAAGAGCCTTTAGACAAGTGTTTGTAAAGCAATTTTTGTACTGGACTATTTGAAATTTATGTGAAAGGCTTTTTCTGTTTTGAAAAAGGGGAAGATTGAAAACTCTTGTAGATTTGATAGAGGTTAATGTTAGTTCAGCTATAAGCATTCAGTGCCATGAAATAATGTTCACATAAAAAGACATTCCTGTGATAATTTTGGTGGGTTTTTTTTCTGACACTGCCAATGTGATGATGGAAGCCAACCATTCAGTAGCTACATATTAAAAAAAAAATTGCCTCGTGTCATAATTATTATACGTTCAGGCTACATTATTCATATCTGTGCATCAAATGCCTCAAACTTCTTAAATATGTTGAAGTTTATGGCCGTAACTTTTGCACACTTTAGTAATAGCTCAAAAGGCAAACATGCATTCCAAGAGCTTCAAAAATTCGTTGATATTGGTCATCATAAAAATCTTGGCTCCCGGTCAAACCAGAGGGTTTTCTCTACAGGCCATGTTAGAACAGTGGGATGTATTTGGGGTTGTATTATACAAAATTAGCTCTTTAAAGACCCCAACAAAATGTTATGGCATGATTTTTACTGCCTTGAAAAAAAAAACTTACTCGAACCTACTTCGAATTTCTTGACTACAAAATTGGGTATGTTTTAACAGTTTACAAAACGCTCCTCCAGTCTGAGACTCCATTATTTTCCATAAGAACTGAGATATTAAATCTCTTTAAAAGCTTGTGTTCTGACTTTAAGGATGTGAATTTTGTCAAGAATGCTAACATTTCATTCCTTAGTCCTGCTCAACCCATTGTTTCAAGTGTTTTAATCCCCAATGAGAATAATATTTAGGAGTGAGTGCATCAGCAACATTAAGTGATCTAATACAATCGGGAACAGTAACTAAAGATCGAAGAACTTCCATAGTTTTATAAAGTCATGTCAGTCTTTCTTGATAGAAGCTGTATTCCAAATTCAGAAAAAGATATTCACTAAATGATGAAATTCACGATGAAATAAGTGGCCAGCGTAAATCCTCATTCTGCTTACACTCTGAATTCACCATCGAGAGGATATCTATTTGATGAACTGCCAAAATCAGCAAAGCATGCTAATTTAATTCGTGGATGAAAAATGGAGACTACACTATATTTGAAGAACTTTCTTATCAACTTCACTTTACAAAGTACTGGAATATTTTTGCGTTGAACAGGAAAAAATTATGCAGGACTGTCATAGTATATATCACCCAAATTCTCAATACCCCTTTTTAAATGCAAGGGGCTGATAATTTTATTTATCCAACTAAATCTAAATCAAACTTCTCTGATTCTCTCTTGAAAATAAAACATTAAGTGACCTAATATTTGCAATATATCATATGAGACACTTGAAAGCATCTTCTCACAACCTGAACATTGAGGATATATATATATTTATCATATATATATATATATATAAAATATATATATATATAATATATATATATATATATATAATTATATATACGTATTATATATATATTATATATATATATATTATATATATTTTATATTATATATAAAATATTAATATATATAAAATAATATATATATATATATATATACAAAGACTACTCTATATGGACTTGCTACTCATTTTGGGCTATTCCAGTGGAGGGCCAGTTTTGCGTTTCCTGCCACTTCGAACATCACTCCCTTTTTCCCTTCCTATGGTTTTTCAGTAATATGATATACCGTTATCTTCGTAAATGTTTGTTCTATAATATTATCAAATAAAAAAACAGTAAAATGCAATAAAGAAATGCCATTATGAGAGAGTTAAGAAATATGCATGAACTTAATATTCCCCTTGAACTCATCGCCATTTAATATTTTGAGAGAAAACATTTTAGATGTTAGCAATAAAAAGAAGCGGATTTTCATTAGCTTTCCATTGCTATATTTAGTTTTCTGATAAATTAATCATAACCATGCATAAATTAGCGTTAACTAAAAAAATAACATCATCTATCGGGATAATTACCCGATGGATGATGTTATTTATTTAGTTAACGCTAATTTATGCATAGTTCTAATTCCCTTTATCAGAAAATGAAATATAGCAATGGAAAGCTAATTAAATTCCGCTTCTATTGATATGTTGCATGTAAAAAGCCTTCACGCAAAATATCAAATTGCGATGAGTTTAAGTGAATATAAGTTCATGCATATTTCTTCAGAATCTCATAATGGAATTTCTTTAGTGTATTTTATAGTTTTTTATTTGATAATATTATAGAACAAACATTCACGAAGTATCATTTATCATTCAGTGTATCATTTATACTGATATGCCATAGTCTACTGTATTCATGGAACACTTTTTTACTTGCCGATACGATTGATGATGTTATTTATTTAGTTAACGCTAATTTAGGCATGGTGGTAATTCATTTATCAGAAAACGAAATATATCAATGCAAAGCTAATGAAAAACCGCTTCTTTCTATCGCTAGCATCTAAAATGTTTCTCGCAAAATATTAAATGGCGAAGAGTTAAATATATATTGAGGTCATGCATATTTCTTCACTTCACATAATGGCATTTCTTTAGTGTATTTTACTGTTTTTTATTTGATAATATTATAGAACAAACAGTTACGAAGATAACGGTATATCATATATACTGATAAACCTTAGGAAGGGAAATAGGGGTGATGTTCTAAAATGGCAGGAATCGCAAAACTGAACTCCACTGGTCATGGGCGGGTTGGCGCGGGGCACGAGTAGCAAGTCCAGTATAGAGTAGTCTTTGATATATATATAATCGAAGTTACAGCGGTGCCGATTATTTAGGGTAAAATATATGAATTTAGGGTAGAATAGACTTGATCTAGGGTAAGTTCAGTGGAGCACTGGAGCTCATGGAAGGCCTGGACCTGCCAGTGTTGTGAACTGTACGATAATTATCGTATTTGTACGATAATTTGACTATCCGTACGATGTACGATGCATGGTTGAGAATCGTACACGAAAATACGATAATTGATTCACAAATATAATTATTATAAAGTCATACAAAAGTTGTCATCGAAAAAAAAAAAAATCTGTCGCTGTCAACTTCCACGAGAGAGAGAGAGAGAGAGAGAGAAGAGAGAGAGAGAGAGAGAGAGAGAGAGAGATGAGAGAGAGAGAGAGAGAGAGAGAGAGAGACAGACAGACAGACAGACAGACAGACAGACAGACAGACAGACAGACAGACAGACAGACAGACAGACAGACAGACAGACAGACAGACAGACAGAAGAGAGAGAGGGGAGAGAAGAGAGAGGAGAGAGAGAGAGTTTTGAGTTTGACTTTGGTCCTTTGCATGACATGGATTTGGGGACCTTTGCTTGCCGCATTGGAACGCAGATTGTGCGAGGATTTTTAGCAAGATTTACCTTACAAGACAAGTTAAGAAACTGACTTCTAAGGGGAACCATAATTTGGGTTTTCCTTTCCCAGCAGTGCAGTGTGTAAGGGAAAAGGGAGATTGTGTTACTTTCATCCCTACACATGATATGATATGTCGATGACACTGACACACTATAATTATCTGTCTGCTAGTGCTTATAGTGTTGGCCGAAGCCAGCACCCCGGGAGGCGGGTTACAAACCCCTGGCTAACACCCGGTACCCAATCACTGCTGGGTGGACAGGGGATCGGGTTTTAAGTAAACAGCCCAACTGTTTCCACTCCGCCCAGGGATCGAACCCGGGACTTCTTGGTTGTGAATCGAGCGTGCTTCCCCTACACCACGGAGTAAAAAAGAAGGAACAGGAATTCCTCTTGTCTTTTGAGGATGATTGCTATGTAAAATTCTCGAGTTCAGCTTCTTTTGAGTCATTCATTATATGTTACTAATTATATTTTTGTTTGATTTAATTTCATTTATTTTGGAAAAAATAAGTTAACATGGAATTTTGTGTCATGATTGGATATATTATATATTTTAGTGAAAAGAGAACATATTTTTATATGTGGAATGCTGAATTCAATGATTTATATAGGTATCTACTGACTATATTATTTTAGCTAAGATTGTACGATAATTTATATAATCTATCTGAAAATACGATAATTTTGGTGGCTCGGTACGATAATGTGGGCTACAAAAGTTCACAACCCTGGGACCTGCCAGTCTTGCCTTCACTATACTAGGGTTGTGCGGTATCAAGAAAATACCGGTATTGCCGATACCGGTTTGCGGGAGTAATACCGGTACGTCCTCACACCGGTATCAATACGATACCGGTATACCGATACCGTACAGGAATACCGGTATTACCGGTATCGGTATTTGTTTTTTTCGTGTTTTTTTTTACTTGTCCATCTCAGACAATTATTAACCTTTACAGCATGGCCCCCCTCCTTAATAAAGTTCCTATAGCGTCGGGCCATTTTTTTTTACAATTATTAACCCTACCGTACAGCAAAGATAAGGTAAGGTAAAGATGGGAGCATACGCTTAGCTGCGCGGGCATGCGGTGCTCATCTCCGTGGCATTAGCCCTTAGAGCCTGTGGTGTGGTGAGAACCCGTTACCCGGACACAGGGCTAGTGTGACTCCCGGGTTACCACAGACCACAGTACAGCATAGACCCCCCAAAAATAAAGTTTCCTGTGGCGTCGGCCATTGACAGATTTAAGGGGGGACCGAAAAAAAACTAGGGCCTAGGCCCCGCACCCCAGAGGAAAAATATGTTTTCAATGAAAATCTGAATGCTGGACATTTCTTATTTGCTCGACACTGTTACATTGCATGTACATAATATGCCACAAATTAGTACCAATGTAATCTAAAATATGGGTGGAAAAATTTTTAAATTTAAAATTTAAATATGAAATCTAAAACCACATTTGGTTTAAAATTTTAAAGTCCTTTCCCGCCCTTTTTAGTGGTTTTATTTTATCCAGACCTTCACAAATCCCCTTCAGATACCTCTAAAACGTAATAATAAAGTGGGGGAGATAAAAATAAAAATAAATTACTAACCTAACCTAACCTAACCTAGCTTGGAAAAAATTGTAGTCCTTTCCCCCTTATATCTCGTTAGGAGGTTTTTGGGTTTTAGGTTGTAGTGAGGTTAGGTTAGAAATTTTATTTTGGGGCCAGGGCGGGGGTAATATAGGGGGGAAGGGGCGTTGCAGGGGGCATCTCTCCCCCACTTTATAATTACTTTTTTAGAGGTATCTGAAGGGATCTGTGAAGGTCTGGAGAAAAAAGAAACTAATAAGGGCTGGAAAGGACTCTATAATTTTTCGCCACATTTCATTCAGGGCCCTGCACTCCCACGTACCGGCCTATATAGGGCCTCGCACACCATAAATCCGCCCCTGGCGTCGGCCATTTTTTTTTTTTACAATTCGTAACCCCTACCGTACAGCATAGACCCCCCTAAAATAAAATGTTATTTGGCGTAGGCCATTTCTTTTTTGCATCAGTAAACTAATATACTATAGGAGTAGCCGTGTTTTCTGTGTGTGTGTGTGTGTTGTGTGTGTGTGTGTGTGTGTGTGTGTGTGTGTGTGTGTGATTCATTAGTTGTATTTTACAGGGCCTGAGCTGCAACTCGTAGGGCCCCCGTCTCCTATCAACATTCTTATCTTTCATCCTTTGTGTTGGCTGAAGACATCACCCCGAGAGGCGGGTCACAACCCCCGGCTAACACCCGGTACCCATTCACTGCTGGGTGGACAGGGACTCGGGTTTTAAGGAAACAGCCCATCTGTCTCCGCTCCGCCCGGGGAGTGTGTGGTGTGTGTTTTGTGTGTTGTGTGTGGGTGTGTGTGTGTGTATTGTGTGTGCATCTAGGTAGTATGATGGTATATCAGTATCTTTATTATTATCATTATGATCATTATTAATATTATTATTATTATTATTATTATTATTATTATTATTATTATAATTTTGATTTTATTATATCTTATTTTTTATCAATATTTTTGTTAGTATCACTATTATTGTTATGATTATTTTATCTGAGTTATTATTATTATTATTATAACTTATTATTATCATTAATACCATTGACATTATTGTTATTATTATTATTATTATTATTATTATTATTGTTTTATTTTATTATTATAATAATTTAATCATTTATTTTTTTTTATTATTATTGTTATTATTTCAAAGGCGTATAGCCGTAGACGGAGGACACGTGAAACGCGATTTCCCTTTCAAAATAGATGGTAAGATACGGGGGGTCAGTCTTATCTGAGGTGTAACACACACACACACACACACACACACAAACACACACACCACACACACACAACATACACAGTCACACACACACACACACACACATATATACACACACCCCACAGGTACTCCGTGTTTTAAGGGAAGCACGCTCGGTTCACAACCCGGGTTCGATCCCCGGCGGAGCGGAAACAGATGGGTTGTTTCCTTAAAACCCGACCCCCTGTCCCCCCAGCAGTGAATGGGTACCGGGTGTTAGACGGGGGTTTGTGACCTGCTCTCCGGGGTGGTGGCTTCGGCCAACACAAAGCATTAAGGATGAATGATAAAAATGTTGATGTGGAGCGGGGCCATACGAGCGTTGCTCGGGCCCTGTAAAAATACAACTAGATGAAGATGAATCACACAGTCAGTCACACACACACAATATCTTGAAATAATTATATTAATAATAAAATAATAATAATAATTTGGATCATAATAATAATAACAATAATGAAAATGATGATGCCATTTTTAAACCCAATATTAATAGTAACTAAGACTAATAATAATAATAATAATAATAATAAAATAATAATAATAACAATAATGAAAATTTTATCTAGGCTAGATTTATAGTGACGCCTGTGTGATATGAAATGATCCTTTTTTACTTGATGGTCTTGCGGGGGACTCTTCCCTCAGGGGTAGAGGGAGGGAGGGAGGTTGTCAGAGCGGCATTGTCAGCTGAGCTGTAATCGGCCAATGATAACACGCGCCTCAGATTCTGAGACTCTGAGCCAATGAGCCTTACGCTACCATACGTGTCTCGGCAGTCCGGTCTGTTGCGAAAAAAAAAACACAAAAACCGAAATCCAATACCGCCCAAAATAATATACCCATACCGGTATACCGATGCACCCCCAAAACCGATCCCGGTATACCGAAACAAAAAATACCGGTAATACCGGTACTACCGGTGCTAAAATACCGGTATTTCGGTATACCGAAAACCGGTGCACATCCCTCAGTGCTTCCATTTTAGGGTAAAATACCCTAAACTAAGGTAATCAGACCCCTTCTAGGGTAACGGTTAGGGTAATGCATAATCTTGGGTAATTCTAGGGTAATCAGGTGTTTGTCAGTTTTTTAAAATTCAAATTCAAAGGATTCATTGACGTAAAATCAGTGTTTAATTTTCATTTTTTATACACACGAAACTTTATTTATGTAAGGCTAGCGGAAATCTCTGGTGCACCCTTCATAGATCCCGTTTTCTGTCTCTGCTCTGGGAGGGTTTAGTGTTGCCAGATGACGAAATTTTCACCAGATGACGAAAATTGGTGAAATTTCTAGGACCAAAATCAGTTTTCCAGTTTAATATTGCAAATGACCCAATCGAAAAGTCTGCACGGAAAATTGAACCTCGGGTGTGTGCTTTTCTATCAGAACATCACTTGCCCATTTCTTTATGTGAACCCTTACTAGACCTCCTAAAACCCATGTTTCCTGATGCGATGTCTTTAAAAAAGTAAAACTAGGGAAGCAAAGAGCCTCAAACATAATAAGACAAGTGTTTGGAAAGCATTTTCGATCGGCACTGAACTCTTTGGAATCTTACGTGAAAAGGGTTTTTTTCCGTAATAAAAGATGAGACAAAGACAGGAGTACAACTAAACAATTGTGCGTATTAGCACAATATCTTGAGAAAGATTTAAAATTGAAAACTCTTTCGTAGATTGGGTAGAGGTTAATGATAGCTCAGCTGTAGGACTGTTCAATGCCATGAAGGAAGTTTCACATCAAAAAACATTCCCGTTATAATATTGCTGGTTTTGTTTTGACACTACAAATGTGATGATGGGAGCCAACCATTCAGTTTCTACATTATTAAAAGAATATTTTCCTCAAGTCATAATTGTCAAATGTTCATGCCACATGATTCATCTATGTGCATCAAATGCTTGCCTCAAACTCCCAAAATATGTTTTAAAAATTTATGCCGTAAAAATTTTTTTGCACACTTATTAATCTTAGCTCCAAGAGGCAACATACATTCAAAGGTTTCAAAAATTTGCTGATATTGAACCTCATAAAATCCTGGGTCCAGGCCAAACCAGGTGGTTGCTGTACAGGCATGTGTTTGAAAAGATTGTTAGGTAGAACAGTGGGGTGCATTGGAGCTTTATTTCACAGAATTAAACATTTTGTTACCCAACACATGTAAATGATATGATTGTTACTGCCTTGAAAAACAAGCTTACCCAAACCTACCTCGAATTTCTGGATTACAACTTGGGTAAGTTCAATAGTTTAAAACGTTCTTCCAGTCTGAGGCTCCGATTTTTTTCACACTGAAAACTGAGACATGCAAAATCATTCGAAGCTTGTGTACTGACTTCATGGATGTGAGCTTTGTTAAGAATGCTGATATTTCATTACTTAGTCCTGGTCAAAAATATTTTTTCAAGTGTCTTAATTCCTGTTGAGAATGTTTTATCTAGGAGTGAGTGCATCAGCAACAGTAAGGGATCTAAAACAATCGGGAACAGTAACTAGGGCAGAACTTTCACAGTTTTATAAGTCGTGTTAGTCTTTCTTGATTGAAGCTGTATCCCAGATTCAGAAAAGATATTCACTCAATGACAAAATTCATAAAGTAGTGAACTGTGTTCACTACTTCACAAAACCTCGTTCTGCATCAACTTGAAACCTCCATCCTTAGCTATATATTTGATGAAATGCCACAATTACCAAGGGATGCCAAAAAAAATCTTGTGGTGAAGAAAGGAGACATGCATGTTTTGGATGAAGAACTTTCTAATCAACTCCACTTCACTTCACAAAGTACTGGGATATTGTGCTGAATAGAAAAAAGGATGCAGGACTGCCATGTTATCCCAATTTAACCATATACAGTAGTCATATCCACCCTCTTCTCACTACCCTTTTCAAATGCAGCGGTTGAGCGTTTTTTCAGCAAACTAAATCTAACTAAAACTTGTCAAAGATCCTCTCTTAAAAATGAAACCCTAAGTGGCTTAATGCATGCAATATATCACATGAAACGCTTGAAAATATCTTCACATAACCTGAACATTGAGGACAATATGCTAGAAGCAATCAATAATGTCAAAAGTGATGCAACGTGTTTCAGAGGTTGCAAATATTAATACTAGCCGCAAAGCCGCCTCCGGGCGGACTTTTTGGGCTAGCTCCTGCGGAGGGCTGTGTGGGGCCCCGCCCCACCATCTGTGTTTGGTGGGCCTTCGGCCCACCAAACACAGACTCTCCAGATAGCCCCTTCTAACTTTCCTGAAATCATGGATGTAGAAATGTATGTATTCACGCCAACCCATTCACATCACCCGCAACCCATTCACATCACCCCCAACCCATTCACTCACCCATTACCCATCACCCCCACCCATTACCCATCACCCCCCACCCATTACCCATCACCACACACCCATTCACTCACCCATTACCCATCACCCCCCACCCATTCCCTCACCCATCAAACCCATCACCCCCACCCATTCACTCACCCTTACCATCACCCCCACCTATTCCCCACCCATCACCCCCACCCATTCACTCACCCATTACCCATCACCCTCCACCCATTCACTCACCCCTTACCCATCAACACACACCCACCATTCACTCACCCATTACCCAACACCCCCACCCATTCACTCACCCATTACCCTCAACACGCACCCATTCACTCACCCCTTACCCATCACCCCCAACCTATTCCCTCATCCCTCACCATCACCCCCCACCCATTCACTCACCCCATCACCCCACACCCATTATCCATCACCCCACCCATTCACTCACCCATTACCCATCACCCTACATCAAGGTTTCCTCAATTCTCGCAACCCACTTTTTTTTCACAATTCTCGCTAATAGGCTAGTAAAAAAAAAGAAAAAGAAAAAAGTGATCGGATCATCTCACAAGTATGCTTAAAACCTTCCCCTGGTCAAGCCGGTTCTAAAAATGTGCCATATGAGGAGATTCCGCCACGGGGGGCGGAACCTATACCACACACAAACACACACACACACACAGACAGACAGACAGACAGACACACTTTCGCTTATATTATTATAGAAGATGTATAAATATAAATATGTATATGTACCTGTAAATATGCAAATATGTATATGTACCTATTACTTTTAATGTGTTTGAAAGATTTGTGGGTCAATATAATTCTTAGTCAGTTATTCTCAATACTTATTTTGTTAAAGTGTGTTCTTAATAAACCAGAAATATATATTTTAATGGAAATGATATTGAAACTAGACAAACTAAACTGGCTTAACTTACTATTTTTGTTTTTGTTATCAATAAAAAATATTTGGGTTTTCACCTAATTCCTTTTTCTTTATATACATTATATTTTATATATAAAATATTATATAATATATATATATATATATATATTATATAATTATATATATGTATATATATATATTAAAATATATTATAATATATATTATATATAATATAATATATATATTTTATATATATATATATTATATATATATATATATATAAGTATTATTTTTATATATAATAAATAATCGAATATACAGTAGAGCCGATTATTTAGGGTAAAACGTAAGAATTTAGGGTAAAATTGACTTGACTCTAGGGTAAGTTCAGCGGAGCTCATGGAAGGCCTGACATCCCTACACTATACCAGAGAGTTAGTTGGCTGGGAGCTACTGGGCTGAGTAGACGATGAGTTTCGCTCCGGTAGTATCCATCTTTCACCGTTGTTTTTCACCCTTGTTCGTTGTCCTCCTTTGAGTCACTATTGAGTAACTATGGTTGGTTGGTAATGTTTGTGATATTACTTACACGTTGATTAACCACCACTTAGGGTGAAGCTTCAGGCTTATCACGTGTTAAGTGGTGTTCCGGGCTCGTTGCATTATTGCAGTTCTCTCCAGTTGATTTAACGTAATTGTAAAGGTTTTATGTAACATTTTTCTTCAAGTATCAATAGAGTGGAGTGGAGTTAGAGGGCAGAGCGTGTGTTCAGTCTGAGCTGCTCGGCACTTGGAACCCCTGCTCTTCCGCTTGTTCAACAGTGTTGTTGTTGTTGTGTTGTTTTGATAGTCCGGTTGTTTGTTGGGTTGTGAGTGTTTGTTGAAATTTTTGTTGTTTTATTATGCCGATTAGCCCTTTAGAGACCTGTGCAGTGTACGAAGCTGAGCCCTGAAGGTGTGCTACAGGCACATTGTCAGGGTAGGCCAAGACCCTCACGGGGCAGCGGCGGAGCTGTTTCGACGCCTTTAGGAGGCGGACAGTGTCAGTCCTCCCGCCGCTATAGGTAACACTTGGCATAGTAACACCGGTAAATTTAGTTATTTTCCCCCATTTTTTTTTTACTGACTTCCCGCAACTGTTTACTATGCAAGGTAAAACTTAAGAAAAGGGCTTCTACCCGTATCTTTTCTTATAGCCAACAAGCCTGGGAAACTGGCGGGAAACGGGGTTTTTGGGTGAGCGAGCACATAAATAAGAGAAATATGGCCCCCACAAAAAAAATCCCTAAACTAGTTTAGGGATTTTTTGTTTGGGGGGGCCATATTTCCCTTATGTGTGTGCTGCTTTAGGGTGGGGGGCACACATATAAGGGAAATATGGCACCTCTCCCACTAACAATCCTAAACTAGGAAATTTCCCCAGTTTTATAGACTTTATCGGGGCCATATTTCCTTTGTGTGCCCCCCACCAGGAAGCTAGAGAACAAGGAAATCCGTCTCCACAGTAAAGTTTGAAAACCGTACGGTGCTGCCATCTATGTCGAACACAGGATATGAAAGAGAACGTAAGAATTTAAGCGGGAACTATAGTTTTTATTTGACATACTGCATCCTCCTTTATGTATTTTGTTTTCCATATTACAAAAACACATGAACATTACTCCTAAGTTAATGAAGTGTACGAGTATTCTTATTTATTGTTTATTTATAACACATTCTGTTTCACCAGCAAAAGACTGGTGAAATGTAACATATTTACTACCGTAGATAAACAGTTAGTGCCAGAACAACTTATTTTTCTAGTTTACAATTGTGGTGGCGTTATACTTACATTCTACATCCATGATTTCGGAAAGTAGAAGGGGCTATCTGAGAGTGTCATTTTGTTCTTCATCTTGTCATAGTATGGTCTATAAAATGAACAAATTACAAAAAATAAACTACAAAGTGGCTCATCAGTAGAGTCGCCATCTAGTGTTTATTACTGAGGTCGACCGCTGTCGTCGTCGCACCTAAAAAAAAACCGCGTACGAAATTTGAAACGTATATACTCGCAGATACAAAGCATAAAAAACGCTAAAAGGTAGATTATACATAAAGTCATGATATAAAATACTGTGTATAATATTCAGTGGCACATACAAAAAAAAATCATAGTAAT
>JACEEZ010018204.1:77500-80106 GCA_016584305.1 Chionoecetes opilio
TGGTACGGTTAATGTATACCCAGATAATTGTGATACCTAATGTGATTTGTATACTCATCAAGCAGCTTCAAGCTATCATGACATCTTACCTAGAATTCCTGGAGAAGTCTGCACCTCGCCGGCATCTAGGCCTACAGTAAAATGAAAATAATGCCATGTTTGGAGGAACATATGATACCATGAATGATTATGATTTTGTTATTAGTTTGCAAAAACTTATGACTGTACTGTGTACAGTACTACTTCATCATGATGTGGAAAACTAGAATGGGAAGGTTGCACAAACATGATTATGAAAAATATGCAGTTTACAAATTATTGGAGAATCACATCACATCTTAAGCAAATCATATTATCTAGAATAAAAAGTTACAGAAATCTTATCCATATATGAGTATTCATAAATTATTCTATCAATAAGGAATGTAATTACTCGCACACCATTAAAATCAAGATGTCGTAATGTTATAATATGTTATCAAAATATTCAGGTAACTACTGATTAATACTTTTAATCAGCAAACATAAATACCTCTTGGTGATAAAGGAGACATATAACAAACTAAGTAACCACAACTAAAGCTCCATTACATACTTGAAGGCCTTGGAACAGCATTGCTCAGTAGGTGCCCCTTCATGCCTATGTGCTGAGACTCAAAGTGATCCTCACACACCACCTGGGCCTGGGTGTGTTTCACATAGGCGATGTTGAGGTTTTGCACCCACTGCAGCCGTCTGCAATGATATTGGTTTTAAGCATAATGACATTTCAGTGCAATTTTCAACCAAAACTACTCTCCTTGAATATACCAAAACATTATCAACGCATTAATACCGTGGTAAAAATACGTAGGTTAGGGTTAGTTTTTTTAAAAGGTTTAGTCATTAGGTGCAAAATATTTGTTTTTTGGCATCACTGTCTTCGAAGACGAAACATAGTTTTTCATAGTAGTTTTGACGTGTTTTTAAATTATCTGAAATTTTATTTGTATGACGTTATCTGCCGCACGTGCGTAGTCGTGGCAGGGTAGCTATCCGGGCGGGGTAGCTAGTCAGCGCGGTATACCTGTGCGGTTTACCGAATATTTACCGATGAGAGAATCGGACCTCTAACGATAACCTTCAACTCACGATCAATATCATATCTAATGTGCAAATATAATTTGATACAGACTTGCTAGCCCCCTGTAGAATTGTGTATACGGTAGAAGAAAATATACTTGCCAGCTCATCATCCCGGGACTGAGGCAACATCAGTATTGTGATTTTTAGATACAAATTCAATTCACTCATGGTTACTAACCTCCTAGAATCCTTGGGAAATAAATGAAGTCTTGTTCCGTGAAGTGCAGCCCTCCTCCTGCCACAAACACAACACTTATTGCGGGAAATTGTTAGCGGCATTGCTGCGGTGTGGTCTGGCCAATGAGTGTTTGTTTACATGTACCGCCAGAGGTGCGCTCCGTTGTAGACGACGCTCACCGCCGACGCTACTGCCATCTAGATGGAAAACAGGGTATGAAACCTGGCCTCACCTCCCCCGATTGCACAAAGACTTCCTTGTCTCTCTAGCTTCCTTGCCCCCCACCCTAAAACAACACACAAGGAAAATATGGCCACCCAACAAAAAATCCCTAAACTAGGGAAATTTCTCTAGTTCATAGACTTTATCGGGGCCATACTATAATTTCCCTTTAGTCTGTGCTCCCCCACCCAAAAACCCCGGTTTCCACCATGTCTCCAAGCTTGTTGGCTATAAGAAGATAGGAGGTTCAGCCTCTATTCTAAAGATGACAAAACTACAGACCTAACCTAACACCCCTCCTCGAGCCCCTCGTGCTGTGCACTAACATAACATAACATAACGGGGGGGGCTCCGCCCCCCTTCGACCCCCCTGTGCTGTGCACTAACCTAACCTAATTAACCTAATTTAATCTAACCTAACCTAATCTAACCTAACCTAACCTAACGTAACGTAACGGGGGGGGCTCCGCCCCCCTCGACCCCCCCGTGCTATTCACTAACCTAACCTAGTGGACGAGGGCGGACTTTTCAAAACATGGGAAAAATATCCTAAAAGTAGACCAATTCCAGGGATATGCCAAGTTTCGGGAAAAACGTATAAACAATAATTCTAGCGTTTAAATTCTTACCTTTATGTATAAGGATTGTAGAGTGCTGCGGTTTCCTAGAGGAATTGGTGAAACCTTTTATTCGGATCTTTATATACCATCAAAAACATGGAACGAGCCAGGCATCCAAGAACAAGGTTCCATAGCTGAGGCATAACGGTGACTGGCATGGCTGCTCTGAGAGAGGCTCTGACGTGTCACCCTAGCGGTAGCCAAAGCTGGCGGAGTAATACAGCTAATTTAACAAATATATATATATACCTAGAATACGTAACATAAGTATTTGGGAAGAATTATTGTAACATTGTATGTATGCCCGTGTATGATAATAATACATTTAAAACTACATATAGGTTATACCTACTACATAGATACGCACTACTTTCTCAAACTCGTCGTCCATTGCGCATTTCGCTGGACTTAAGTTTTCTCAAGAACCTGAACTTAATATCGGCCATGTAGGACAGCCCCCT
>JACEEZ010018205.1:0-16624 GCA_016584305.1 Chionoecetes opilio
AATAGTTTTTTTTAATAAATATATTGTATAATATAAAAATTATAAAAATTTTTATATTTTAATATAATTATTGTAATTCGCTCCAACGGTAAAGTGAATCTCACGTCACCGTCCCTTTTTTAAGTTTTTTTAAAAAATTTATTTTAAAATATTATTTTTGGACGACGCTAAAAAGACTCTTTTGTACGTATGCCTACACGTAGGGATGACCCCAAGAGTCATTTGTACGTGAAAGGGTTTAAAAAAATTTTTCTACCTCAAATACATATTTTGTAGGGGCTGTACCCAACTAATCAGGTAACTGCAGTATATTTTAACACAACATGGAATATCATTTTTTTTCCATGAAACAATCTGAGTCTTTTTAGAAACTCAAAAACCAGCTACCAAAAGGCTCCTAGGCCCGCCCCGACTTAGTGCTCCTGCCCCGGGGGGGCCCCCACACCGCAGCCAGGGTCTTTTTTCTGGATCCAGGAACTCCCGCGAGATGAGACATTGGAGGGAAATTGCAGTTGCTCTCATCCTGATTACCCTTTCGGTTGTCTCCGGGATGGGGCTACCCTCGCTCCGCGTGGTCTTGATACCGCTACCCCGGCACAAGGCCGCCGCGCCCGGAATTTTCCCGCTCCCCGGGTCGCGGGACCCCTCGGGGAAGCGTCTTCCGGCGCAGCTTTTTGAAGAACCGTCGAGTGTTGGTTGTCCTGTCATGCGTTGGAGTCCAGAGACGGCTTGGTGGCAGTTTTGGGGGCGCTTCGCTGGGTTTCATTCCCCCCGTGGTGTAAAGTAAGGTGAGGATTTCCCTCTTCGAGGTTTACCTCGATTCGGCAATCAACAGTCCCACCTTCTTCTTCCGGGGGAAGTTAAACCCCCGGAAAATTTTTTTGCAAGGAGCTAAAATAGCGGGGTTTTCCTGCTGCCATGCTTGTAGAATGTAGATTGATGGGTGATGACTAACCTGAAAAAAAAAAAATTGTTGGGGGGCAGTGAGAAGAAGATAAACCTTTTACACTTTACAAAAACCACAGACGACTACACATAAAAAGAGAAAATTGGACATTACAGGAGCGTTTCAAATTTCAGACAGGCCGATACGCGTTTTAAGTCGCCGCCCGAAAAACTGAGGCAACTTCAAGGTCGTGAGGGGGGAAAAATGTTGGAATTTAAAAAAAAATCACGGGAGAGTTTTCCGACTTTTCCCAAAAAATTTCCGGGGGGATGGAGCTTAAAAAATTAAATTCGGAAGTACCCCTCACAAAGGACCCCCCTATGTTGGGTGAGGGTGAGTGAATGGGTGTGGGTGATGGGTAATGGGGGGGATGGTGGGGGGGGAGGGGGAAATGGGTGAGGAAGGGTTTTGGGGGTAATGGGTGGGGATAGGTGGGGGGTGAGGGGTAAGGGTGATAAAGGGGTTTGGGGTGATGGAATGGGTGAGTAATGGGTTTGGGGTGATGGGTATGGGTGGTAAATGGGTTGGGGGTGAGGGAAAATAGGTGAGTAAATGGGCGGGGGTGAGGGGTAATGTGGTGGGGGATGGGTACGTGAGTAAAGGGGTGTGGGGGATGGGAAGGGGAGTGAAGGGGGGGGAGGTGATGGGGGGGGTGAGTAAATGGGTTGGGGTGAGGGTAATGGGTGAGTGAATGGGTTGGGGGTGAGGGGAAAAGGGGTGTTTGATTGATTTAGTGCCAAAAAGGTAAATGTCCAGACAAGGGGAAAAGGGGGTGAGCAAATGGGTGGGGGGTGATGGGTAATGGGTGAGGGGAAGGGGTGGGGGGTGAGGAAAGGGGTGAGTGAATGATGTGTGGTATGGGATGGCTAATGGGTGAGGGGAGGAAATTTCCCCCCCTTCTTCGTTTCCTTATTTTTTTTCCCTCGTCAGTTCCTCTTCTGACACTTTTCATCCCCCCAATTTTTTCCTTACTCCTTTTCCCCCTTTTTCCTTCTTCATATCCCCTTCCTTCCCTCTCTCCCACTTCCCCTTCCCCCATCTCACCAAAAGGGGGGCGATTCCCCTTCTGACGGGCGATGTCGTGCGACCCCCTCCGCTGGGGACCCGCTTCCCATAAAATAAAAATGGCGCCCAGTTATATCGGCTGAGTGACACCTCTCGGTAAACTTTTCTGCAGTCCATGACCCAACCCCCATCTTCCACCACTTCCTACGGGAAATCGTTGCTGTTTCCCACCCCCTCAGGGGTAGAGTGTTAAGGTTAGGTTAGGTTGGTAACTTGTGGTTAAGGGTTTAGGTTGGGTTTTTCTTTAAAAGCCATAATTTGGGTTAGGTAACTTTGTGGTAAAAGGTTAGGTTGGTTTCTTAAAAACCTATTGGGTTTAAAGTTAGCTATACTTTGGGGGTTAAAGGTAGGTTGGGTTTTTCATTAAAACCTTAAGTTTGGGTTAGGTTCATTAAAACCAAAAGACCCTGACTTTTTCCGGGCAAAGTTTGTGTTTTTTGAGGGAGATACAGTTTTTTATGGAAAGGGTAAAAAAAATTGGGGATTTTCTTTTTTTATTTTTTTTTAACTATGGTTTTGAAACAAAAAAAAACATTTTTATTAAAAAAAAGCACCTATTCTAGGCCGGGAAAAAAAATGGGGTGTCTCTAAAAAAGACCGCCAAATCCGTCCTTTTTCCCAAAAAGTAAGCGTAAGCCTTGTGCGTGGCACCCCGCCACTCCTTGGAATATTAAACCCTCATCTTTTTACTAAACCAAACCCACCTTAAAAAACCTAAATTAAATTTTTTTAACGAAGTAATATTTTTTGGCTGAAATAAAAGTAATTTTTGTATACATGTACCCTCTTATTACAAATTTCGCAATGGGAAATGAGTTTCAAAATAAATCGGGAAAAGAAAAAAATGTACACGATATGTAGGGAAGAATCCAGGGACATTTTGAAAAACCCCACTACTGGTATACCTTAAAACATACATCGATTTTCCCCAAAAACAAATCCCAGAATAATTCAAAACACATCAAAAAAACCCAGAAAAAATTAAAACTGCGGCCCTCAAAATCGGGGGGATTTTCCCAAAAGAAAATTCCACAATATTTCCTAAAATAAACAATCCCCTTTTAAAATTCCCCTTGGAAAAGGATTCAGGGCACCTCCCAAACCCCTTCAAGGCTCTTGGGATTCCCAATATGGAGATATGTAAAAGATAATTACCACGACGCACAGGGGAGGATTTCTTTTTTTCCAGGTATGGAGAAAATAAAAATCAGAGATGACACCCGGGGACAACTCTGGGGGCTTCCTTCCCCCGGGGCCTGCTGGCTGTGATCACTTTCCCTCTTTTTATCAATCCCCCCTGGGCCCCACCAAGGCCCCGCACGGTCGCGGTCAACACATGAAGGCAGGAAGGAAGAAGGATACTCACCATTCTCCGTCATGTGGGGCGGCCCGCCATCCCCCCACCTGCCCCCCATCCCACGACTGAGTTCGCTGTCAGTGTCAGGTATTTGTGTATATTGAAAAAAGTATAATCAAAAACAATAAACTGTATGTTCGAAATGTACATGCAACTTCTTCTATTTTACTTTTTTTATGCAAAATCTGTTTCATTTGGGCAAAAAAAGTAAAATTTATTATCTCGTGAAGATAAAAGAGAACCTTCGGCAGTCCTGTTTTTTTTACATAGCACGTGGTTGTTGGGGCCGGCGCGATGTTTGTTTTTTTCATTGATTTATGTGTTTATGTCAAGGCCTCTTTCCTTTGCGACATTTCAAAAACCATTCACGGGAAACCCCAAAAATTCAGGCGTTCCATTTTTCCCGAAAACCCGGGCCGAGGCGACGAAAGTAGGACCAGCAAAACCCCCCGAATTTCTCTACCCACATCCATTTTGGGGGTAGCTTTTGGGGAAGTTTTCATTCAAACAAACAAAGGTCGCCTTGGGCCCCTTTTTTCTTATCGTGAAGGATTTTCCCCCTGCACGATCGGAGAGGATTTAGACGGCAACCCGAGGCCCCGGGGGGAGGCCCTGCGTCCCGCGTCTTTTAAATTTATAGATCCCTTCACATCACAGCTGAGTTACCATTTTATGTCCCCCCCCCCCTCTCTCTCTCTTTCTCTCTCCTTCCTTTTTCCCCTCTCTCTCTCTCTCTTTTCTCTCTTTCTCTCTCTCTCCTTAATTCCTTTTTTCTCTCTCTCTCTCTTTTTCCTTTTTCTCTCCTTTCCTCTCATTCTCCTTCCTCTCTCTTCTCTCTCTCCTAAAGGTCTCTCTCTTCCTTCTCATGCCTCGCCAGCTTTTAGTTTGTTTGTAAACAAAAAAAAGGGGTTTTTGCGTTCCATTTGGACCGCGAACCCAGAAACCCGGGAATGAACCCAACACTGAACTGAAAAAAGGTTCTGGGAACTTGGGCACAAATGGGAAAAGGCCTTCTAGACTAAAAAATAAAAGACTAATAATTTCCCCCTTTTTCGATATGTTTATTAGTTATATATTTCTTTTGGCCTTTCCATGTCTGTGTGTTATTTGTTTCATGTTTTTTTTTAGCTCTTTCAGTTATTCCTTGTGCCGTATCCTTAGATAACAGTAAAGTCGCCAGGACAACGTTTCTTGGATTTACAGCGTGTGGTGGCGTTATACTTACATCTTCCTACATCCTATGATTTAGAAGTGAGAAGAGGCTATCCGGAAAGTCTGTGGGTCATTTAGTTTGTCTTCATCTGCCCATTATATTAGGGCTGTAAATGAAAACCAAATTATAAAAAATAAAACCGCGTGGCGTACGTTGTTATACCTACTACAGTTAAAGTCGCAGCTAGTATTTACCCAACAGTGAGTCGCCACTCTGGGGAAATTAGAGGTAAGTAAAACAAGTCTCTATATATTGTTACACTTTTGCGTGTCTGAGTGTGTGGTGGTGGTGGAGGCAGTGTGTGGGGTATGGAAGCGGGGAGTGGGTCCGGGAGAAGGTTGTCGCCAGGACCACCAAGGGATGGGGCAGCGGCTCGGGCCCAGAAGAGAGCGAGAGGACGAGGAGTGGGTGCGTAGCAACGGGGGGGAGAGGGAATGGCAGCGGGGTGGCGTGAGGCCGGGAGAGGCGTAGCGAGGGGGGGAGGCAGAAACTAGCTGGGCGGAGAGGAAGCATTGTGTCTCGAGCGGGACCGCTAGCGGCCATGCGCCTTGAAGGCGTTCCGCCTCACTTCGTCAGTAGATAAAGTCAGGTCTCGTGTGTCGTAAGCCAGCGTATATCATTGTGTGTTTGTGATACCTCAAGTGAAGCCTTGTGTGTGGGCTGTAGTGGAGCACAGCTTGTCCATGTAACTGTGATATTCTATTTGTTCCTTCGGCTACGCCGTCAGGCTGTGTATTGTGTTGACCTCCGTTATTTAAAGGAAGAATTGTACAGTGAGTGTTCAAGTTTCCTCTACGCTGCTGTTGTTGAATACGTGGTTGCACACCATTACTCGCTACAGGTTAATTCTACGAGCCTAGTCAGGAGGAAGTTAAAGGGGATCACGTGATGGCGCCTTTGGGTGTGGTACAATAAGACAGGTGGTCTTTGAGAGGGAGGGATGCCCGGAACAAATATTAGCTGCGGAAAATGCTTGTGGATATAAAAAAAAAATCCTCTGCCAACGTGTAAACAATTCCCAGCAAACACAAAGACGGAGGGCCTCCCGGAGGCCCCTCGTATGTATTACCGGACGGCCGACGGAAGTGTCGACGTATGGCCGCTGAGAATTGCTCAGCGCTCACCGGCGGGCCGCTCCCAGCGGCCCGCCGTAGGGCATAGACCAATTTGCCGCTGTTATTTTAACTGATTGAGGAATATTTACGGTTACAACTTTCTAAGCATATTGCAGATACAGTAATGTTTCTAGAAGGTGTTGCACAGACCATTAGCCGCTCTAAAGACCTGATGGGCCCGTACCGAGTCATGCTGAAGGGCGAGCGACAACCTTCGTTGACGAAGACGGGCTACCCATAAACCAGGGATATTTTCGGAACGAAAGAGCAGCGACGGGAACGGTCATCAAAGACACGAAGGTGACGTGTCTTTGTGCCGACCTACGTCGCTGCTCTCCGTTCCGAAAAAATATTCTCTTTTATGGTACCCTTCCCTGTCACGAAGGTCGTCGCTCAACAGTTCAATCATGACTCTCGCGTACGGGCCATGGACTGTTAAACACCCCATAAACATTACTAAATATGCAATATGCTTAAGTACAAGCCAAAAATATTTTTGTCGTTATCCAGTAATATGATGAAGAGAAGCACAAATCACTTTGGACTTAGTTTATTTTTATTAACACAAAAAATTCCGCATTGGATTTAAATGGTGGAACAGCCATGAACAACGAGATCGAAGAAGATTGAAATATTTGTAATAGAGATCAATTTCAACATTTAAATAATTTGCAGGCCATTACAAAAAAAAATACAAAATTATGAACTATAAAATCAAACCAGATAATTTTGGTCAACCTTTTCAAACATCGAATTAGCAGGATGTCCTGTACCTATCCATCCACCTTCATATACCTCTTTTGCTGTCATACCATCCTGTCCTATAAATCATACGCCTTTCCTGGTAACATGAAGGGCAGATGCGCTAGGGCAATCCATCTGTAAAGAAATAAATAAATATATATATAGTCCACTGCAAAAAAAAAATTAGGACCAGAACGTCTTCAGATTTTTGCCCTCTCAGTGATGTGTTTATAATTCTCGGGTTTGTCGTATATCTGACCATCTCACTGGGCTGGAGGTAGTCCTCACAGTGCTCCACATCGCCAGGGCTGCACTAGATATGTTCATAAGGGGAGAGGGTTGCCATTTTGCTCACTTGCGCCTAAATTTCCCCCATCACCCACCTTCCTCTACCCCTCCCCAGGTCGACGGATGCATTTGCCTGACAAATCAATCAGTGTTAAAAAGACACATATAGTCACTTTGTACAGTGGTGGCAAGTCACATGAGCCAGATAGCATGGGAGGACGGTAACCTCCAAAATGCTGTCTCAATCTGGTGCATTGCAGGCTCTAAATGATTGAGTTGGTAACTAGTTTGGTGGAAAAAAGAGTTAGAACGACCTCGGAAAATGTCAAAGGACTTGCTTGCTTGGTCTTCTTTGACGTTTCCGAAGGTGGTTCTAACTCTTTTTCCACCAACTAGTGGTGAAAGATGAGATGGTGGAGACATGAATTGATAGAGGAAAGGGGGTAAAAAAAAAAGTTCCTTTCGCAGGTTTTATCCCTCCTCTTCGGTCTCAACCATCTACCACAACCACCACAGCTGTCACTATAACACACCCTCTTCCTCTTGCCCCCCCAACAAACCACCCCTCCCTCCCACCCCTAACTCCCTCCCACCACTACATCAAACACGGGAACAAGGAAGCTAAGAAACGTGCTCTAGCTTCCTTGCATGGGAATGAAGTGTAAAGTTATACATACACCCAGTTCCATGAAGGAACAAGTTTTTTTGTCGGGCCTGCCTATTATCTTTCTATCGGTTGTCTGCCGAAAATCCGTGAAAATGTACTAGTTTTGACAGCAAGATTGTTATGTCTTTAAAACACTTTCTAATCGCTTTGTATGTGATTTATGAACTTATCCTTGTATTATTTCATTCTTATCTTTGGTTTCATGTCTGGCTCAATATAAAACAGCGTGTGACATTTAATTCAGGTAAGTTATGCATCAATGTGAGTGGGCCAGCAGACTGGTTAACTCCTGGCCGCACGGCGGCACGTCCCGATCGCACGCGCCACCACAGGACACCTTGAGCGAGGTATATTATTGTAGCGGTCTTTGGCGACTTGCCACGCGGGGGTATGCCTATAATGATTTGATGCAATCAGGCTTAAGTTGTTGTTCTCCGGAGCCAAACACCAGCCTGAGGAGTGTGCTCAAGATGATTCCACGGCAATGTTGTGCATATTCTGGTCTATCTGGCATCTGCTCCCTGCCACCTCCTAATGCGCCTGTCATGGTTTGTAGCTTGAAGTCGGCGCATCACCGAAGCCGCCGCCTGCTGAAGATGTGCAGAATCAATTCTACAATATATAGTATGACCTTCTACACTGATCATATTGAAGCAGACGCACAACAAATATTTTTTAAGTACATGTAATTGACATACGGTACTGTCAGTGTAATGCAAACAGCCCACATGTTGGCTGTGAATGGAGGACAGATAATGGAGTATGTACTGTAGTATATATTTAGGGCAAATCTTTTTTAATCCAGGAACAAATTATTACTCCCACAAGGGTTCAGGGAACAATAATGGCTTATGGTTAATGGTAATAAATGTGACCCCTCATTTGTCAGCAAAAATGCATCCCCAGTCACAAATTCATAATAAAGTAAGGCGAGAGAATATGCTTTTTTTGTAAACTTTTCTGTATTATGTGATGTACTAAATCACCAAAAGTGCATTCCGTTTATCCATACATGTTAGTTATAGGATTACATTCATTAACTGAAAGTTTTGTAGAAAACCATCTCTCTGTCAGGAATAGGTGGCATTTTCCTTAGAAGGTAGTCCACAAAGGAGAAATTTGTGCAGAGGTTAGTAAACACAGGTTCCAATGAGTTGGCAACCACACACTATAGGCACAGAAAGGAAAGGTAGGATTGGGCAAGCATTAGTGCTTACATAAATCATATACATACGCTAGTTCCATACATCATAGAAGCAATATTATCACCTTGGTGGAAAGGTTGGGTTAGCAATTAGTGAAAACAACTCTTCAACTTACTATTCGGGAACTTTTATCTCTTTCTCTTCCAATTGCATCTTTTACACACTCTTCCAAACTGAGAAAAAAAAAAAAAACAATCCCGTATTACAGTTTCTCAAAGGTGAAGGCCTAATGTTTGGAGAGGTTTACAAGTGCATCATGATGTGTATTTTTTTTTTGTTTTCTTTTTGAGTCACTTGTTCACTTAAAGCCACTCACCATTAAATGAAGCATTCAATAAAAAAAATACTTAGAAAGTGAGGTTGGGCATGGGTGCAGGAAAGTCCACAATTGTAGAGAGGTGTGCTGCAGGGCTAAAGAAGAGGGGAAGAAAGGAAGACATGCTTAGCAATGAATCCAGCAATGACAGCAACAAGCTTCGATAGGGATTCCTGGAAGGAAATGTTACCTTAACATGTTAGTAGGCATTAGTTTGGCGTTATAGGTAGTTAGGATGTGTCTGATTGAAAAAGATACTTAAATTGACATTGCACCATGGTAACCGAATGTATTGCATCATGATAGATAAATACATGACATGGTAAGCTCTACATTAATTCGACACACAAGTCCTACCTACCTATAACGATAACAGCATAAGTTGTGCAAGCAAAGGTATCATCATCTAGATTATACAATGAACTTGAGGTGCTCGAAAAGTTGATGGGCAACAAAATTCTTTCTTCAATTCCAAATAGCTGTTGCTGCCTTCATCTGCATTGAGAACACCACCTGAGTTCAGGAGAGAGAGAGAGAGAGAGCGAGAGAGAGAGAATTATAAAAAACATGTTAAAATTATGATGGGCAAATAATATTGGCCATTAAATTTTTTATAAGCTTTTAAGAGCCTGAACATCAAACACACTTGTTACAATAAAATATTATAAAACAAACCATCAAAAGGAATACTATATCCATCATTATATCTTAATCTCACAATACATCCATTCCTGCATCTGAAGGCGATGTTCGCCCATACTAAATCCATGGTCCTTTCATCCCTGCTGGTCAAGCGTTGGTAATTTTGACAACCAGTGCCACCAGCGACTCAGTTCTGGGGACCGGTCCACATACCGAAGTCACGACTTTCCCCCATGATGTGATGGATCTCTGCGAGGAAGCATTCATAATGTTATGTCTCATAGAAGTGATCAGTTATTTTTTTTTTTTTAAAGTAAAACATAATTCATGGGCCCGAAGCAAAAAAATAAACGTAACATCCACTTTAAAGCAAAAAAAATAGTACTCACGCTGTTACTCAGGTTAGGGTAGTTTACTGCCTCTATTGAAGAAAGAACGTGCTGGACTGATGAGGGTTAAAATCATATCTTCGTGATATAAAAAACATAAAATAACAGTCACCATAACGGGTGATATTTTCCGCAATAAGGTAGGAATTCCCTAAAACCAATCTTTACCATAATTATTATTGAAAAGCAAACTTAAACCATTGTTTGCAATAAATAATCAGTAAAGCTAATGTTAATGTACCTGAATAAAATGTCCATGCATACAACCATCTCAGCACACTCTGCAGTGTATCAAGCACCTGCTGCATCCTGCTTCTGCGGCAATGGTAGATGCTTTATAAAAAAGAGAAAGAACAAAATTAAATGGATAAAAGAACATTCTGCATCGTTGAGTTCTTAAGTTGTGTTTACAGTGAATCCATCAGTGACAATTCCATGAACATTCCACGGTATTTCAAAACAAGTTGTTTTTATTTCGGTAATATTTCGATTGTTGCAAATTTTATGTAACTGGAATTTCAGTACCTTTAGACTATTAATTTAAAGGTTTTCCTCGACTAAGGTAATTGTATATGGGGATGTGAATGGCGGAGGAATACAACATTTAATTATTAGTAGATTGTGTGGCCTGCCTTTCGGTAAAACCCCGTACGTTACCTCTAAAATGGCGCAGTAAAAGGCGATACAACGAACCTATCTGTGACCCAGCAACGACAGTATTGACCTCAGACACAGTACTTGACCTGTTAAACAAAGGCCAGACCTCCCTAGTACCCCATTTACCTCCGACGATGTTCTATTTGACCTATTGACCTAGACCTAAAATAACGGTGTGCTGCGATGAAGAACAGTAGGGGGGGGGTTGGGGGTGAGCAGAGAAATGGTAGTAGTAGTTATGGGTTTTCTGAGAGGACAAAGAGGAGTAGGAAAAGGGACAAAAGTGTGATGGAGGAGGAAGAGGAGGAGGAGGGGATGGGTATGTAGATGGGACAAGGAAGAGGGAAGAGGAGGAGGAGGAGGAGGAAGGAATCCTCTCCTTCCTCCTCCAGGGTACCAGGGTACAGAAAAGGACCAGGGTACGAATTTAATTCCCAAACGGCATATTAAAAAAATTGAACCTCTCTCGCGCTTTCGGCTTTGAACGAGATGACTTTCGCTCCGAAACCGACTAAAACTTGCCTATGGAGTTCCGAGTGGATATGGAAATGGTGTTTTGTGTAGTGGTAGAGGGGATAGGGTGGGGGTGGGGAGAAGTGTCGGATGGGGAGGGTAGAGGGGAGAGAGGAAGGACCAGGCAGTAGTGGTGGTGGTGGTAGAGGTGTGGGGTTCCCCCCCCGAGTCAGTTTGGTGGATTTTCAGCCTGGGTAGTGGTAGTTTGGGGTGCCTCTTCTGGTGAAGCTGAAATATAAAGGGGATATTGATAGTAGTAGTAGTGTAGTAGCAAAGGCGGTGGTGGTAGTAGTTGTCTTTAGAAGTAGTAGGTAGTAGTGGTTTAGTATTAGTAGTTGTCTCAGAAAGTAGTAGTAGTAATAGTTTAGAAGTAATAGTAGTAGTGGTTTTAGTAGTAGTGGTAGTAGTAGTAGTTTAAAAGTAGTAGTAGTTTTGGAAGTACGTAGTAGTGGTAGGTGTAGTCGTTTTAGAAGTATCATGAAGACTGAAGTGTTTAGAAGCTCATGTTATTTGAATATTTGATCTTAATACTTCAACTAAGAGGAAAACGAGGAAATACAAAGGAAGAAGGAAGAGGGGAAGGAGGAGGAATACATAGAAATTACATAGGAAGGAGGAGGAAAGGAAATGCATAGAAATACCCATAGGAAGGAGGAGGAATACATTAGAAATACCATAGGAAGGGAGGAGGGAATACATCTAGAAATACATAGGAAGGAGGAGGAAATGCATAGAAATCTAGGGAAGGAGGAGGAAAATAATAGGAAGGAGGAGGAAAATACATAGAAATACATAGGAAGGAGGAGGAGGAATACATAGAATACATAGGAAGGAGGAGGAAGCAAGAAATACATAGGAAAGGAGGAGGGATACATAGAACTACATAGGAAGGGAGGAGGAATACATAGAAATACATAGGAAGAAGGAGGAGGAGGGAAATACATAGAAATACATAGGAAGGAGGAGGAGGAATACATAGAAATACATAGAAGGAAGGAGGAGGAATACATAGAAATACAGAGGAAGAAGGAGGAGGAATACATAGAAATACATAGGAAGGAGGAAAGCTTACCCGGAGGCTGAGTGGGAGGTCTTGAGTCTGTGGGTGCGGCTACCTTGAAGTGCTTGCGGAAGAAACCTGCTGGCTGACACAAGGGTTACAAAATGTGAAGGAAAACACCACCACCCCCCCCAACCTAAAAAATAATAATAATAATCGTAAATAAGCAGAAAATACATTAATAGTCTAGCTATTAATTATCCTAACTATATGTAATAATCTAGCCTTTATTAGTTTAGCTTTATCGTTTAATTAAACTAAATCTAAAACTGGCCTAAAAAAAAAAATTATAAATCTAACTATGATATAATTAAAAAACTATATCTAAAATATAATAAAACTATAATCTAAAACATTAACTAGTATAACTAATAAAACTATAATCTAAATCTAACTATAAACCTAAATATCAACAAACTATAATCTAAATCTAACTAGTATAATTAATAAAAACTTATAATCTAACTTAATAAAACTAATCTAAACTATTCTTCTATAATCTATTAAAACTATAATTAAATCAACTATAATCTAATAAAATATAAATCTAAAATCTAACTATAAAACTAATTATAACAAACTATAATCTAAACTAACTAGGTATAATCTAAAATAATAAAACTATAATCTAAAATAACTATAATCTAAAATTAATAAACTATAATCTAAATCTAACATAAATCTAATAAAACTATAATCTAAATCTAACTAAAAAATCTAATAGAAAATATAATCTAAATTCTAACTATAATCTATAAAACTATAATCTAAATCTAACTATATTCCAATAAAAATTATAATCTATAATTAACAAAATCTATA
Source organism: Chionoecetes opilio (assembly GCA_016584305.1). Taxonomy (NCBI): domain Eukaryota; kingdom Metazoa; phylum Arthropoda; class Malacostraca; order Decapoda; family Majidae; genus Chionoecetes; species Chionoecetes opilio. The sequence goes on from JACEEZ010018205.1 coordinate 13,000, forward strand.
AAAATATAATCTAAATCTAACTAAAATCTAATAAAAACTATAATCTAAATCTAACTAAAAACTCTAATAAAAACTATTAATCTAAACTAAAATCTAATTAAAAACTTAATCTAAATCTAACTAAATCTAATAAAACTATAATTCTAAAATCTAAACTAAAATCTAATAAAACTATTAATCTAACTAAAAATTAATACAACTATAACAACTAAAATCTAATAAAAAACTATAATCTAAATATAACTAAAATTCTAATAAAACTAATAATCATAAATCTAACTATAAAACTTAAATCTAACCCGCCTAAAAACCTTGGCCAGCGGTCTAGACTGCGCTGAGGAGCGACGGCGGAGTAGCAACTTATTTATTCTTATTAGATCTTTTTGTCCAGTGATCTGACCCAAGTACCAGCTTTCCAAGAGGTTTGAAGGTTAGTAGAAGACTACGTGGTGACAAACGTTTGGTCCTTCATAGTGTTAGGAAGCGAGATAAGGGAGGGGTGCGATAAAACGGGGTTGCAGTCAGTTAGTACACAAGTTGTTCGCTTACACCAGTAGATTCGTACATCAAAAAGTGGTTTCTTAGTCTATATGAAACCATTAGCGTTTTCGTACACTCAGCCAAGAGTTGAACTGGACTACTAAAAGTTACGAAACGACACCAGGTATGTACAAAAAAACTCAAAATCAGTATACGAAACAAACTAACAAAACCGGGTACGAAAAAACTTGTGTACGAAACTCCCTGGAACCGACCAAAAAAAAATCTTTACCCTTTACCCTGTACAGCCTGAGTTGATGACAGACTGCAAAACGCATCATCACATTGTTGGGTTGACTCCTCATCCGCCATAGTGGCGAGTAAGTGGTAGTGGTAGTGGTGGTGGTGGTGGATGGTGGTGACAGGTAGGTTATGGTGATAGGGTAAGTGGTAGCTGGAAAAAAATTGGAAAAAAAATATATTAAATCAACTGTATTCTGAAAGGTGCCAGTCAGTTCGTACACAAGTTGTTTTGTACATCAAAAAGTTGTTTTATAGTATATGAAACCATAGTCGTTTCGTACACTCAGCTCAGAGTTGAACTTGATTACTAGAGATACGGAAAACGGACACAGGTATGTACGAAAAAAAAACTCAAAATTGTGTAGAAAAAACTAACAAAAAACCTGGGTACGAAACCATCTTGTTGTACGAAAACTACCTGACCTTCTGAAAATGAGCATACTCGCAATTATAAACTAAAATAAACTAAACTAAACTACCACCACCGCAGATCTGTAGACATTTACAAGAGAAATACAGCCGCCGTGCCTTACCCGCGGACTCGGGTTACAGGAGCAGTATCTTCAGCTGTGGTATGGACGTGTACTGCCAGCTTGTTCATGGAAATAAGGTACACTAAGCAACAGCATATACCGGTGATCCCGTATGCCATCTTTCCCTTACCCCGCCAGCCCAAAACCCTATAACTATCACCTCCTCCGCCTCTCACACAACCCGCCAGCCCCACAAACTCACCACACCATTATCAAACCTCCATTATGCCACCCTATGCCTAAAAAAACACAATAAACTTCTAATTAAAGCGTTAATTACCTCAAAACGTAGCGGATGGGACGGCCTGGCTGGAGCTGAGCGGAAGCATTAAAGTTTCAAACGCCACCGGCCCAGCGCCCGGCCAGCGGCCATAGGCTACCTTTATAAAGAGGGTAACGCCATTTCATAGGCCCTATGTTAAACGCTATGGGCCAGAAGACACAAAACACTTAAATAATATATTAGATATAAATATATAATTATATTATAGACATATAATATATATATAATATATATATATACTATTTTAAAATTTATATATATATATATATGATATATTATATATAATCATATATATATATATATATATATAATATCTTATATATATTATATATATAGATATATATATATATAATAAATATATATATATATATAATATATTTTAAATATATATAATATATATATATATTATATATATTTATATATATATATATATATATATATATATATATTTATATATATATATATATATATATATATATATATAGATATATATATATATACATATATATATATATATTATATATATATATATATATAATATATATATATATATATATATATATATAATATATATATGTGGCCATACACACGTGTGTGTGTGTGTGTGTGTTGTGTGTGTGTGCATACATATATAGATATATAAAATAATATAATTAGCATATAGAAATATATATATATATAATATATATATCATATATATTATATATATATATATAAATATATGCATGTATATATATATATATATATATCTATATATATATTATATATACGTATATTATATATATATATATTATATTTTATAATTCTTATATTAATAAAAGCGAAAGTGGTCTGTCTGTTGGTCTGTCTGTCTGTGTGGTGTGTTGTGTGTGTGTGGTATAGGTTCCGCCCCCGTGGCGCCAAAAACTCATATGGCACATTTTTGGAATCGGCGGTCGACCAGGGGAAGGTCATAAGCCAATTATGAGATGAGCCGAATCATTTTTTGTTTTTTTTTTTTTAGCAGCCTATTAGCGAGAAATTGTAAAACAAAAGTGGGTTGCGAGAATTGAGGAAGCCTTGATGAGGGTTGATGGGTATGGTGAGTGAATGGGTGGGGTGATGGGTAATGGGTGTGGGGTGATGGGTGAGTGAATGGTGTGGGGGGTGATGGGTTGGGGGGGGTGATGGGTTGATGGGTGAGGGAATAGGTGGGGGGTAGGGGTAATATGGGTGAGGAATGGGGTGGGTGATGGGGTAATGGGGAGGAATGGGTGGGGGGTTTGGTAAATGATGTGAGTGATATGGGTGGGGGGTGATGGGTAATGGGTGAGGACATGGCGTGTGTGTTGATGGGTAATGGGTGAGTGACTAGGGTTGGGGCGGCATGGGTAATGGGTGAGTGAAATGGGTGGGGGGTGTATGGGTTAAATGGTGAGTGGAATGGGTGGGGGGTGATGGGGTAATGGGTGAGTGAATGGGTTGGGGGAAATACATAATTTCTACATCCATGATTTCAGGAAAGTTAAAAGGGGCTATCTGGAGAGGCCATGTTTGGTGGGCCGAAGGCCACCAAACAAGGTGGTGGGCCCGAAGGCCCACAATAGCCCTTCCGCAGGAGCTAGCCAAAAAGTCCGCAGGATGGGCCGGCTTTGCGGCTAGTATTATATATATATATGTGTGGCCATACACACACATGGTGTGTGTGGGTGTGTGTCGTGTGCCATAGGTTTCCGCTCCCCGTGGCGCAATCCCATCATTATGGCACAGTTTTGGAAACCAGGTTGACGAGGGGAAGGTTTAAGGCCTTTTGGGGATGATCCGATCACTTTTTTTTAGTTTTATTAGCAGCCTAATTAGGGAGAATGTGAAAAAAAGGGGTTGCGAGAATAAGGAAATCTTGAGTACGGGGTGATGGGGTAATGGAGTGAGTGAAGGGTGGGGTGTGGGTAATAATGGGGTGTGGGATGATGGTGAGTGAATGGGGGGGGGGGGGTAGGGTACCCGTATCAAAAAATTCCTTTTCTTCAACTTTGGCATGGACAAT
>JACEEZ010018208.1:0-53369 GCA_016584305.1 Chionoecetes opilio
TAACCCAATTGTTTTTCCAGGCCATACAAAAGCAGGGACTGCCACACCCTTCCATAGTCCTCTCCCCACTTAATTGTTGGCCGACATTTTGCCACACTGCCTGCCTTCCAACCCATGGTTGGTCTAGCTATCCTTCATGTTTATTTTTCTCACAGCCTTTACATCCAACCAAATACCCAGATACTTTACTTTTTCGTTCTCTTTTTTTAAATTTCCCCCACCCACCATCCAAATCCTGTCATCATCAGAGTCATCCCCATTCACCACCAACACGACTCTTCCCCTTATGACCCTAAGTGAAGCCCCTTTCCATACTCAGTCACAGCATTCAGCATCTTTTGTAGCTCTTTGGTGGTTTTCACTAAGGATCCCCACATCATCTGCAACATCAGTACACTAACACTTCACTCCAATTTTCACACCCAACCTGTACGCTTCACTTCCTGCCATTTCCAAATATAAACCAAAAGTAGAGGAGAAAGGACACAGCCCTGTCTTACTCCTTCTTATTTTCACCCACCCAGTCTCGAGGCCCCATACTGAATTTGGGCCCTGGTTTCTCAACATCGGCTTATTATTTTAAAAACCCTTCTCACTCTGCCAATCGTCCCCAATCCCTTTACATGCTTTCTCCTATCCACTCTGTCATACGCTTTCCAATATTAGAAAGGCTAGATTTTTCTTTTTTCCCTCCTCCTTTTCTCTAAATCACTTCATTCACACAAAAATTGTCCTCACCTCTCCTGTCTTTTCTGAATCCTTTCCTTTTCACCCCCCACCTTATTTCTTTCCACAACTCACCTAGTTTTCATTCAGTACCCCACAAAAATCTTAAAACGTGTCACATACCGCTATTGGCCTTTAATTTTTTAATTTCCCCTTCCTCTCTTTGCCCTCCCTTAGTATGAGGGTCACTCCTGCATTCCAGGCCCGGGGCACCCTTTCCTCTCTCCATATAGGCCAAACAATCAGCCCCCTAAATTTACCCCTACCTCCCTTCTTAAATTCATTGGGGATACCGTCCATTCCAGGGGCCTTTCCTTTTTTCGTTTTCTTCCATCCCTTCAATCTCAATTCAAATTTTCTTCACCCATCTTTTCCCTCTTTTTTCCCCCTAAGTTGACGTTCCCAAGTCACTTCAGGATCTTCACACCTCCAAATCTTTCCAGAAGTCTTTACAGCTGGGGCCTTTTCCTTTTTCCCTTTAGTGACCTGCCATTCACCCTAGTTCTTCTACTTTTTCCGTATGTTACCTCTTTCCTCTCAAGAACTTATACCTTTCCCTACCTCCTTCTCCCCTTTTTTCCCCAAGTTCCCTTGATCATTTTTCTCTTTCATTCACTTCCCTTTCCCTCCCCAAGCTTTTCACCCCCTTTTGTTATCTTATCTGAGCCTGACGTCTGCAAATCTTGAGGCTTTTGGAACTCGGGGAATTTTTGCAGTTTTTGATTGCGGATTTTTAAAAAAGGGCTGACGGGATCAAAAATTGACGGTTTTGTTGATTCTCGTAAATGGCATGATTTGTTTGCTTAAAATCAGGAATGATGAAATGGTCTGGACGTTACTTTAAGATAGAGGGGAAATAAATATATAGGGGGAAAGGTTGAAGTGTGTGTGTGTGAGAAATAAAAATATATTGTGTGCCGTTAAAAACTAAGCCCACATTTTTTGTTCTGAGTTTGGCGCAGGCGGGCAGGGGTGTGGCAAAATGGACCAAAGTGCAAAAAAGGAGAAAAAAACGCAACAAAAACGGTAAGAAAAGGAAAGACAGAGGCATGGTGAGAGAGGGCAGCAAGTATTAGGGTGAGTGTTTTTGCTGTGGGAGGTTTTTTTTGGGGTCAATACAGGTTGTTTTTTGGGGGATAATATGAGGCCGTTTGGTATTTTTGTACTTTTTAACATAGATTTTCTCCCTTCCTTTTTTCCCCCTTCCTTCCTTTTTTCCTTCTCCTTCCTTTTCCCTTTAACGCAACTAGTACAGTGTTCCCATGGAAATAACTATAAGATACGGTATTAGCTTACACTAAAGAAGACTCTATACTTGTTCAGAGGATGACAGCCTGCCCTACCAACACAACAAAGATGATAGTTCCGGGAGCCGTGTGGTAAGAAAGAAGCACCATGACGGAAAAAAAACATATTTTAGTTCTAATAAATCTAATATTATATCCCAAAAATTTCTAATAATAATCTAAAAATCAAAACAAACATTGTCTAAAAATCAAAGGCACAGTTACCCTTTTGGGGATGGCGTGGTCGAGGGAGGGAGCGGACCGTTGTAATAATAATGATAAAAACACTATCGTAGTAACACTATAGCGCCCTCACTTGCCACTGCCCAATGGGCGCCAGGCACAATAATTTCGAATTTTAGCATCACTACTACTTTTATGTGCCCCTGAGGGGCATTTATGTGAGTACATAATATAAACTACTTTGCATGCCTCTTTAGTGGCACATAAAAAATCTGTGTGATGCTAAAATTTGTAATATATTTTACCTGGGGACTTGTGCGTGGCAAGTGACTGGCGACTATAGTGTTATCTACTATATCTTATATCCTTTTATTTTTTTTGGGAGGAAAAAGCAGTATCGGTGGTCGTTGGAGCTGCTGCACACTGCTGTCTGTGGCCACGCTGGACAGGCACCACCCCCTGCCCCGGTCATCACCCAGACAGCCCCCCCACATCACCATGGAATCCCGTGGAGGGTAGGTCCCTTTCTCCAAAATTGTTTTAACTTTTCACGTCCGATCTTTCCTTTGCTATAAAAAAATTTTATGTTGTCGAGCCATAGAATACGAAAAGTAACTAAAATATCCCAAAATTAGTTAGTGGACAAGGATACTAAACAGGTCATATCTAAAAAAATATGGCTTATATTCACTAAAAAATCATCTAATGGTTCCCAAATTACGATGTAAATTATGTTCTGGGCCTCAAGGGGTTTAAAGAGAGAAGAGTTTTAGACAGTTTTTTGTAACCATTTATCTGGGTTTCAGTTGAGGGACGTTATCACCAGGAATGTGCCGGGCATAGGTATGGACGAGAGGAAGACGTATTGGTCACTGCTGCACAGGTTTGAAGCTAAAAGTCATCCATGTTTCTTGACATCTTATCACAAGATTTGCCAAAAAGCCACGGACCGAAGATGCCGACGAACTACTGCAGGTCAGCCCTCGACACCTTATGTATCCCCAAACTGGTTAAATCTGCTTTTTGTGAGGGAGGTGCAGAAATAAGAATGCAATACCACTTAATTATTGTTTGTAAAGTTCACTTGAGAATTGTAATGTCCAACTTAAAGTTTTTTTTTTGTGGGTGGATAGAAGACCCATATGTGAATTTAAAAAGGAGAGGAGTCATGATATGTTGTTGTATATATGTTACTGTTTCTTTTTGTACTTAGCTAGATATCTGGTAGGATGTGTGATGAAGGACTGAGGAAACAAGAAAAATTGTGAGCATTTAATAACTAGCTAATATGTATTACTTTACTCTCACCACTCAATGTAAATTTTTTGGCAATCGTGAGTCACAGTATTAACCCATTTTCTCGCGTTACATTTACAAGTCCCTGTAACTCACATGCATCATCATTCATCATCATCAAGCTTAACAATTGCACACCCAGATCTTTACTCTGCTATATAAAATGGTCTTTTTAATGTTTAAAATTTAAATTTAAAATTAATGATAAAATTTTTAATTTACTATTGAAAATGACTTTCTTCAAAAAAAATTTGCACTTTTTTTCTTTTTTCGGTTCCAAATTTTTGGGAATTTAGTAATTAACTTTTTTCCTGCTAATCTTTTTTTCCCTTCATATTTTTGTTTTTTTGTTTTTATACTTTCAGATTCTGATGGTATATGACTATTTTTCAAGAATTTTGCTCCTCTCTATTCGGTTTCAATTAAATATAATTTTATAGAATATATATGTAAGACGCCTAAATAGTTAAACCCCCCAAACGACCCACAGATGATTGAGGACATACAGAACCAGCGGCAGCACGTGACCACCGGGACCCACGCCCAAGCCAACAGGCGGTCCCAGGGCCTGTGTGACGGTTATGTCGGCATCATCCACTTCAACAGGTGGAAGAACTCCGCCTCCCAGCCCTCCCAGCCGCTGGACGGTGAGCTATTAATATATAGTGGACTATTTAATCTATAACTAACTTTAAAACTATTTAATGACTATTAGATTACCGATAACGACTTAATAATATATTAGATTGCGACTAATAACACTGGGGAACAAATTTTTGTTGAGTTAGGTCTGACACTTTTTATTAAGTAATTTTTGGGTGCTGAATCCAAAACTGATCTCAGTTTTTCTCTATCACGTCAAGTTTTTGAACTGTAGGATTTTCGTTTTCTTAAAAAATAAAAAATACTGTCATAACAGTAACAGTGTTTATTTTATAAAAAGTTGCAAATGTTAACATACAATGAAAAATGAAAGAAATGGGCATGAATAGAATGTTTATTTAACATTTCATGTTTTTAGAAAGGATAAGGCTATAATTGTGTGCAGGTTAAGGTAAAAATTTACGTTTGTAGCTTTGTCTGGAGGTTCAACTTGAGGACTATCGCGTTTGATGCTCCAACAATAGTCAGCCATCATATGCACATCCCATCTACCCTGGTAACGTTCTTCCATAACCTTCAAATCTTGGTGAAATCGTTCACCTTGCTCGTCGCTAGCAGCACCAAGTTTTTCCGTAAAAGTTGGCAAGATGCTATGCAAAAAAATGTACTTTAATACTCATGTTGAAACCCAAAGTGCTTTGTAGCTCTCCAATAGTTTCTGAACAATTTCTGTGTAATTACTGCACGTGTATTTCCAAGAAAGTTCTTGACGACGTCTTTGAATGATAGCCAAGCATTTTTTTTTCAAGGTCTGACATAGTACCGTTGAAATGTTCATCTTTGATGAGCTGTCGAATTTGTGGACCTCAAACACACCGGGCCTTGATTTTTTCAATTGACAGTCCAGGAAATGCCAAGATGATGTACTTCAAACAGTCGCCATCAGTTGACAATGCTTTTACAAATTGTTTCATGAGACCTAGTTTTATGTGCAGGGGTGGGAATATTATTTTCTTCCTGTCAACAAGTGGCTCATGTACAATGTTAGGATCTCCAGGTTTAAGATCAGATCTCGGAGGCCAATTCGTCTAAACCCCAATGCTTCTCTCGAGCTCTGCTATCCCCATACAGAGAAAGCAGGATACTTTGTGTATCCACGTTGTTGACCAAGAAGGAAGGACACCATTTTAAGGTCAACACAGATGATCCAATTGTGTTTGTCATATTGCAAATACTCAATGACTCTCTTTACATCTCCATATTCTTCACGAAGACAGACCGAATGCCCAATAGGGACTGCGCCAAAACAAATTGCCATTGTGTAGAAGGACACACTCAAGCTCCGCTTTGAGCTATCAATAAACAATCCCCATTCATTTGGTTTGTAGATTGAAAGCCCTAATTCCTTCAGAAAACCGGGAATGTTATGGCAAAACACAAAACCGCTGGCACTTCGAAAGTACTGCAGAAATGTACTTTCTCTGGTTCGAAAGTATGATACCTTCACTCCTTGTTCAAGTATGTTTTTCTCGTTCAGTCCTGATGCTAGTATTTCTGAAGCTTTTTTGGATAGGCCCAAATCACGTGCTAATCATTCAACTCGTGCTGATCAAATCCCCTACGAACTGAATCCTCGTGAATGTCAAAATCTGCATCATTGCTATCACTGCGTTTTTCAACATCACTCAGATCTTCTAGAGGAGGTAGTTGTTCGAAACTGGCACTGGAATTTCAGCTGAATGAGGCATTGGTCTTATAGCTAAACGGTAGATTGGGAAATATTCTATTTTACTTTTATTTTTCTTGTTAAATCCTGATTTTTTCACTAAACAAAAGTAAGTCTGTGGAATGATCTTTTTTGCTCTCGCCAAACCATGGGGTACCAAATGCCAACTTTTCACGTGTTCCTTTGGTCCACATCCGTAATCTCTCGCCCACACTGTTGCACACTTTGTGAGGGGCCCATAGCTTGTCTTGATAAACGAGTTTCACTTTAAAATATGCGAAATATGCTTGTTTGACAAATACGCTGATGCTTGCCTCTGACTTGGAATGGTGAAACTACCACCTATATAGCAGAAGGAGTCAGGGGTTTTTTAGGCATTACGACGAGACGTAGCAGGAGCAGCATGATCTGAAACAAAAGAAATATATACCTATGTAAATAAAACACTAAGCTGGAATAGTTTCAAGCTTTTAAAACAAAAAAACAGCATAAAACGAAATAGAAATTACAATGGTATGTTGTTACAAGGTTAAGAGAAAAGCATAACAAAACCTCCTAATTCTACTATCCTAGCTTTCTGCTTGCAGATATTGATAGTACTGACCTATTGGGAGCTGCACACACCTCTCACCCCACTGTCTCAATTGTAACTGCACAAACAAGTTGCCACATAGCTCTCGATGAGTCAAATCGTAATCAGTGGCAAGTTTTTTCTACAGCTCACAAGTGGAATTTTGCTTATCTGGAGGGTAAGTTATGGAGAAAAAACTTGACGTGCTAGAAAAAACTGACTACGATTTGGGAAACAGATGCCAATTTTAGTCTAATAGCTCAAAAATCTAACTCAAAAAATTTTTTTTTCTTCAAATTGTTCCCCAGTGTAATAGATTAACTATTGAACTATTTAGCCAGACGGGGAGCTGAGGGAAGGAAGGAAAGGGAAGGAAGGAAAGGAAGGAAGGAGGGAAGGAAGGAAGGAAGGAAGGAAAGGGAGGGAGGGAAGGAAGGAAAGGGAAGGAAGGAAGGAAGGAAGGAAAGGGAAGGAAGGAAGGAAAGGGAGGGAGGGAAGGAAGGGAGGAAGGGAGGGAAGGAAGGAAGGAAGGAAGGGAGGGAGGGAGGGAGGGAGGGAAGGAAGGAAGGAAGGAAGGAAGGAAATGAGGGAGAGAAGGAAGGAAAGGGAGCTATTAACTATTTAAACTATAACTAACTGTAATTATTTAATAGCTGTAAAATAAATATTCTAAATATTGAAGAGGATCTGGCAGCATGGGCATTTAAGAGGTTGAGGCTGATTTTTTTTTTTTTTCGCCAGATTCTGATATTGACTTTTTTTCAAGAATTTTTTCTCTGTCTATTTCGGTTTCCCAATTTTGATAGAGTGTTGTGTTGCAGACCTGTCACAGACGCAGCAGAGTGTGTTTGAGTTGCAGAACCCCAGCTGGGAGAGGAAGGAGAAGGCCCGGACTGCCCATGCCTACCTCAGGAAAGCTCTGAAGGGACTTGACGAACCTGTGAGGAAGCTTTGTCAGAGAGAGAGAGAGAGAGAGAGAGATATGGACAGACAGACAGACAGACAGACAGAGAGAGAGAGAGAGAGAGAGAGAGAGAGAGAGAGAGAGAGAGAGAAACAGACAGAAAGAGAGAGAGACACTGTCACTCTTTCACTTTACCTCACGCACACCCTTTCCCCCTTTCCCCTTTCCCTTCCCCTTCCCCTTCCCCTTTCCCCTTCTTACACATATTTTTTCCTGCTCTTTAACCCTTCCGCCCAGATCTTTCCTTTGCTGTAAGAAATATGTATGGTTGTTTGCCATGAAAGGCAGAATGCATGGTCAATGGATGTAAATTACCGCCATTTAACAGGAACTATCACGTGTAGGTCTCGCGGCCTCTTGTAGCTTCCATATTTTCTTATGTTCTTATGTCTCACGGCCTCTTGTAGCTTCCTTATTTTCTTATGTTCTTATGTCTCACGGCCTCTTGTAGCTTCCTTATGTTCTTATGTCTCACGGCCTCTTGTAGCTTTCTTATGTCTCATGGCCTCTTGTAGCTTCCTTATTTTCTTATGTTCTTATGTTCTTATGTCTCACGGCCTCTTGTAGCTTCCTTATTTTCTTATGTCTCACAGCCTTTTGTAGCTTCCTTATTTTCTTATGTTCTTCATGGCCTCTTGTAGCTTTCTTATGTTCTTATGTCTCACGGCCTCTTGTAGCTTCCTTATTTTCTTATGTTCTTATGTCTCAAAGCCTCAAGTAGCTTCCTTATTTTCTTATGTTCTTATGTCTCACGACCTCTTGCGCTTCCTTATTTTCTTATGTTCTTAATGGCCTCTTGTAGCTTCCTTATTTTCTTATGTTCTTATGTTCTTATGTCTCACGGCCTCTTGTAGCTTCCTTATTTTCTTATATTCTCATGTTCTTATGTCTCACGGCCTCTTGTAGCTTCCTTATTTTCTTATGTCTCACAGCCGCTTGTAGCTTCCTTATTTTCTTATGTTCTTCATGGCCTCTTTTAGCTTCCCCTTTTTTTCTTATGTTCTTCATGGCCTCTTGTAGCTTCCTTATATTCTTATGTTCTTATGTCTCGCGGCCTCTTGTAGCTTCCTTATGTTCTTATGTCCTTCACAGCCTCTTGTAGCTTCCTTATTTTCTTATGTTCTTCATGGCCTCTTGTAGTTAACTTATTTTCTTATGTTCTACATGGCCTCTTGTAGCTTCCTTATTTTCTTATGTTCTTATGTCTGACGGCCTCTTGTAGCTTCCTTATTTTTTATGTTCTTATGTTCTTTATGTTCTTTATGGCCTCTTGTATTTCCTTATTTTCTTATGTTCTTCATGGCCCCTTGTAGCTTCCTTATGTTCTTTTGTTCTTATGTCTCACGGCCCCTTTTAGCTTCCTTATGTTCTTATGTTCTTATGTCTCACGGCCTCTTGTAGCTTCCTTATTTTCTTATGTTCTTCACGGCCTCCTGTAGTTTCCTTATTTTCTTATGTTCTTCATGGCCTCTTGTAGCTTCCTTATGTTCTTATGTTCTTATGTCTCACGGCCTCTTGTAGCTTCCTTATTTTCTTATGTTCTTCACGGCCTCCTGTAGTTTCCTTATTTTCTTATGTTCTTCATGGCCTCTTTTAGCTTCCTTATGTTCTTATTTCTTTGTCCCCACGGCCTCTTGTAGCTTCCTTATTTTATGTTGTTACGTCATTACAGTGCGAGTGGTTTCAGCTACAATTTCCCGGAGGTTGAGAAGGAGCTGCATGGCCAGGACTCGGCCATAAGGGTCCTGGAGGAATACATGGGGGAGGAGCGACGAGCCCCGGCCCACCACCTGGCCTACCACTTCTACAGGACCCTGGTGCCCGGCTCAACACAACAGCAACTCACACAGCTCGAGGTGGGCCTTCACTGCTCTCTGTTCCTCGTATTAGTCTCCTGGATCCCTACTCATGGCCTTTTCTCTTACCTAGTGTACAGTAGTAATAATGTATAGTAAGGAACTACCACGTGTAGGTCCCGCATCCTCTTGTAGCTTCCTTATTTTCTTATGTTCTTATGTCTCACGGCCTCTTGTAGCTTCCTTATTGTTAATAATCCTGGACACTACTGCACTCACCGCGCGCTGGGGACTGACTGCCTCTTCCCTCTTGTGACTCCACGTGGTCAACTTGTCACGTGATCACCAGTGATGACATCATGAGACGTCTGATGATATGGCGGTCTCCCATTGGTTCCCGCCGCCGCGGCGCATAAACATAGGAACGTGCTAACACACTCGCTATATTAACACATTCGCTATATTTTTTTTTCTTCTTTTCTTTGCATGTCTCCTTTAGTACATACAACTACGTACAATTGTATGTTCACCAATACACATATTTACACTCCCTACATGTTGCTGATGACAGTCAACACCTAATCCCGACTAATTGCCTCCCGCAGCCGCATAGTCGACGCGCCCTTCTTGGTAAGGCAGTCTGCCAGTTGCTTCGATGTCTCCACCCACGTTACCTCCTTCAATTCCCCTTGATCCAACATATCTCGAAGCACTGATATATCAATCCTCAGACGCTTGTTGTCCACCAATTTATAGGTGTATAGGGCTTCCACTACGCTACGGTTGTCCACAAAACATCTGATAGGGATCCTCCCACATCCGGAGATCTCCTGCAGAATACTGGCCACATACACCGCAGTACTAGCACCATCCAGAAGTGCCAGGGTCTCAGCAGCAAGAGTTTGAATTGACCACCCGTCGAACCTTCCTTGACTGCCAGTAAATAGGGCCCCGTACATTATTAGTGTCACACAGAAAGATAATAAAGCCCCCTTGAGATCCATGTCCCTGCAGGTTGGCGAAGGATGCGTCAGCGTAGCACTCAATGTGGCACTCGTCTAAAGGTCTAATCCTCGGGATAAACAACCCAACATTATCCGTTTTCACCACGCTCAATCACCTTGTTTAGTCTCAATATGTCAGACACACGTAGCCTTTGGAATTGAAACACTCAGCTCGCACACATGCGAACGCTATATCCGGGCGAGTGTGAGTAGCCATCCAATTTAGTGTGCCCGACCAAACCCACGATATTCTGTTTTCTCTCGTTCTGACAAATCACTAGTCTTCTCCAATGCCCGACGCTTGCTAAGGGCAACCGGATTCAACGATGCTCCATACTGAAACTGGTCGATTGTGATACCGCCGTCCTCTGTGGTAACTACGTTGAGCCCCACATACTTAAAGCACTCTGAATCGAAAGACCCGACTTGGAAGGTCCTACGCAACTGTTTTATGACGTGCTGCTCAAAGTTCATAGTACCAGCCCACAAGAAGTCATCCACATATACGCATATGATACCCTCTGTTCCACCATGTTGGCTCCACGAAAACAATGCAGGGTCCAGGACGAAATCTTGGCACCGAGACATATCAGCTGTTCCTTCACCCTCATGTACCATTGTCTGGCCGCGTCGCACAAACCATACACAGTCTTCCCTCAGACGCCACAATAAGCCATTGTCGAACTCAGTAGGAGGGTATCAGGTACACTTCACGCTCTATTTTGTTCCCTTGGAGGTATGCAGCTTGTATGTCCATTGTGTGGCACACCAACCATTAGCTGAGGCGAGTACCATTGCCAAACGGACAGCCTCCTTTGAACATGTGGGAGAGTTCTTCTGCAGCCCTATGGTGTCCTCCTCAAAGCCCCTGGCTACCAAGCGTGCCTTCACAATAGTCTTCCCTTCCTTCAGCTTTTCTGTGACCCCCAACGTACAGATATAGCTTGTTGACCCACATTCTCCACCTCTTCATACACCTCCTTGGTCCTCCAATTCTCAATCTCTTTTTCCTTAGCACACACCACTCATCTGTATTAAACAACACAAGCATTTCTGTCGCCTCGTCCACTGTTTCCCATGACGTAAAATCTCTGTCCAGATCCATCCAATTAATGTTACCATCTTTGTCACTCTTAATGTTGTAGCAGTTGGAGTATCGACCAGTCCGCCTTCCCCGCCCGACTAACAATTTACCAGATATCCACTCACCACTCGCTTTCTCAACGCCCTTGATCCTTTGACCCGCTTTAACTCTCACTACAGGAATTGCCAACACACCCGAGGCACTCGCACCCGTGTCCGTCTCTGCCGAACGTCACGTTGTGGCCATCCACAGCCACCTGCGCCCCCTCACCCACAACATCAACAATTTCACGAGGATGGTCGTATCATCCGAGTCCATGTCTGAATCCCCCGAATCCAATTTCCACATCACCACGCACACTAGGAGCTCGCAGAGCACTGGTATTGGACTGAGACACATCTTCCTCATTTGACACTGCAGCAGGATCAACACTGGTCGGTGCCGTGGCAATGCGACATGTGTGCACCCTACACACACATTCCACCGTGCTTCACTAAAAATTGTTTTCCGTCTTTCCCAATTATGGTACCAGGTCCGCGCCACTTATTACTGTCTAGACGTTTGTAGTAAACATCATCTCCGTAGTGTAGGTCTCCGGGGTCGCTGTCTCTCACATTATGACGAAGTGCTCTAGTCAGCCTTTCACTAGATTCCGCTACGGTAAATGCTCTCCGTGCCGCGTGAAGTGCATTCAGGTTATCCCTCACTATATCTGCAGGTGTGGCCCTCGCCGTCTAGCGCCGGTAAGATTATCATAAAAGGCTCCAGGAATCCCAGGGTTCTGGCAAATACCAGCTGGTTGGGCGAGTAACCCGAAAATGTTGACAGTGCATTCCTGGCAGCCACAGCCCAAGCCAGAGCAACATCTAAATTACAGCCAGGACAATCCGCCAAAATCTTGCTTACCATTCCTCCCAACACAGCATTGAGCCTCTCACAAACACCATTACTCCAAGGGCTTTCAGCTGCCGTCGTTATAATCTTAACATTGAATGCCTCACCTAGAGACCTCATATCTGAATTATTAATTCACAGCCATTATCTGATAAGATTTTTCCTGGGGCACCAAATAGCACAACCCAACCGAGAAATATTCCCCGAATAATAGTGCCTGCATTCTTGTCTGGAACAACCACAGATGTACAATATCTTGTATACAGGTCCACTATCACCAAGAAATACTTCTTGCCCCACGACTTAAGGTCCATGGCAATCACCTCGTTAACCTGCTAGCCAACGGGACACTCACCACTGGTCTCGGGCTCGGTTTCTTTTTACCGTTTGCACACGTCACAGTCACTTGTGACTGTATCAATCCTCCGTTCCAGGTTCGAGTCCCTTATGTCGGCATCTCTCACAAGCTTCTCTCAATTTTTCTGCTGTAGGGTGTCCAAACTGACGATGAAGTTTCAAGGCCCTCTTCTCGATGTCCCCGTCCTTGTAGAGTGCCACGAGTGCCTCAGCTATACTAACTTCCCAGTTTAGTCATGCCGATAACGGCAACCAGATAGTGTCCTGACGATGATGTACGTAGATTGACGACGTCCCTTTTTCCGCCCACTTTGATTTGATTTGTCTCACAGTTGATTATCATTTCGGCTCTTTTCATAGACGATCTACTCAGCAACAACGGTAAATTACAGTTCACCACATCAGAGGTCACATTGGCACGCATATTCCCATATACAACAGGGAAACGTAACTTTCTTGAAGGAAGTCACAGAAATACCATTGCCAAATGTGAAGCTGGAATTAGAACATTCCTCTTTCACAAGTCCACGCTCATATTCAGTCAACCCCATTTACATACGCTTCGAGCCAACGTGAACCACACACAGTGTTTTGTACAACCTGTATCAAGGACGGCACACCCCTTTGATTCACTCACTAGTTTCAATAAATTGTCCTCGGCTATCTTTATCATTCACATAGCCCACGAATAAGTTCACTGGTTCCTCAACGTACCCACCATGGCCTCCTTTGTTTTCGTAGGCGTCAGGGCAATCACGTGCCCAGTGATATATCGATTCACAAATAGCACATTTGGATATTGTACCATATGCCCCCATAGGATTTTTCTTCCTCCTATCCTGTCTTTGACGTCCACTATTACCACGCCCACGGGCATAGCCTTGCGGTCCCCGCCAACCACGTCTACCTCGACTGGTTCCGCCCACATACAGGGCTTCCTCACTTTCACTAACAGTGCCCTCATTTCCCACAAATAAAGGTTCTGATTTTATCTGTATGTGGGCGCTCGGTCCCTTCGCACCACTCGAAAATATTCGGTTGAGCGTCGCCTTCATATTATCGTATGTACCACCTGTGTTGCTGACATGACTAATTGCTTCTCTCTTTCCTCTAACAAACATGAAGCCAATAACATGAAGGCCAACACCGAATCATCAAGCTTCAATCCCTGCTTTGTAACACCATGGTACGTATGTTCAAACTCTGACACAAAGTCCTTAATTTCTGCTCTCTCTTTTCTCCGTAGGCTATACAAAGCCTGAAATGCTGCAAATTTCCTTCTTCCTTCATCGACCAAAAACACATCATCCAGTCTCTTCAATAACACTTCCACGCCATCCTCTGCCTCCAACTTGGTCTTATCAATTTCCGACGATGCACTTCTGGCCCGCCCGGAAAGTGACAGATGTATTGCCAGCGCACGCTTCTTCTTTTCAATTGTGGTCAGTCTACACCACACACCTACATCCTCCTTCCACATCTCGTATTCTTCATCATGCTCCAATTTCGGAGGCCACTTCAGTGAACACGCCATTAGTGCAGTTGTGTAACTACGCTCTGCTACCAATGTTAATAATCCTGGACACTACTGCACTCACCGCGCGCTGGGGACTGACTGCCTCTTCCCTCTTGTGACTCCACGTGGTCAACTTGTCACGTGATCACCAGTGATGACATCATGAGACATCTGATGATATGGCGGTCTCCCATTGGTTCCCGCCGCCGCGGCGCATAAACATAGGAACGTGCTAACACACTCGCTATATTAACAGTTAGGGTGCCAATAGCGCATAGGGGTAATTTTTCAAAGTCAATATTTTTTCACGTACTTTTGTGGTATTCTGCCTTATACTTAGAAACTGTCGTGTGCAAAGTTTCAGGCTAATCGGTTAATATTTAGAGGTGGCGGATCGATCTTGAACATTTCCTCTTTTCGCCCTCAGGTCATGACCACGAGAAAGCAAACTGAAGTTTGGCTTCTTGGCCATAGTGTTCCTACTATCACAGGAGCAAAACTTCCCAGCCGTGGAGACGTTTTACAACGATTTTTCTACGCACACAAGGGAGAGAAGAAGACGGTGCAGCAGAGTGCAGCTGAGGCTGCAAAGGAGGTCCTCGACTTCTGGACACGAGCTAGGATCCCCACCATCGCAGAAACTAGCGTGAGGAGGAAGATTACTGGACTTTTAAACGAGTGGAAGATCCTGAGCAAAAGCAAGAATAACTCTGGAGTCACGCCTGCCGAAAAACAGATGACCTTCCAAGAAAGTCTCCCAGACCTTTTGGACATCGCCCACTCCGATGCCCTCACTCTGATGACCATTCCTGAAGACAAGGAATTCCTTCTTGCCCAGCGGGAGAAGGGGAGGCGGGGTTCGATGGCTGGTCTGGACAAGAAGCTGAAAGAATCGGTTTGCCGACGTGAAAGCTCTCTCTCACGTAGCCGTCAACAGACGCCAAAAGGAGAAGAGATGGTGGAGCTGGAGTCGTCATCGTCTGAGTCATCAAGTCCAGCCAACGCTGCCAACACATCGACTTCTTCTTCCGACGCCGGGGTCGCTTCTCCACCAAAGCGATTGAAGACACGGGGCACGAAGTCCGTCCTATCCCCTGATCTCGTCGGAGCCCTTGACAGAACTGGGGTCAGTAGCCGCCAAGCCCTTCGAATTGTGGCGGCTACGGCAAGTAGCTTGGGCCACGATCCACAAGAGCTTGTGCTGAATCCCGAGTCCATTCGACAGGCAAGAGCGAAGTACAGGTCCACTTTGGCGAAGGACATCAAAGAGACTTTCAGTCCTCTTACCCCTCTTACCGTTCATTGGGACGGGAAGATCCTTCCTCAGGACGATGGCACTCGCGCCGAAAGACTCGCCATCCTCGTCACAGGAGAAGGAGTGGAGAAGCTCCTAGGAGTCCCGAAACTGCACTCCGGAACTGGTGATGCCGCCGCTACAGCTGTGTTCGAGGCTCTAGAAGACTGGGGGGTCCAGGAACGAGTCGTGGCGATGTGCTTCGACACAACCAGTGCCAACACTGGAGCCATCAATGGTGCATGCACCAACTTGCAACAGAAGATCGGCCGACCCCTCGTTTCACTTGCTTGCCGTCATCACGTCCACGAACTTGTCCTTGAGAAGGCCTTTTCTACGTGTTTGGGGTCATCTTCTGGTCCTGAGATCACCATCTTCTCTCGCTTCAAGGACTACTGGTCTTACATCAACCAGTCGGCAATAAACCCTCCCACCAACGAAGATCTGCCGGAGACTCTGGTCTCCAAGAGGGACGATCTCATTCAGGGTTTGAAACGTCTGCTTCAGACAATGCAGCCCCGTGACGACTATAAGGAACTCGCTGAGCTGAGCATCCTTTTCCTCGGCGGCGCTCTTCCGAAGACCTCGATCCGTAGCCCCGGAGCGCTTCATCGAGCGCGTTGGATGGCGCGTATCATTTACGCTCTGAAGATGATCTTGTTTCGGGAGCAGCTGACTGGAGTCGTCACACCTCGAGAAATGTCAGCCCTCCAGCGGTTCTCATCGTTCGCAACCGAGATCTACGTCCTGCGATGGTTCGAATCGACGGTTCCATCCTACGCTCCCGCCAACGATCTTGGATTCGCTAAGGACATCCTTCAGTACCACGACGAAAGTATTCGGAAGGCCTGCTTCACCACTCTGAGCCGCCATTTCTGGTACTTGAGCAAAGATCTCATTGGCCTGTCACTGTTCGACTCACGTCTCCCTGTCTCCGACAAACAAGCAATTGTACACAATGTACAGGCCATTCTCTACGATGAAGGAGCCGAGGAACCCGCCAAGCGAATAAACCTCCCATCATCACAAGTTCCTGCGGCAACACTGCCCTCCTTCGCCACGAAAAATTCCCTCCGCCTCTTCGAAGCTCTTGATATCAAGACCGACTTCCTGTCCGCCAACCCTCGGAAGTGGCAGGAAGAGGAATCGTACGTCGAGGCCTGCCGCCGAATCGAGGGATTTCGCGTCGTCAACGACACAGCCGAGCGAGGAGTGGCGCTCATCCAGTCCTTCAACCTCCGGCTGACCAAAGACGAGGAACAGCGCCAGTTCCTCCTCCAAGTTGTGGAGGCCCATCGCCATCAACAGCCCGGGACCTCGAAGGCTTCCCTTCCCCGGCCAAGCCGGCCACAATGAGTTGGGTGGCTCCCCATGATACCCCCCTCCCCACTGAGGGGCTAATACTCACCAAGAGGGGGACCAGCAGCCCTGCTGGGGAAGGGATGTCCGGCTTGTCCGCTTTCAAGAGATGACATCCCCTCCTTAATAGGCCAGTGCATAAGGGTAAATAACAAAGTTGTAATCCGCCACCCCTAAATATCAACCGATTGAGGTCAAACTTTGCATACGATGGTTTCTTGCATAGATGCACCATTACACCAAAGTAGGAAGAAAAATTCAAACTTTTGATTTTTATTGGCACCCTAATGATCGTAATAACCACGATATATGGTCCAACAGATTACGTTATCAATTATTGAATCTATGTTTAAGATAAAACTGAATTCTAAGCAAGTAGTTCATACGTACATTAATTTGACACAAAAAAAGATACCCGCTTAACCCCTTGAGGCCCAGAACGTAATTTCCATTGTAATTTGGGTACCATTAGACAATTTTTTGTGAATATAAGCAATAGTTTATAGATATGACCTGTCTAGTATCCTTGTCCACTAACTAATTCGGCTCATTTAGTTACTACTACTACTACTAAAACTACTACCACTACTACTACTATTTTTTTTCTACTACTACTACTACTAAAAAAAATTTTTTTTTTTTTTTTCTACTACTACTACTACTACTAATACTAATACTAATACTAATACTACTAATACTAATACTAATACTACTACTAATACTAATACTACTACTACTGTGTTGTGTGGTGCAGGGTGGAGGGTGAAGGTGCTGTACAAGAGTGTCATGGTGCTGGTGGCCACGCTGGACTTCCCCAACCGTTTGTGGGATCTGGCGCCCTGGCAGAAGCTGACCCAGGTGATGCGTCACTTCTACATGGCGTGGCTCAGGTGAGGGGAGGGGCGGGGGAGGCGTGGGTCAGGTTAGGGAGGTAAGGTCAGTGGGTCAGGCATTTTTTCAGTGTTTAAATTTTTTTTTTTTTTTTTTTTTTTTTTTTTTATACACATCACTAAGGACTGACCCAAGCAAAAAAAAAAAAGTAGTAACAATTAGTTTTTTATATATTTTTCAGCCTACAGATGGGTTGTAAGGCTTCTTTTTACCTCAGAATGTTGTGCTGGGTGGCCTTTTCAATGTTTTATATATATATATTTTTTACATCACAAAGGACTGGCCTAAGAAAAGAAAAAAAGAAAAACAATCCCGTTAGTGTTTTATTATTTTGTAATTTTATTTTATAATGCTTGTGTGTTAACTAACCCCTTCACACCCAGATCTTTCCTTGGCTATATAAAACTGTCTGTTGTTAGCCATGAAATTACGAAAAGTCACTGAAAATACCAAATTAGCTAGTGGACAAGGATACTAAACAGGTCATAGCTATAAAACATTGCTTATAGTTACTAAAATCTTCTGATGGTACCCAAATTACAATGGAAATTACGTTCTGGGCCTCAAGGGGTTAATGTATACATATTATATTGTAGTGTCATGTATGTACCTAGTTTTTCCTTCACTTGTATTTCTCCTTGATAAGGCTTGAGAGGCACGAGACAAGACAGAATACATGGTAAATGGAATACCCTGATTTTAATTAACCCCTTGAGATCCAGGACGTAATTTACATTGTAATTTGACTACCATAAGGTGATTTTTAGTGACTATAAGTGTTAAGCCCCACGCCGCCCTACTCCCGAAGGGGGGAGGGAAATTGCGTACGCGGGCTCAACGGGGGGGTGTTAATGTAGCTCCTGTTTTAGCGCCCCCCCAAACCCGCTAAGGTTCTATTCAATCGGTCGCTGGCGTGGCATGACAACTAACCCTGGCACCCCTACCTGTCGGGGGCCGGGTAGGGCGCATCTCCAAGTTCTACAGAAGGTAAGCGGGCAATGCCCGTTCGTGTCGTCGGAGATACGGGGAGCTTGGTTCCCCAGGCTAGCAATAGCCCCGGCTATGCCGGGGCGACCCTCCCTGTCCCCCCTAGAGTCCCTGGCTTGATACAGGTCCCCCAGGGGCCTCCTTAATCGCCTGCCCTATCATGCACTTGTCAATCACGTGAATACATCACCATCTGCTGCGTCGCCTTCAGGAAGACCTGTATGTGGTACCCCAGAGGTCCTAAGGCCCTGTTGTAGGTGCCTCGTAATGCCCCGGGGTTCCGAGGGGGAACCCAGGGGAAACCTCCTGAAGGAGGTATCTAGTAGGGCGTAGTAGTCGCGTAGAGTTTCCACCTCCGGCCCACGCCCGCCCCTAGTGCCTGGCCCCAGCGCCCAGTGGCTCCCCAAGGGCCCTGAAGAGAGGTGGGGCGAGTCCTGCCCTGCTCCGGGGATCCTGGGGGGGCCTCGGCCGGGGCACGCCATGGACGCAGGCCGGAAACAGGGTAGTCGTATCCCATAGAGTTTTCCTTGCCAGCCTTGAGTCGGCAACCTCAGGCACGCGGGCCAGGCTTGGCCCGCAGGACTGTTCTCCTACGGGACGTCGCCGGTTTACGTTCGCGACACGNGGCCAAGTTCGCACTAATAGTTATGGGAAATAACAAGCAGTTGTAAGTAATCTCCTTTGCCACCAAACCATAAATATCAACCGATTGAGGTCAAACTTTGCATACGATGGTTTCTTGCATAGATGCACCATTACACCAAAGTAGGAAGAAAAATTCAAACTTTTGATTTTTATTGGCACCCTAATGATCGTAATAACCACGATATATGGTCCAACAGATTACGTTATCAATTATTGAATCTATGTTTAAGATAAAACTGAATTCTAAGCAAGTAGTTCATACGTACATTAATTTGACACAAAAAAAGATACCCGCTTAACCCCTTGAGGCCCAGAACGTAATTTCCATTGTAATTTGGGTACCATTAGACAATTTTTAGTGAATATAAGCAATAGTTTATAGATATGACCTGTCTAGTATCCTTGTCCACTAACTAATTCGGCTCATTTAGTTACTACTACTACTACTAAAACTACTACTACTACCACTACTACTACTACTACTATTTTTTTTCTACTACTACTACTACTACAAAATTTTTTTTTTTTTTCTACTACTACTACTACTACTACTACTTAATACTAATACTAATACTACTACTACTACTATACTATACTAACTACTACTACTACTACTATACTACTAACTGTGTTGTGTGGTGCAGGGTGGAGGGTGAAGGTGCTGTACAAGAGTGTCATGGTGCTGGTGGCCACGCTGGACTTCCCCAACCGTGTGTGGGATCTGGCGCCCTGGCAGAAGCTGACCCAGGTGATGCGTCACTTCTACATGGCGTGGCTCAGGTGAGGGGAGGGGCGGGGGAGGCGTGGGTCAGGTTAGGGAGGTAAGGTCAGTGGGTCAGGCATTTTTTCAGTGTTTAAATTTTTTTTTTTTTTTTTTTTTTTTTTTTATACACATCACTAAGGACTGACCCAAGCAAAAGAAAAAAAGTAGTAACAATTAGTTTTTTATATATTTTTCAGCCTACAGATGGGTTGTAAGGCTTCTTTTTACCTCAGAATGTTGTGCTGGGTGGCCTTTTCAATGTTTTATATATATATTTTTACATCACAAAGGACTGGCCTAAGAAAAGAAAAAAAGAAAAAAAATCCCGTTAGTGTTTTATTATTTTGTAATTTTATTTTATAATGCTTGTGTGTTAACTAACCCCTTCACACCCAGATCTTTCCTTGGCTATATAAAACTGTCTGTTGTTAGCCATGAAATTACGAAAAGTCACTGAAAATACCAAATTAGCTAGTGGACAAGGATACTAAACAGGTCATAGCTATAAAACATTGCTTATAGTTACTAAAATCTTCTGATGGTACCCAAATTACAATGGAAATTACGTTCTGGGCCTCAAGGGGTTAATGTATACATATTATATTGTAGTGTCATGTATGTACCTAGTTTTTCCTTCACTTGTATTTCTCCTTGATAAGGCTTGAGAGGCACGAGACAAGACAGAATACATGGTAAATGGAATACCCTGATTTTAATTAACCCCTTGAGATCCAGGACGTAATTTCCATTGTAATTTGACTACCATAAGGTGATTTTTAGTGACTATAAGCAATATTTTATAGCTATGACCTGTTTAGTATCCTTGTCCACTAACTAATTTGGTATATTCAGTTACTTTTCGTTATTTTATGGCTCGACAACATGCAATTTTAATAGCAAAGGAAAGATCTGGGCGTGAAGG
The DNA here is from genome assembly GCA_016584305.1 of Chionoecetes opilio. Lineage (NCBI taxonomy): Eukaryota > Metazoa > Arthropoda > Malacostraca > Decapoda > Majidae > Chionoecetes > Chionoecetes opilio. The sequence goes on from JACEEZ010018208.1 coordinate 20,868, forward strand.
GGTTAAGAATTTTTACCCGAATTTACCCTGAAATTAAGTTGTGGGCGTGAAGGGGTTAAGTAACAGCTGCATGGTAGTAAGGGTGTTCCTCCCGCAGGTGTTGGTCGTGCTGGTCCTGTCGCAGCACCAGGAGTAGGATCCACCGGCTGGCGGGGACCATAGTGCCCCTGTGGAGGCACTACGTGTGGAGGGACCCCCCATCCACCCTGCCCCTCCACAAGGCCAGGGTTCTCTTCCACCATGTGTTTGCCGCCTTTATCTTTGGCTACAGTGAGTAGTAGTATTTTCGGTATTATTCCAGATAAAAAACTTCCATTAATTCTATCAAAAAAATAAAGAAAAAAAACTTATTATTGTATTAATAAACATTAATACAATTAGAAAAAGCGAGAAAAAATGGTATTATTCCAGATGAACTCTGGCTACAGGGAGTATTTGTATTTTGCCGCGTGTGTTGAATTTTTTGTTTTATTTTCATATTTTATTTATTTATTTATTTTATTTTATTTTATTGTTTTATTGTGTTTTATTCTTTGATTCTTTTATTTTGCCTCTTGTGCTCCATATACCCAGGGTATTTATATATTTTCATCTTTTCATCTTGGTCAAGGGGGGTGATGTATTTAATCCCTGTTGACAGAGACTTGCATATGGCTGTATTTTGGAGACCCGACAGAGGCTTCACATTGCCCTGAGCCACAGTTACCTTCTGAAATCCCATCTATATGTCCTTCCAACAGACACATGACTCAGGCTGGTAATCATAATTCGGAAATAATAATTCCTTTTTTCCTTGCCCAGCGAGGATTTGAACCGTCGCTATCACCAGATTTGCACACACTTGGCGCGTTAACCGACCTGGCCAAAGGATATACCCGTTGGTTTTACGGTTCCGGTGATATTCATGCATTACAAGCTCACCACTACGGTCCGAGTGTCTCTATTATTGTTTTCATTTTGCTCCTTTTCCTGTGGTTGTTGTGGCGGCTGTGACCTTGATGACCTTATGACCTCTGACCCTTCCCTGCCAGGTGAGGATTACATGAAGCAATGCCTGGCGGTCCTGCAAGCCAGTGGTCACCTTAGACTCTTGGAGGAACTGATCAGTCTCATGAACTTCCGCGGACCTTCCCTCAAAAATTTTACCTGGAGTGCTGAGAAAAATAGGAGGAGGTAATGTAATTTTTTTTGGTTCAGATTCGTTTTGTTTTGAAGGTCAGTAGAAGACGTGTATGACAAAAGTTTAGTCCTTCATAGGGTAGTAAGCGAGAGTGGCAGGGGCGATAAAATGAATCTTTACCCTTTTTTGTCTTGCCTTGCATGACTCTAGCCTTGAAAACAGTAGACTTGGCAGACATAATGGCCTTAATCTTTGGCATGGGTGAGCTGGCATTATGTACAGTAGTAGGTCAATTGAAGAACGGTAATGATGACATACAGTAAACACACTCTAATTTGAACTAATTGAAGGGAGACCTGGGTCGGAGTAGTCGAAAGTCCGAATTATCCGATGGTTACCTCTAGCCCCTCCACACAGTAATAAGTCACTCAAACATGCCAAAACAGCACAGATTGTATTACTTGTACTCACCAAAACCATCGTATTTATACTATAATTATAAGTACACACACTTATAATACCACATGATAATAATAATAATAATACAAATTACAGTAGAACATATACACATAAGAACTCTTAAACACTGGTCTCGCGTCTACACTTGACCTATCATGAATGGTTTCTGAATTATAAACTTATAATATTTACCATACCATTTTACCATTCATCTCACAAATTGTTTTTCCTCACAAATTGTTTCTCACAGCAACACTTACCCATCAAAAGTTATTGTAAATGGATGGATCTACAATTGTATCCCCGGCATTTCCAATTATCTATCGAAAAAAATATTTTCGAATTTCTGGCTGCTCAAAAATATTCCAAAATTGACAAAAAATCAGGGTTTTGTTATTTTGCCACAAAACTATGAGTCGTAGGAAAACTTATCGAATTAACAAAGGTTCATCTTGAGGTGTTCTACAGGATGCAGTAATCGGCTTGTCAAAACACCTCATGGTTGTCGAGAAAATTTAGATTTTGTATAAATGTACGAATATGCTATTTTCTCGGTTATTTACCAATCAATATTTTTTTGCTTTACACCAAATGATAGCCCTTGCTCTACTTCATATTTACTTCTCTATACATGTTACAATTATTTGCCATGGTTTTTTTTTTTAGTTATTGAAAAAAAACGTGATTTAAAAAAAAATTCAAGGCATGAAATTGCCTTGCCCTTGCAAAATTTGCAATATTTTTTTAAAAATAGATTTGCTTGAAAATTAGTTCCTAGCAGTTTTCGGGCATACTGAACACGAATCTGGAGTCAGTTTTCAGTTACAATGATTAGAAGTCCCTATTTCAGCCAATTCACAATGACTTGATACTTCCAGATATTCCTTAAAGTAATCGTCCAGACCATTTCATCATTCCTGATTTAATGCAATCAAATCATAGCCATTAACGAGTATATCAACAATACGTCGTCACTTTTTGTATCCAGTCAGCCGTTTTTAAATAATCCGCAATCAAAATCTGCAAATTCCCCGAGTTCTCAAAACACTCCTCAAGGTTTGCAGACGATGCGCTCAGGCTCGGTGACGTAGCAAAAGGAAGGCTCCTCTTCCCGCGCTGATCAGAGGCACGTAAACACAGAGATAAATATAGTACTTGAAGATATTTGGGTGTTTCTGATAGATTTTTTTTGCGATATGCCACATGCATGCATCCTTTATGGGTGCAGCAAGACAGCTGTGCCTTTCGAGAAAAGTTTGCACACGGAAAGGAGTGGCGTGTGTAGGGTGATACACGCCGATAGTGTGTTGGGGCGAGCCAGTTGTGTTGAGAAACGGTGTGTAGTGAGGGTACACAGCGGGTGAAAGACTGGGTGAGAGTGTGCAGCGCGGCTAGTCGACTACCCAGTGTGTGGTTTGGGGCGACGAGTGTGAGGTGAGCCTGTGTACACGGGCGTGCTGGACAAGGGCGGCGCCCCCTGTAAGACAATGACTCAGTTGTGGAGTGGGCGTGCCCTGTGGTGAAAGACCCTGTGGTGGTGTGGCTGTCACACTTTCTGCCTTCCCGCCCGCATATTTTCCAACTCTATGCTGTAGTTAATGCTAGTATGTGGTTTCCGAGTAATGACGTTTGACTGTAGCTCCAAAACTAACCATAGGATTTTCTCGAAAGTACCTTCATTGTGACTCCCACACATACATGGTTTAACCTTATTTACCAATCCATGTTTTGGAGAAGTGCCAGGTCCTCCTGCTGAACCTCAGGCTCTGCTAACACCTGTTCATCCACCTCGTACTCGGGCTCAAACATATAGGGTTGGGATCCCATGACAATCTGAGGTTCGTTTTCCTCATATATGTGACCAGCGTCATTTCTTTCGGTCTCAGATTGAGCATCGTACTCTAGATCTGTCACAGCTACAGATTCACTGTCTGACACCGAAGTACAATCGCTCATCATAACATTTGCCGACAGGTGTCAGACAGATGCTTACATTGGAGCCTCTGCGGGCGTCACTATTCTGACGTCATCAATAACAGTCGTAGCCCTGTTGGAGGGAAGTTTTTTTTTTCGCGCGCTATTTACAAAAGTCGTGTTTTTACGGAAATAAGGCCTAGAAATCAATTATTTTTGGTGGATTAGGTGTTTTGAAATGTGCATTCAACATAATTAGGCAAAACAAAAATGGGTCTGGACGATTACTTTAAAAGCCACAAATTAGACAAAACTTACTACAAGACATAATAATATGATAGGCATTGCTAGATTAATCATTACTTCAATACAATGATCAGTATTAGTATTTTCATTATTATTATTATTATTATTATTATTATTATTATTAATCCCTATTTGAACCACCCATGCGATTGTCATGTGTCATGCTGTCATGTGTCATGCTAGTAACTCTTTCTGTTTCAGGCTGGAAAGTATCTCCTTAAAGAGTCTTAGCCAGGCCGTGTCCAAGACTGTGAAGGGAGGGAACGCAAGAATCCAAGCTGACTCCTCATTCACGAAGTCTTACGAGGACACTGAACTTGAGACAGAGGGGGAATGGAGTGAATTGGAGTCTGAAGGTAAGGTGGAATGCACTGAAGACAAGGTGGAATGCTCTGAAGGTAAGGTGGAATGCTCTGAAAACAAGGTGGAATGCACTGAAGACGAGGTGGAATGCTCTGAAAACAAGGTGGAATGCTCTGAAGACGAGGTGGAATGCTCTGAAGACAAGGTGGAATGCTCTGAAGACAAGGTGGAATGCTCTGAAGACAAGATAGAATGCTCTGAAGACGAGGTGGAATGCTCTGAAGACAAGGTGGAATGCTCTGAAGACAAGATAGAATGCTCTGAAGACGAGGTGGAATGCTCTGAAGACAAGACAGAATCCTTACGCCTCACGCCGCTCAAAGGCACCTCAAATGGCAGTGATCTCAATGAAGAGTCAAAAATGTCGCCCAGATTAATAGACGAACATTTTTAACGCATCGCACGACGACTACTTCATCACCAGCACTCAAACTAAAGACGAGCGACTCCAAGGCAACAAGAAACGCCTGACGCTAAACGACCCAGCATTGAACGGTACCTACATTGCGTGCCGGGAACCTAATGATAGTGCCCTTAATAAATCTGCTGTTTCGACCTCCTGGGCTGCTGAGAGGAGAGGCAGTTGTTCTCAAAGCATAAGAATTCTCAGGAGCCACATGAAAACAACAACAGAAACGAGAGACTTGGACCGCAATGGCGAGCTGAATGAAACGGTAGATGAAAAGGAGCATTCCGACGACAGTGACATCAGTGACTATGAAAGCATATCCATAAATACAATATCAAGGCGTATAAAGAACGTTTCTAAGACAAAAATATCAACACCTCAATCCTGTAATCCTTTTAAGAGAACCAGATTAAGCAGCAGGAGAATATATCAGCCTTGTCAAAAAGTCCGAGAAAGAAGAAGAGGCGCCACAAAGAAGGGACACAGAAGGAGCGATGCCTCAAAAACATGGGTGAATGCAGACCAGAATCGCGCAACAGGAAAAAAAACTGACTTGGCGCTTCCGAACAGTAACGTAAACACAAGTGACGGCGAGGAGACAGAGGACATTTTACCGAGTCCAGAGGGAGAGAAGGAACATAACAATCTCTCTACTGTTGTTTCTAAGAGGATAATGACAGCTGGTATTCAGGATAAAGCTAACAAGCGTGTAGGAATTCCAGAGATAATTCATAAATCCTTCAGCTCAAATATTAATGCCACAGAGGATAATAGCGACCCCATGCAAAGTAATGTCTCGGGTAATGCTGTAAATAGTAATAGCTCTTTAAACCAAAGTGCTCAGACCTCCCTTCATATTACTGAGACAAGAAGTTCCTTTCATATTACTGAAGAGAGAACCAATAGACGTCCAAAACACAGAATTAAGGATGGAAACGAGGAGAGAAAAACTAATAAAGACGTGGGAAGGATTGATAAAGGAAGCCGTAAAGAGAAAAACATCAAACCAACGGGCCATAGAAGCACTCAACGCATCACAGAGGGACAGCAAAATGTAACACTTAGAAGCAGGTTGAGGAAACGCGTGGACAAAAGTGTTGGAAAGAGAAACCCGAGAAGAGCAGTGAGAAGTAACAGTGATACAGAGGCACATGAGGCCCCGGGAGTGATAACAGATGTAGATAAGGAGGACTTGGTAAGGATGGCAGAGGAGATAACGTGTGAAGAACTTAAGCTTGGGAGAGATAGAAGGATTAGAAGAACGTCAGAGGAAATAACATGTGAAGAACTTAGACGTGGGAGAGATAGAAGGAATGAAGGAACGTCAGAGGAAATAACATGTGAAGAACTTAGACATGGGAGAGATAGAAGGAATGAAGGAACGTCAGAGGAAATAACATGTGAAGAACTTAGACATGGGAGAGATAGAAGGAATGAAGGAACGTCAGAGGAAATAACATGTGAAGAACTTAGACGTGGGAGAGATAGAAGGAATGAAGGAACGTCAGAGGAAATAACGTGTGAAGAACTTAAGCTTGGGAGAGATAGAAGGCATGAAATCCCAGTCCAAGCAATGCAATCCCGGGCACGTGATGAAGGAATTGAGGATTTAGAAAGGATGCCAGAAGAGATTACACATGAAGACCTCGACCTTTTAGACTTAAGGAAAACTATACTATTTGAAGACACACAATCCCAGGTGTTTGATGGGGCTGTCGTTAATGATGAATTGGAATTACGGACTCTGGTTAGAGATGTGTGTACAATCCCGACGTGAGATTAAAGGCATTAGGAGAGAATACTTAGGCAACGCAGAAGTAGTTTTCGATGTCGAACAAAATCCAAGACACAGTCAAAGTGCCTAAGCTATAAGCTCTCATACACACCACACCACAAGCCTACCCACCACAACCTACCCACAAACCAGCCTCCACCAACGCCGACCAACCAGCCTCACCACTCAACAACCAGCCTCACCCACCCACCAACCAGCCTCACCCACTCAACCAACCAGCCTCACCACCCACCAACCAGCCTCACCCACCAACACCAACCCTCACCCACCCACCAACCAGCCTCACCCACCCACCAACCAGCCTCACCCACTCAACAACCAGCCTCACCCACCCACCAACCAGCCTCACCCACCCACCCACCAGCCTCACCCACCCACCAACCAGCCTCACCCACCCACCAACCAGCCTCACCCACCCACCAACCAGCCTCACCCACCCACCAACCAGCCTCACCCACCCACCAACCAGCCTCACCCACCCACCAACTACCCACAACAACACAGCGATGAAACAGGAGGGAAGCAGAGGGGGTCAGCCTTTGCGTCAACAGGTCAGGATTGGGATAGTGACGGTGACCTCACTCAAGACTCCGATGTTGTCCTCACAGCAGGTCAGAGAGAAGGGGAATGGCCGATGACCTCCCTTGACCCCCAGCCAGGTCAGTGTGGATTCTTTTTGACGCAAGATAAAGAATCAGAAGAGTTATTACTGCCACTTGTGAGTGAACATTTACAGTCTGGGAGTGAGAATACAGCCCATGTCAACATCCATGAGATTAGTCTGTGTGACGTGAGTGTCGGGGATTTAGAAGACATTGATTGTACTCTGCTTACTAGACTGACAGATCAAGACATCAGTGACACCAAAGAAGGTCATGAACTAGCTGAAATTCCTGATTGTTTAAAGGAGTCTTCACCGTATGAGAGTCCAAGGAAAGTTGAGATGCAAAACACTGAACATTTTGAGAAGTTGGCGTCTGAAGATGGAATGCGGACTCAAAAAAAGAAGTCGGCCTCTGAAGATGGAATGCGGACTCAAAAAAAGAAGTCGGGGAAATTAAAGCAAAAAAAGACCAAAGTTGAGATACAAAACGCTGAAAATTTAGAGGAAAAGACGGTTTCTGAAGATGGAATGCGGACTCAAAAAAAGAAGTCGGGGAAATCAAAAAAGAAAAAGACCACCAAAGTTGAGTTGGAAAGCGCTGAAAATTTTGAGGAAAAGACACCAGGTTCCGAAATTCGATCTTTGTCTCACGAATCACAACATCCGGAACAGATCTCACCACCCCAAAAAGCTAAAAAAAGGTCTTCACTTCTGCCTCAGAGTCCCAAGAAAGGGTTGCAAGCCACCTCACATACCAAGGAATTAACTTCATCTGCTGCAACACAGGAGGAATATACGACTGAATCCAATGATGTAAAGGGTAGTCAATCACCTTCTAGTGAAAATACGCCTATGAATCCTGTTTTAGCAGAAAAATCTGGCTTGCATTCTCCTCCGCTGGCAGAGTCTGGAGGTGAGAGTGAAGCTATGAGAATCCTGATGCGGGGACAGGGAGTGTGGGCCTCCGGGCAGGACTCGGGTGTCTGTGAGGCAGCCAGGGAGGTGGACGATGGGGGTGTTGCACAGACCTCTGACTCAGTGCTAAAAGAAGATGAAGATTTTACTTGCGGACAAAACAACACCAATGCAAAAGAATCATTGATGGCGTCTGAAGATGGAATGCAGAGTCAAAAAAAGAAGTCGGGTAAATCAAAACAGAAAAAGACTGCCAAAGATGAGATACAAAATGCTGAAACTTTAGAGGAAAAGACGGTTTCTGAAGATGGAATGCAGTCTCAAAAGAAGTCTGGTAAATCAAAACAAAAAAAGTCCACCAAAGTTGAGTTGGAAAGCGCTGAAAATTTTGAGGAAAAGACATCAGGTTCCGAAATTCGATCTTTGTCTCACGAATCACAACATCCGGAACAGATCTCACCACCCCAAGAAGCTACCCATGGGGAGGAAATGTCAGTCCAGAAGCAACAAGACAGAGAGAACACAACCCCAGGCCAAAGAACACAACAATTTATTGAGAGGAGAACTTCTTATAGCCTGTTGAAGGGAAGGCGGCCGGCCACGGAACAACAACAACAACAACAACAACAACAACAGCAGCAGCAGCAGCAGCAACAACAACAACAACAACAACAACAACAAACAACAACAACAACAACAACAACAACAACAACAACAACAACAACAACACATACCAGGAGCCAGACATCCCCACACGCCCTGGTTTGTGTCGGGTCTCAAGGATCTACCGACACCTTCCATGCAGGATATCGTCGCCCATTCTGACGCCAGCACTCCCAACACCACCAGGAAAACAAAGCGAGGAATACCCACTGGTGCTTCTATTACCGCCACCCCGGGAGATACGAGTGGCACCAAAAAACATGAGAGAGTTCCCTGCTATCCTCCGCAGTGGTATGAAGACCTGCCCCTCCATGGTGAGCGCAGGAACTCCCTTTTGGAGGCAGACAGCAAAAGTGAGACTCACGAAACACATGAAACACAAGATATGTTTGATGCATCGGTGAGGAAAACAAAGAAATCAAGGAAGAGAAAGAAGAAATCCAGATGGACTCAAACCCAAAGTGTCCTCCCTGGTACAGGTGAATGGGATTGTAGACTCTATGCTTTGGGACTGAAAGTACTCTATGAGAAGTGACTAAACTATGAAACCACCAAAATATATTAAATGAAACTGGTTTGGGTGTATCGCATGAAGCCACAATCTCAGGGCCTTACAAAACATCAGAAGCGGATATGACAGCAATGCATATCAGTCCAACACAGGGAGTGCAGTTTTGATGCTTCGGTCATAGATAGACAGATGTTAATGCTTCTGGGCCATAGATAGGACAGAATGTTAATGGCTTTCTGCACTAGATAGGACCGATGTTAATGCTTCTGCCATAGATAGACAGATGTTAAATGCTTCTGTCATAGATGGACAGATGTTGATGCTTCTGTCCATAGATAGGACAGATGTTGATGCATCTGTCATAGATAGGACAGATGTTGATGCTTCTGTCATAGATAGGAAGATTGTTAATGCTTCTGCCTGCTAGACAGATGTTGGATGCTTCTGCCTAATAGGACAAATGTTGATGCTTCTGCCATAGATAGGACAGATAATAAACAGATAAAGGGTACAGAAAATCCTAGTAATCATCAAGATCAATGCTACATGACTTGGAATATCGCCAGAAATAAACACTCCAGTTAGTTGAACAACAAGTAGCGACGAAGAAAATTGTTCGTAGAAGAATTGAAATTGAAGCCATTGTAGTAAATATGGTGCAGACATCTATCCTTCATCACATGATATCACCAATCCTGGCTTTGAGCATCCGCCTGAAAGGATAAAAAGAATTTTTTTGAAAAAAATTGTGCGGCCTGAAAGCAACGATTCATCAAGAGCAGAAACAGATGAGTGCTTTGGAAAATGGTGACAATACCTCTTAATGACCTTTGCACCACAGAGATGGCTCGCTGGAAGAACCTGCGGCTCTCGCCTCCATGATGAGAGAAAGATTTATGTAAAACAACTCATTATGGGAAGAAAATGACACCCACTTTCTCAAAACCAAAAATCTGATGCAGTTGGTAAATAGTATAGACCCAGAAGGAGAATTCTGCAATGCCAGTTCTTCTGGGTGAAGGATTGTGTTTACAAAGACTCTTCCAATCCTCCCCGTACCCTGCTGATGTTTGCTGATGAGGGAATATTTTATTGAATAATGAGGCAAAGAGCAGACACCCACAAGATTGATTTAATTGACAGAACGAAGCGAAAGAAGAAGAAGGAGGAGTTTAGTGAGAAGTTCAGCAGAGTTCGTAAGGTTACAGCCTGTATCTTCTTATTTAACAGCTGAAGAAGAACACATTGAACAGAGGAGAAGTGCACAATGGACAAAGAACGTTTCTAATGGTCGTCGCCTCCTTTTGAGTACTTGGATAAAAAGATCCTGCGGCACTTCGCTCAGGAAAGCAAAAACTCTGCCATGGAAACACATCAACAAGGCACTCTGCATTCTGGCCATATCTGAAACACACATGATAAATTGACACACCCGCTTTCTCACACAAAATTAAAGAATCTGACTTTGCCGGTCGGGAATTACTGATAAAACCCAGAAGGAGAAATAGCCATGTCATGCGCCTCTTAACAGACACTGGTTAAAGACTTTTGCAACTCACGAAAGGCTATGACAGTCTGAAGACCGCATCGAACAATGCCCAAATATCCGCCTTCTGAAATGTGTGAAACCATGAAGGGAAACTACCAAGACAAAGAATGTATGAAGGCGCAAGAGAAAAGAGAAAGAGCAGAGAAAAGAAAGAGAAAAGAAGAGATAAAGAAGAGAGCAGAGCATTATATATGGTGCAGTGCAAGGGAGAGTGAGAGAGAAACAAGAGAAAGGCTAGAAAGAATAGACAACCAATGGCGGTGATGAATATGAGGAAGCGACAAGATGATGGTGTTAGTGAGGACGTGGAGGCAAGCCAAGCAAGCAGTGAAGCAAGCAATACCAATCAACGCATAAACTCTTGGAAACAGCTTTGGGATTCCGACGCAAACTCTAACCGTGATTACCAAAGACCCAGAGACATCAGACTCCGCCATTATTGGGAGGATTGGGGACAGAACAACGACACACAGACCTGGGCAAGAGACGCAGAACGGAAGGGGGAAACGGAACGGAAAGCAGCAGAAGCAGTAGACGGAACGGTGATTTAGACCGTCACAAGTCTGGATTAGCATCGCTTTAGCGTCAACACGTTCTGCAACGAGGTGGAGTCGCTGCGAACTAAAAGAGTAAATTGTCCGAGGCAAAGCAAACGCTGATAAGGGATACAGTTCAAGTGCAGTTCACCTGCCGACCTGACCTCCCTTCTTGCCACCGGAATGAAGGTCACCTGTCCCCACGCCTGTCACGGGTCAAACGGGTCATGATTTCCTGTACCCGAGGCGAGGTCGGGGGTGTGTGAGGTCCGATGGGGTCGCCTCATACGCCCGCCAAGAACACGTCAAAAGTAACCAAGAAACAAAACTGTTCATGGAAGATTGATTCATGGAATGAAGTTCGTGGTTTTCGATTTAAATATTTTTTGTTTGTTATTGTGTTGGACTTTTTCGTTTTTTTTTTTTTTTTAACCTTGCGGATTTAGATGTTTTTTGTTTTTAGGGGGCGATTTTTTTTTGCTGGAGCCTATAGCGCCTGGTACACGGGATTGGCTTATGAGCGCGTGTTTATGAAGATCTTATTAAATGTTTATTTTATTTGGATAAAAAAGAACATATGCCTTATAAAGTGAACAGCCTCCTTCCCTTTATACAGATAGACATAACAGGAAGAACAAACATCCACTGTAACCTTACGTTGAAGCTACAAGACTTCCGCGGTGGAACCTACACGTGACTAGGGGTCACTAGGATTACACTAACCATGACAGCCACTTGCATCGTCTAGTACTCCCCTTGAACACAAATAGTATCACAGCCTCCTTTTAAGCGTCCCTAATGACTACACTTCGCTGTGGCACTACCTACACTCCATGCTTCTGTGAGCCTACATTCAATTATTTTATCCACCCTATTTGTGAACTAATTTCTACAAAAGCAAGTTTCTCCCTATTTCCTTTTTTTATATCTACGCTTTTTCCAGCTTGAATGCCGTGACTTCTTTTACATAAACATAAAGATTAGCCCTTAGAGACTGGTGATTACAATATGTGCCTTTTTTGATTTGTGTATTGCTAAAACAGATAATAATTTCCTAATGTTTCCTAACAGCTCTAGGGAAAGGTGATTGACTTCGTGAAGGGTTAGGAATTCACATGCTATTAATTAACCCTCTTGAGATCCAGAAACATAATTTTCCATTGTAATTTGACTACCCATAAGACATATTTATGTGTGATTTAAAGCATATTTTATAGCTATGACCTGTTTAGTATCCTTGTCCACTAACTAATTTGGTTTATTTAGTCAGCTTGTTGTAATTTTATGTCATTGACAACAGACCACTTTTTTTCTTCTGGAGCTCGAAGGGGTTAATTTTTTGTATTAATGTGCCCGAAGCATGTGAACGACATTGTTTTTCGGGGAAATCATGGGATAATTGTCTGTTGAGAACTTGAGAATTTTTAAGAAAGTATATTTTTTTTTTATAACTCATATTTTTTCTCATTGCTCTTTGGTATGTTTCCTGAAGGCAAAAATATGCAGTCAATTCATAAAATATTTTTCATTGATTCCCTCTACATCCTCAGGTGTGTTAATCTTTTTGTTTTGTTTTATCACATAGCTACATATAAACTATATTCTAATGCTTATCTATTTCATGCGTCGAATATGTTACCCTAAAGATGAGAAAATGTTAATCAAATTGTTATGTTTTGTATTTTTTTATAAGACATTTTACAACTTTGTGTTTTTTTACTTAGTCATACGTCTCACAGGTCATCTACATGCACGCTATTATGTATAGAAATTAAGTGGTGACTCATAAGCTGTTCACAAATTATGGTGCGGGTGTAATTGATATGGCTATGCTTTGGTGAGCGTCAGTAGACGTAGTGATAGTTTCGTTTGCTTGGTGAGTCATTGGACGGGGAGCTTAACAATCGCCTACGAGGACTCTCAGACGTGGTACATATTACAATAGGGACTTTTGAGTACTGTCATTGTGACAATTTTAGTGTGATATGAATCAATAATTTTATAGATGCAATTATCTATAAAATATTGCTTATTATTCTAAAATGGTTGTCCATATCGGTACCTAACATTACAATGGAAATTACGTCTTCTGGGTCTCGAGGTTAAAGCGCCTAAGACTCCGCACTAACTACTCCTGTCTACTGAGTCATGCCAATTCATTTAACACCCTAATTTGTGACCAGTGTGTTCCCTATTTTTCTCTACTACGGATCACGTTCCCTGTGACGTATGTATAGTAAAGACAGCATATAGTTCCTTATTTACAATACCATAAACAATTTTTTTATTAACATTTCTTCCTATCTTTAGGTTACATATAGTACATTACAAATAGTTCTTATGTAGCTATGTATTTTAACAATAACCAAAAAAGATTCACACAATATTTCGACATTTTATGAATTGACTGCATATTTTCTTGCCTTCAGTAAACTTCAGATCTAGAGATCTTTAATATAAGAAACATATAAGATACAAGTACGTGAGATAGACAAAATCTATATTATAAATAAAACTATAGTTTCTTAAAACAATTCTCATAGAGTTTCTAGGAAACTTCGACTCCTTATTGACTTCCTCCCTATACTAGATCGCAGACGGTATGTTCGCTATGGCTACTTCCTACTATAACTATAATATTTAACCCGTCCGTCCCGGTAAGTAAGTATTCTGTTGTCATGTGTGCTATAATATTACAATATGTGTGACACTTAGCTTGCCTAATATATGTGTCTGTGGACCAGGTATACTAATACAGTCATAGCCTCTATCCACGACTATTGAATTGTCTTAAGATCACTATAAAGGGTTCATGTTGCGTTAGTTCAATGCAGAGCGGAGGAGTAAGGGGCAGGTGTCGCAAAAGGGGGTATCTAATTGCTGAGTCTTCCTAAGTAAGGGGTGTGTCAGGACAACTGTCAGTTTGCAGGTTGTATTGACATTTAGAACTATTATTCTGTTAAATTATCGACATATTATCTACATAAGCGACACATATTTGTATCCCCGGCTCTGGCTAGAGCTTATATGTTTTATGTATGTATCATGCTCCGTTCAGCTGGAAAAGTCGTAGTTAAAATATATGATAGGTGTAGGATAACTGCGTTCAGCCAATCGTGCTATAATAATCTGGACGACATGTACTCAGTGACTTACAGGGAGTGGAGTGGCGGAGGTCATATAGGGAGCAGGAAGGGGGGAGGGGCAAGAATTGTGAAGAGGCGGGGGGTTGGAGGGAGAGTCGTGTTATACACCAACTATCAAGTGTATCGTGGTCCCGTCGGCAGCTTGGTTAGCTTGTCTGTTACGTGATGGTGGGTTCTGTGATTCTATGGTGTTTCTTTATAAGGTGAAGAGGCTGTCCGTTGAGTATATTGCAGTTGGTGTGCTTTGTGTTGTGATTAAGATAATACCCTTAACTAGTTCTGATAACTGCGACGCGTCGTATTAGCCTACCAGTGACTGTCGTTATAAGCATCCTCCAGTCCTAAGATAAAGTAGTGTCGCTTCCACCGTCTTCAAACAAAAAATACTGCGCAGTAAAGAAAAAAGATCTGATCACTAAGAACGAAAGAGTCAAGGACTCAGATATGGTTTTGATGTACGGGTCTGTGTAATAGAGTGCATGTGTACTGTGACAGTGACGCTTTCCGTCTCGTTCCCACCACATACACAGCTCTCGTCATGAACAGGGGGGTAGGAGCGTGTCTATGTGCGACTCACTGTGTCGCTGTTAGTTCGGGCACGACGCCATCTGCGTTACTCGTCACCCCGATCCTTCGCTCTGTGACGTGTAAGATGTAGTGTATGAGGACCCGTGACGGCGTGCGCTGTGGACCTGCAGGCAAAGCGACGTGTATAACGGGCCGCAGCTGTTACTGCCACATGCACTTGTGTTATGTGTAGTGTAGCGTTGGTCATGCAGGTGAGATAGAGAGGATGTTTTGTTATTCTGCATGTGAGCTCACCTCGTCACGACGTGACCATATAATTACTGCTGGCATAATCTCATGTGACGTCTAATCACGCGTCCTCGACTCTCTGCTGCTTTTCCGATTCGTTTCCCCCTTACGGTCGCGTCGCTGCCCTAGAGGTGTGTGAGGGTATACTGCTAGTCGAGGGCTAGAGTCTAGCGGGGATGGTGCTCATGATACGTATGCAGGGCGGGAGTCATGATAGGATAAGATGGATCAGGGGAGAGGGCGGTCGGGGCGTGTAGGCTCGCTTCTCCATGCGCGCCTCTGCTGTGGTCCAGCACACTTCATCTGCACGCACGCGCAGCGCGGTTGTCTCTTCCTCATATTTCCCTCACGCTGGTTCGTCTATTCTTTCTATGCCTTTTCTTCCTTGCTTTTCTCCTCTCTGTCTACCTCTGCCTCAACTCTACTGCTCTGCTCTTCTGCTTTCTCCTACTTGCTATTTCTCTTTCTTTTCTCTGCTCTTTCTCGTTTCTGCTTGCGCGTTCATCACATTCTTGTGTCTTGTATTTTTCCCTTCCCTGGTTTTCATTTCAAAGGCTGGTCTTTGGGCATTGATGTGGTTTTCAGCTGTCTGCCTATTTCCCTTGAGTGGCAGTCTTTAACCAGTCCTGTTAAAGAGGCGCTGACATGGCTATTTCTCCTTCGGGTTTTATCTATTTTACCGCGGCATCAGGATTTTTTGTCGTGAGAAGCGTGTGTCAATTTCTCCATTTGGTGTTTCAGATGGCCAGAATGAGAGTGCCTTGCTGATGTTGTTTCCTGTCAGAGTTTTTGCTTTCCCCTGATGGAGTGGCAAGTCTTTTATCCAGTCGTTCAAAGAGCGACACCATAGATAACGTCTTTGTCTCTTGTGCTTTCTCTTGTCATGTGTTTCCTCTTCAGCTGTTATATTAATAACTACAGTCTGTCGACCTTTACTGTACCCTGCTGACTCTCACTCCACTTCCCTTCTTCTTCTTTCGCTTCTCTTGTCAATTACATCATCTGTGGGTGTCTGCTCTTTGCTCTTCTAATAAATATTCCTCTCAGTAACATCAGCATGTCCGGTGGATGGATTGGAAGGTCTTTTAACCACTTCCTTCAATGAAGAACTGGCTTGCTATTTCTCTTCTGGGTTCTATATATTTACCAACTGCTCATCTTTTTTGGGTTTTGAAAGTGGTGTGTCTTTTTCTTCTAAGATGAGTTGTTTCATAATCTTTTCTCTCACATGAGGGAGCGCCAGGTCTTCCAGCGAGCCATTCTAGTGTGCAAAGGTCATTAAATGGTCTGTCCTCATTTTCCCAAGCATCATCTGTTTGCTGCTCTTGATGAAATCGTTTGCTTTCAGGCGCAATTTTTTCATCTTTTATCCTTTCAGGCGATCTTCAAAGCAGGATTTGGGTATCATTGTGTGAAGGATAGGATTTGTCTGCCCTATTTACTACAATGGCTTCAATTTCAATTCTACTACGAACAATCTTCGTCGCACTTTGTTCTCAACTTACGGCGTGTTTATTCTGGCGATACTTCCAAGTCAGTAGCATTGTTTTGATGATTAATAGTATTGTTCTGTAACCCTTATATGTCTTCTTATCTGTCCATCTATGGCAGAAGCATCGAACATTTGTGCCTATCTATGGCAGAAGCATCAACATCTGTCCTATTATGGCAGAACATTACATCTGTCCTATCTATACAGAATCATCACATCTGTCCTATCTATGACAGAAGCACAACATCTGCCCTATCTATGACATAAGCATCAACATCCTGCCTATCTATGACAAAGCATTAAACATCTGTCCTAGTCTATGGCAGAAGCATTAACATCTGTCCTATCTATGGCAGAAGCATTAACATCTGTCCCTATCTATTGCAGAAGCATTAACATCTGTCCTTCTTGACGAAGCATCAACATCACTCCTGTTTTGGACTGATTGGCATTGCTTGTCAATCCGCTTCTGATGTTTTTTGTAAGCCCTGATGTTTTTTGCTTCATGCGATACACCCAACAGGTTCATTTTCATCATATTTTGAGTAGTGTTTTTATGGTTTAGTCTTTCTCATAGGATCTTTCCAGTCCCAAAGCATAGAGTCTACAATCCCTTCACCTGTACCAGCTGGAGACACTTTGGTTTTGAGTCCATTGGATTTCTTCTTTCTCTTCCTTGATTTCTTTGTGTTTCCTCACCGATGCATCAACCAGAGCTTGTGTTTCATGTGTTTCGTGAGGTCTCACTTTTGCTGTCTGCCTCCAAAAGGGAGTTCCTGCGCTCACCAATGGAGGCAGGGCTTCACACCACTGGCGGAGGATGCAGTGAATCTCTCATGTTTTTTTGGTGCCACTCTATCCCCCGGGGTGGCAGTAATAGAAAGCACCAGTGGGTATTCCTCGCTTTGTTTTCCTGGTGGTTGTTGGATGCTGGCGTCAGAATGGGCGACGATATCTGCATGGAAGGTGTCGGTAGATCCCTTGAGACCCGACACAAACCAGGCGTGTGGGGATGGTCTGGCTCCTGTATGTGTTGTTGTTGTTGTTGTTGGTTGTTGTTCTCTTGTTGTTTGTTGTTGTTGTTGTTGGTTGTTGCTGCTGCTGCTGCCTGCTGTTGTGTTTGTTGTTGTTGTATGTTGTTGTTGTTCCGTGGCCGGCCGCCTCCCTTCAACGTCTATAAGAAGTTCTCCTCTCATAAATTGTTGTGTTCTGCTGGGGTTTTGTTTCTCTCTGTCTGTTGCTTCTGGACTACATTTCCCTCCCCATGGGTACTTCTTGGGGGGGTGAGATCCTGTTTCCGGTGTTCGATCGTGAGACAAAGGATCGAATTTCGGACCTGAATGTCTTTTCCTCAACATTTTCAGCGCTTTCCAACTCAATTTGGTGACTTTTTTTGTTTTGATTTACCAGACTTCTTTGAGACTGCGTTCCATCTTCAGAACTGTCTTTTTCCTCTAAGTTTCAGCATTTGTATCTCATCTTTGGCCGTCTTTTTCTGTTTTGATTTTACCCGACTTCTTTTTTTTGACTCTGCATTCCATCTTCGACGCCATCAATGATTCCTTTTGCATTGTGTTGTTTTGTCCGCAAGTAAAATCTTCATCTTCTTTTAGCACTGTCAGAGGTCCTGTGCAACACCCCCATCTCCACCTCCCTGGCTGCCTCACAGACACCCGAAGTCTTGCCCGAGGCCCACACAGCCCCTTTCCCCGCATCAGGATTCTCATAGCTTCACTCTCACCTCCAGACTCTGCCAGCGGAGGAGAATGCAAGCCAGATTTTTTCTGCTAACAGGATTCATAGGCCGTAGTTCACTAGAAGGTGATTTGACTACCCTGTACATCATTGGATTCAGTCGTATATTCCTCCTGTGTTTGCAGCAGATGAAGTTAATTCCCTTGTATGTGAGGTGCTTGCACCCTCTTGGGACTCTAGGCATAAAAAAAAAAAAAAAAAAAAAAAACAAAACAGAAGTGAAGCCTTTTTTAGCTTTTTTGGGTGGTGAGATTCTTTTCGTATGTTTGTGATTCGTGAGACAAAGATCGAATTTCGGAACCCTGTTTTCTTTTCCTCAAAATTTTCAGTGCTTTCCAACTCAAACTTTGGTGGTCTTTTTCTTTTTTGATTTCCCGACTTCTTTTTTTTGAGTCCTGCATTCTATCTTCAGAAACCGTCTTTTCCTCTAAATTTTAGCGTTTTGTATCTCAACTTTGGTTTTTTTTTGCTTTAATTCCCCTACTTCTTTTGTTGAGTCCGCATGCCATCTTCAGAGGCGACTTCTTTTTTTGAAGTCCGCATTCCATCTTCAAGGCCACTTCTTTTTTGAGTCCGCATTCCTCTTCAGAACTCCAACTTCTCAAAATGTTCAGTGTTTTGCCATCTCAACGTTCCTTGACTCTCATACGTGAAGACTCCTTTAAACCATCCGATTTCAGCTAGTTTCTGACTTCTTTGTGTCACTGATGTCCTTGATCTGTCCAGTCCTAGTAAGAGAGTACAATCAATGTCTTCTAATCCCCGACACTCATCGTCACCAGACTAATCTCATGGATGTTGACATGGGCTTAATTCTCACTCCCAGACTGTAAATTGTTCACTCACAAGTGGCAGTATAAACTCTTCTGATTCTTTTCTTTGCGGCAAAAGAATCCACACTGAACTGGCTGGGGGTCAAGGGAGGTCATCCGGCCATTCCCCTTCTCTCTGACCTTCTGGGAGGACAACATCGGAGTCTTGGTGGAGGTCCACGGCACTATCCCAATCCTGACTGTTGCGCAAAGGCTGACCCCTCCGCTTCCCTCCTATTTCTCGCTGTGTTGTTGTGGGTAGTTGGTGGGTGGGTGAGGCTGGTGGGTGGGTGGGTGAGGCTGTTGGAGGGTGGGTGAGGCCTGTTGGTGGGTGGGTGAGGCTGTTGTGGTGGGTGAGGCTGGTTGTGGTGGTTGGGCTGGTTGGTGGGTGAGTGAGTTAGTGGGTGGGTGGGTGAGGCTGGTTTTGGTTGGTGGTGAGGCTGTTGGTGGTGGGTGAGGTAGGTTTGGTTGTGTGTGTGTATAGAAGTGTATAGTCCTCCCTTAAGGCACTTTGACTCTGTGTCCCCTCTGGGATTACTTGAATAACATATCATCACCCATCTCGACAACACTCACTCCTGCGTTGCCTCAAGTATTTCTCCCTCCTTGCCTCATCTCAACGTCGGGATTTACACACATGATCCTAACCAGAGTCCGTAATTCCAATTCATCATTAACGACAGCCCCATCAAACACCCTGGGATGGTTGCTTCAATAGTATCTTTCCCTTAAGTCTAAAAGGTCGAGGTCTTCATGTGTTTACTCTCTTTCTGGCATCCTTTCTAAATTCCTCAATTCCTTCATCCACGTGCCCGGATTGCATTGCTTGGACTGGGATTTCATGCTTCATATCTCTCCCAAGCTTAAGTTTCTTCACACGTTATTTTCCTCTGACGATCCTTCATTCCTTCTATCCTCTCCCACGTCTAAGTTCTTCACACGTTATTTCCTCTGACGTTCCTTTTTTCCCCATTCCTTCTATCTCTCCCATGTCTTAAGTTTCTTCACATGTTTTATTTCCTCTGACGTTCTTCTAATCCTTCTATCTCTCCCATGTCTAAGGTTCTTCACTGTTAATTTTCCTCTGACGTTCCTTCATTCCTTCTATCTCCCCACGTCTAGTTCTTCACATGTTTCATTTCCTCTGCGTTCTTCTAATCCTCTATCTCTCCCAAGCTTAGTTCTTCACACGTTATCTCCTCTGCCATCCTTACCAAGTCCTCCTTCTCTACATCTTTTATCACTCCCGGGCCTCATGTGCCTCTGTTCACTGTTACTTCCTCACTGCTCTTCTCGTGTTTCTCTTTCCAACACTTTTGTCCACGCGTTTTCCTCAACCTGCTTCTAAGTGTTACCTTTTGCTGTCCCTCTGTGATGCGTTGAGTGCTTCTATGGCCCGATTGGTTTGATGTTTGTCTCTTTACGGCTCCTTTCTCAATCCTTCCACGTCCTTTATTAGTTTTTTCTCTCCTCGTTTCCATCCTTAATTCTGTGTTTTTGGACGTCTATGGTTCTCTCTTCATAGTATGAAAGGAACTTCTTGTCTCAGTAATATGAGGGAGGTCTGATCACTTTGGTTTAAAGAGCTATTACTATTTACAGCTTACCCGAGACAATTACTTTGCATGGGGTCGCTATTATCCTCTGTGGGCATTAATATTTTGAGCTGAAGGATTTATGAAATTATCTCTGGAATTCCTACACGCTTGTTAGCTTTATCCTGAATACCACTGTCATTATCCCTCTTAGAACCAACAGTAGAGAGATTGTTATGTTCCTTCTCTCCCTCTGGACTCGGTAAAATGTCCTCTGTCTCCTCGCCGCACTTGTGTTTTACGTTACTGTTCGGAAGCGCCAAGTCAGTTCTTTTTTCCTGGTGCGCGATTCTGGTCTGCATTCACCCATTTTTTGAGGCATCGCTCCTTCTGTGTCCTTCTTTGTGTCGCCTCTCTTCTTTCTCGGACTTTTTGACAAGCTGATATATTCTCCTGCTGCTTAATCTGGTTCTCTTTAAGGATTACAGATTGAGGTGTTGATATTTTTGTCTTAGAACGTTCTTTATACGCCT
Source organism: Chionoecetes opilio (assembly GCA_016584305.1). Lineage (NCBI taxonomy): Eukaryota > Metazoa > Arthropoda > Malacostraca > Decapoda > Majidae > Chionoecetes > Chionoecetes opilio. The sequence goes on from JACEEZ010018208.1 coordinate 42,101, forward strand.
TGGATATTGGGTAATTTATGGAATATGCTTTCATAGTCCTGATGTCACGTCGTCGGAATGCTCCTTTTCATCTACCGTTTTCATTCATCTCGCATTGCGGTCCCAAGTCCTCTCGTTTCTGGTTGTGGTTTTCATGTGGCTCCTGAGATTCGTAATGCTTTGAGACAACTGCTCTCCTCTCAGCATCCCAGGGTCGAAACAGCAGATTTATTAAGGGCACTCTATTAGGTTCCCGGCACACATGTAGGTACGTTCAATGCTTGGGTCTTTTAGCGTCAGGCGTTTCTTGTTGCTGGAGTCTCTCGTCCTTTAGTTAGAGTGCTGTGATGAAGGAGTCCGTCGTGCGATTGCGTTAATGTCCGTCTATTAATCTGGTCGACATTTTTTGTCTCTTTTCTTCATTGAGATCACTGCATTTGAGGTGCCTTTGAGCGGCGTGAGGCGTAAGGATTCTGTCTTGTCTTCAGAGCATTCCACCTCGTCTTCAGAGCATTCTATCTTGTCTTCAGAGCATTCCACCTTGTCTTCAAGAGCATTCCACCTCGTCTTCAGGCAATTCTATCTTTGTCTTCAGATCATTCCACTATTGTCTTCATGAGCATTCCACCTTGTCTTCAGAGCATTCCACCTCGTCTTCAGTGTGCATTCCACCTTGTTTTTCAGAGCATTCCCCCTTACCTTTCAGAGCATTCCACCTTGTCTCATGCATTCCACCTTACATTCGACTCAATTCACTCCATTCCCCCCTCTGTCTCAGTTCATGTCCTCGTAAGACATTCGTGATGAGGAGTCAGCTTGGTCTTGCGTTCCTCCTCCACAGTCCTGGGACACGGCCTGGCTAGCCTATTACGGAGATAATTTCCAGCCTGAAACAAAAGAGTTACTAGCATGACACATGACACATGCACATGACAATCGCATGGTGGTTCAAATAGGGATTTATAATATAATAATATACTAATAATAATAATATGAAAATACTATACTGATCATTGTATTGAAGTAAATGATTAATCTAGCAATGCTTATCATATTATTATGTCTTGTAGTAAGTTGTGTCTAATTTGTGTCTTTTAAGTAATCGTCCGACCCATTTTTGTTTGCCTAATTATGTTGAAATGCACATTTCAAACACTAACCCACCAAATAATTGATTTCTAGGCCTTATTCCGTAAAACCACGACTTTTGTAATAGCGCGCGAAAAAAAAAACTTCCCTCCAACAGGGCTCGACGGTTATTGATGACGTCAGAATAGTGCGCCCGCAGAAGCTCCTAAGTAAGCATCTGTCTGACACCTTTCGGCAATGTTATGATGAGCGATTGTAATTCGGTGTCAGACGGTGAACTGTTAGCTTGTGACAGATCTAGAGTAACGATGCACAATCTTGAGACCGAAAGAATGCCGCTGGCACATATAATGAGGAAACGAACCTCAGATTGTCATGGGATCCCAACCCTAGATGTTTGACGCCCGAGTACGAGGTGGATAACAGGTGTTAGCAGTCGCCTGAGGTTCGCATGAGGACCTTGCACTTCTCCAAACATGGATTGTAATAAGGTTAACCATGTATGTGTGGGCAGTCACAATGAAGGTACTTTCGAGAAAATCCTATGGTTAGTTTGAGCTACGTCAAACGTCATTACTCAGAACCACATACTAGCATTAACTACAGCATAGAGTTTGGAAATATGTGGGCCGGGAAGGCAGAAAGTGTGACAGCCACACCACCACAGGGTCTTCACCACAGGGCCGCCCACTCCACAACTGAGTCATTGTCTTACATGGGGGCGCCGCCCTTGGTCCAGCCGCCCGGTACACAGGCTCACTCACACTCGTCGCCCCAAACCACATACTGGGTATCGACTAGCCGCGCTTGCACACTCTCACCCAGTCTTTCACCCGCTGTGTACCCTCCTACACACCGTTTCTCAACACAAACTGGCTCGCCCCAACACACTTCGGCGTGTATCACCTACACACGCCACTGCTTTCCGTGTGCAAACTTTCTCGAAAGGCACACTGTCTTGCTGCACCCATAAAGGATGCTTATGCCTGTGGCATATCGCAAAAAAAATCTATCAGAAACACCCAAATATTCTTCAAGTCTATATTTATCTCCTGTGTTTTTACGTGCTCTGATCAGGGGGGCGGAGGAAAGGAGCCCTTCCTTTTCTACTCCCGACCTGAAGCGCATCGTCCCCCTGCACCTTGAAGAGTCTTTTGGAACTCGGGAAATTTGCAGAATTTTGCTTGCGTATTATTAAAACGTCTGACTGGATATCAAAAGTGACGACGTATTGGTTTGATATACTCGTTAATGGCTATGCTTTGTCTTGCATTAAATCATGAATGATGATGGTTTGGACGATTACTTTAGAATATCTGGATGTATCAAGTCCTTGTGAAATTGGCTGAAATCAGGACTTCTTAATCATTGTAACTGAAAACTGACTCCAGATTCGTGTTCAGTATGCCAAAAACTGCTAGGAACTAATTTCAAGCAAATCTAATTTGTCAAAAATATTGGGCAAATTTTGCAAGGGCAAGGCAATTTCATGCCTTGAATTTTTTTTTAAATACACGTTTTTTTTCAATAACTACCAAAAACAATGGCAAATAATTGTAACTGTAGTAGGAGAGTAAATATGAATTAGAGCAAGGGCTATCATTTGGTGTAAGGCAAAAAAATATTGTTGTAAATAACCGAGAAAAGAGCTATTCTACATTTTACAAATCTAATTTTCTCGCAACCATGAGGTGTTTTGACAAGCCCGATTACTGCATCCTTGTAGAACCCCTCAAGGGATACCTTTGTAATTCGATAAGTTTCCTACAACTCATAGTTTTGTGGCAAAATAACAAAACCCTGATTTTTTGTCAATTTTGGAATATTTTTGAGCAGCCAGAAATTCGAAAATATTTTTTTCGATAATAAGTGTAAATGCCGGGGATACAATTGTAGATCCATCCATTTACAATAACTTTTGAATGTAAGTGTGCTGTAGACAATTTGTAGGAAAAACATTTGTGAGACGAATGGTAAAATGGGTATGGTAAATATTATAAGTTTATAATTCGAAACAGTCATGTAGGTCAAGTGTAGACGCGAAGACCAGTGTTTAAGAGTTCTTATGTGTATATGTTCTACTGTATTGTATTATTTTATTATTATCATGTGGTATATAAGTGTGTGTACTTATAATTATGTATAAAAATACGATGGTTTTTTTTTTTTGGGTTTTTGGTGAGTAACAAGTATACAATCTGGGCTGTTTTTCGGCATGTTTGAGTGACTTATTAACTGTGTGGAGGGGCTAGAGGTACCATCGGATAATTCGGATTTTCGACCTACTCCGACCCAGGGCTCCCTTACAATTTGTTCCAATTGATGTGGTTTACTGTATGTCATTATACCGTTCTTGCAATTGACCTACTACTGTGCATAATGCAGCTCACCCATGCTAAAGTTAAAGGCCATTATGTCCTGCCAAGTCTACTGTTTTCAAGGCTAGAGTCATGCCAAGCAAGACACAATAGGGTTAAAGTTTCATTTATCGCCCCTGCACTCTCGCTTACTACCCCTATAAGGACTAACTTTTGTCATACACGTCTTCTAACTGACCTTCAAAAACAACGAATACTGACTAAAAGAAAAAAAAAAAAAAAAAAAAAAAAAAAAAAAAAAAAGCAAAAAACTACATTACCTCTCCTATTTTTCTCACAACCCAGGTAAATTTTTGCGGAAGGTCCCCGCGGAAGTTCATGAACTGATCAGTTTTCCTCCAAGAGTCTAAGGTGACCACTGGCTTGCAGGACCGCCAGGCCATTGCTTTCGTTCCTCACCTGGGCAGGAAAGGGTCAGAGGGGTCATAAGGTCATCAAGGTCACAGCCGCCCCAACAACCCAGGAAGGAGCAAAATGAAAACAATAATAGAGACACTCGGACCCGTAGTGGTGAGCTTTGTAATGCAGAATATCACCGGAACCGTAATAACCACGGGTATATCCTTTGGCCATGTCGGTTAACTGCCCAAGTGTGGCCAAATCTGTGATAGCGACGGTTCAATCCTCGTCTGGGCAAGGAAAAAATGAATTATTATTTCCTCTCAATTTATGATACCAGCCTGAGTTCATGTGTCTGTTGGAAGGACAGATAGAATGGGATTTTCAGAAGGAAACTGTTGCTCAGGGCATGTGAGCCTCTGTCGGGTCTCTAAAATACAGCCATATGCAAGTCTCTGTCAACGGGATTAAATACATCACCCTTGACCAAGATGAAAGATGAAAATATATAAATACCCGGTATATGGAGCACAAGAGGCAAAATAAAAGATCAAATATAAAACCAATAAACAATAAAAATAAATAAAATAAATAAATAAATAAAATATACAATAAAAATCAAAAATTCAACACACGCGCAAAATACAAATACTCCTGTATCCAGAGTTCATCTGGAATAATACCATTTTTTCTCGCTTTTTCTAATTGTATTCAATGTTTATTAATACATAATAAGTTTTTTTCTTTATTTTTTTGATAGAATTAATGGAATTTTTTATCTGAATAATACCGAAAATACTACTACTCACTTAGCCAAAGATAAAGGCGGCAACACATGGTGGAAGCGACCCTTGGCCTTGTGGAGGGGCAGGGTGGATGGGGGTCCTCCACACGTAGTGCCCTCCACGGGGCCCACTATGGTCCCCGCCAGCCGTTGGTCCTACTCCTGGTGCTGCGACCAGGACCAGCACGACCAACACCTGTGAGAGGAACACCTTAACTACCATTCAGCTGTTACTTTAAGCCCCCTTCACGCCCACACTTAATTTCAGGGTAAAATTCGGGGTGAACAATTCTTAACCCCTTCACGCCCAGATCTTTCCTTTGCTATTAAAATTGCGTGTTGTTGAGCCAATAAAATAACGAAAGTAACTGAATATACCCAATTAGTTTAGTGGACAAGGATACTAAACAGGTCATCAGCTATAAATTTGCTTATTGTGAGGGCTGGACGTAGAGGAATGAGGAATTGTAGGAACAAGGATAAAATGGTGATAAGGCAGAGGAAGAAGGATGGTTATGAGAGAGGGGAAGCAAAGTGTTTCGCTGAGGGGACAGATCGTTTATCAAGCGCCAAGAGGGGAGAAAAGGTTAGGCCTTAAGACAGGCAACCTATAGGACAAGGGACTCACGTTGAAAGTCAGTGGTGGCCCCTCGCAAAAGGCTGAGGAGGAACGAGGACAGTAGTACCTCACGCGGCTTCGGCGGCGTTCATACGTGTCACCCCGGTGTCGGAACGTGATAAAATTTTACTCGGAAAACGCAGGAGAAACCCTCACGTCGAGTTTGAGTAACGGGGCGAGAACCGGGGAGGGTAGGGACTCCTGTTTTCCAAACCCGGGCCCCGGGCCTGGGGGTTGCCGACTCAAGGCGGGAAAGGGGAAAACTCTAGGGGATGACTACCTGTTTCCCCGGCCTGCGTCCATGGCGTGCCCCGGGCCGAGCCCCCCGGGATCCCCGGAGCGGTCAGGACCGCCCCACCCCCTTTCGGGGCCTTGGGGGGGCCATGGCGCTGGGGCCGGCACTAGGGGGGGGGCGTGGCCGGGGGTGGAAACTCTACGCGCTCTCCCCTATAGATACCTCCTTCGGGAGGCTTCCCCGGGTTCCCCCTGGGAACCCGGGGCTTAGAGCCCCTAAAACGGGGCCCTTGGGACCTCGGGGGTCCACATGGGTCCCCTGAAGGCGAGGCAGATGGTGATGTTTTACGTGATTGACAAGTGCGATAGGGAGGCGATTAAAGGAGCCCCTGGGGGCCCTTTATAAAGGGACTCTAGGGGGACAGGAGGGTCCCCCGGCATAGGGGGCTTTGCACCGGGGGAACCCAAAGCTCCCCTATCTCCGACGAACAACGGGCATTGCCCGTTCCCTTCTTTAATTTGGGAGAGGGCCCCAAACCCGGCCCCCGACAGGTGGGGTCCAGGGTTATTTGTCATGCCACGCCAGCGACCGTTTGGATAAAACCCTTAGGGGGTTTGGGGGGCGCCTAAAAAGGAGCACATTAAACCCCCCCGTTGGCCCCCGGTACGAAATTTTCCCCCCCCCCCTTCGGGAGTGGGGCGGGGGGGGTTTAACATATTTCGCAGTGAAAGGACCGATCTAGTGGCTGGCTTTTTTCTGAATAGAAGAGATAGCCGGGGTCGAAAAAAATTTTGGTAGTGCGATAACGTACCGTGATAAATTTGTAGGGCGATAACGATACGCAAAAATTTTTTTTTTTTGGGTAGTCTACGATACCATCCCGTGAAAAATTTTTTGGTGTAGATAACTGTGCGAAAATTTTCCGCGGTTGGACAGCTTTTCCTCGCTACCAAATATAAAAAAAAAAAAAAAAAAAAAAAAAAAAAAAAATAATAAAATAAAAATAATAAAAAAAAATAAGAAGAAAAAAAAAAAAAAGAAAAAAAAAAAATAAAAATAAAAATAAAAAAAAAAAAAAAAAAAAAAAATAATATAATAAAAAAAAAAAAAAAAAAAAAAAAAAAAAAAAAAAAAAAAAAAAAAAAAAAATTCTGAACGCGTTTAAAATCGCACGAGACTGCGTAAAAAATTTTAGCTTTGCGTTACTGCGCTCCCTAAAAACTACAGTTAGGCACTTTTAAAACATGGTAATTTTAAATTATTTCTATTATTTCTAAACTATGCCTTTGCCCCCGAAATACTTTTGTTTCAATCGTCCGTTATTTATGCATGTCCCCGAGGTACGCACCCCCCCACCTCTGAGATACGAGCGCCACTTCTTAGTAACGTGGGGGTGTCGTGAGGGTAGTGACGGTTTAGACCCCCACCGAAGAGAGCATAATGTGTAAGTGACTGACGCACCCAGATCAATGGTCAGTGCGGCGAGCTGGGGCCGGGGCTCGGCGGGCTGCCGGTGACCCGGTATATTAGGTTACGTTTAGGGCAACAGAGAAGTTTTTAGGGAATCCCTGGGGTAAAGGACAAACTTTAGGGGGGGTAACGGGCGGTCGTATGAGGAAGAGAAATATTAACTGGGGCTCCTCGCGTGCCTGTCCCGGGGAGGATAATACCGGGCCCCCCCGCCTCGGACGTAAGGGGAAAGGAAAAATTAACCTCCCTCCGGGTCACCGTGTAGTATCAGCACCGTGGGGGGTGCCGGGTTTAAATTAGTACCTGACCCCACCGACCACGATCCATACTTTTTTTTACCCGGGGGGATGCCCCCTGACCCCCTGCAGAGTCGCCCTGTGGGCCGTGCGGGGTGTAAACGTCCCCGGGTGGATACGCAGCACGCCACTTGACAAAACTTCCGCGCCCGCAGGGGGGGAATGATCGTCGGTAAAGAGACCGGGGTATTTTTAAGGTCCCCCCCGCGTTTGGGTGGTGGTGGTAGGTAGGGGGGGCCGGGGGGCGACAAAAATGGCGATTCCCACCACTCCCCCCTCTTCGGGGGTCGAGGGTGGCTCCTCTGAGTAACCCCCCCCGGGGTTCTCTGGCGAAAGGGACGGGATGAAAATGCCCTGCACCTTCAGCCCCGGGGGATTCGACCTGGCTCCGCCAAAGTTCGGCCCCGTAGACCCGAGGGGAAATAAAGGGCATCGTTCCGGCACTTTTCCCAGGACATAGCACTTGCCGGGGACCCTCCCGTCCCCCTGTGCCCCGCCCCATTCATCCTGTCTGTCTACTTTTTTTCACGTTCCGGGAGGCACGGGTGTAATTGTGTTTTCTATTTCGATCTCGTATGGGAAGACCGGGGTAAAAAATTTTCCCCTTTCCCAAAAGGTTCCCACGATTATAAATATAATATATGTAGGGTTGGCTTTTTCTCCCTCCACAGGTTTCCCCCCCCAAGGGTCGAAAAGGATCGCCTCCATGAGGACTCCGGCAACCGACCCACGATTGCATCAAACCTTGAGCTTCACCAAAGCCTTTCGGGCCCAACCTTTTTGGGACGACGCATCATGGATGGGCCATCGCTAAATTTTGGGGGGCGAGTCCCACACTCCGCGCCAACACACGCCCCACCGGCCGCTGTTTCTCTGCCCTGTGCTTCCCTTTGCCCTAAATTTGACGGGCCGCGGGGGGGCAAACATGGCCTTTCTTCGTTGCCCCGGGGCGGAAAGTGAAACTTACGAGGGCCTGACGTCCCGGGGCAACCAGCCCCCCCTGTGGTTTTTCCCCGGGACCCCGGACTCCACGAGGCCACAGAAAGGCGACGAAAGCGCTCCGCTTTGCCCCCGGGGGTAGGTACGTGCAACTCTACGATGCCACGACCCCTACCACACTGCCTGCCCCTGTCCCCCTCTTTCAGGGTCCTGGGGGGGACCAGGGGCTTGGGGCGAGACACTAGCGGCGGACAGGGGGGGAGGAGTACACGCGACTACGACCCCTACTAGACACGTACTCGACCCCTGCAGACACCCGCACCGAGGTTTCCCCTGGGTTCCCCTGGGACCCCAGGGGATGGGAAGACCATGAGCGGGTTTGGGAAAAGCGAGCAACTTCAAAAATGCTTCACCAGCGGTAAAACCCGGGCCCCCACAACCCCCCCGGTCCGCAGCGGTAGTATGCCACCACAAAAAGGACAGATCCCGGAGGTTCTGCCTTGACTTTCCCGGGGCTTAACACGGACCATCAAGAGCCCACCCCCAGCCCCACCGAGACCTTAGAAACACTACACGGATCGGCCGGGTTTCCGACCCGGGGCCTACAGGGGCCCGGGGGCTGACAAAATTCCCAATTCGCGAAGGCGACCGACACAAGACGGCGTTCCGCAAAAGTTTTTTGGACGGCTTTTGGGGTCAAGTAGTGGCTTCGCCTAGTAACGGACCGGCCCCAGCTCCAGATCAAGGGCCAATCTTTGGAAGGTTTTTTTAATGGGTAATTGTCTTTCTTACCTGGCCATAATGTATTCTCAGCCATTGGGCAGAACATCAACCCGCCTTTTGTTGCGGTCTTTAGCATACAGGTCGCCGGTTTGACACTGAAGCCATCGAAATGCGCCCTGGCACGGCGGGAAACGGCGTTTCTTGTCACTTTTTCTTGGGGAGGGTATCACGGCAGAACCCAAAATTGGCAGCTATCGACGCGCTCGATCCAACCCTACACAATTCAGCGTTCCTGGTAGGGGGCCACTACCGGCGGTACATTTAAAAAATTTCAAAACCCGGCCCTTCACTATACTTTTTGACGGGCCCCCAAATTCCTGGGAACTGACCCCGAAAGTGAGCAGCCCCTTTTGCGATCTTAAAAAAAGGACTGACGACACCCTGTCATTGTTTCCCGAATTTCGAGCTCCCCCCCGTCCCTTTTACGGATGCCAGTATTCGGGCCGGGTGCAGCCTTGCCCAGACTCAGACAAAAGGAAAAAGTCACGCCTATGAAGGCCGGACTCTAACAACTTGGAAAAAAAACTTACGCGAAAAGGGAATTCTCGCACGTCTGGGCACTACGGAATTTTTGCCCCTATTTTCTTTGCAAAGTTCCCATCTTCCGGACCCCCACAGTTCCCTGGGTACGTTTAGAAGTTGGAAACCCGGGCCCCCATACTGGGCCCCTTCCTTAGAGGAATATGACTTTGAGATAAGCTAGGCCAGGAAACACAACCTGTCGATGGGTTGTCCCGCCCGCCGTAGACCCTTTAATTTATTGCTCTTTCCCCCCGACGTCCGGGACGAGATGTCGGCCGCGGTGGTCCCGTTGAACAAGGGGACCGCCTCCCCAAATGGGGTGGTCGAAAAACGTCTATTCGACCGGGGGGGACGCTACCCGGGACTAAAGGGCTCGCCACGCCTGAAACGCTTTTCCCCACAGCGGGTGGCCATTGGGGATTCGTAAAAAATTTGGGAAAAAACCGTCAAAGCTACCCGGCGCACCAAGAAGCCCTTTAAATTTCCCGTGAGCGGGAAGCCAGTGCCCAAGGGGTGCCGCCGGGAAAGGGGTTATCGACGGCGACCTGGACCACCTGGGGTCTCGCGGGCCCCACTACCATGGGATCCCGGTAGCCTGGAATCATGGGGCCGTTCCCTCTCATGGGTAAACGCTTGTCATAACCTTCATCGCGTTTCTCCGGTTAACTATCTTTGGGGCCATCTGCTGACCCCCACGGGGGGACCGTGGTCGAGTTCTGATGGACCGTTCGTTCTGTCTTTGGGTTAACCGCGGTTCTCTGGACCGGGGACGGGAAATTTAACCGGTATCGGTTGGGCCCAGCTCCAAATCCCACTGGGCTGTTCTTGGTTTTGCACTCCCCTACCACCCTCAAGATTTTAAATTTTGGACGCTTCCATAGAAATGTGGGGGGAAAATCCTTTTTCCCCCAGTAAAGGTGGATGATCCCCGTCCGTTGGGGCCCGGGCGTGTCTCTTAGCCCAGCTTCCCAAAAAATCGCCTGCGAACCACCGGTTTTAGCCCCTTTTTAAATCATCTTCGGCAGAGTCCCCTCTTTCCCGCTGACCGCCCATTCTGCTTCGGAACGGACCCTGCGGCTGCCCCCATGGCGCTACCTTTCCCGCTCCGTGAAAGGCTTCAGGGGCCAAGCGCGTTTTGCACGTCCCCCCCACCTCCAACCCAGCCCCCGTTTGAACCCTTTTCATCCGGGTGCCTTTTGGTGACGACCCCGCCTTACCTCGCCCTCCAAACTTCACCCGAAAAGGATGGGCCCTTTCACAGTTGTCCGCATTCCAAATGCTTACCAGTTTTGTTTTTTGCCACGACCGGGGCCGCACAGCTAAAGGTGCGGAAAATTTGCCCCCCCAAAGTCCTTTTTTTATCCCCCCCAGGGGGCCTCCCCCATCCCACCCCGCCTCCCTTTTTCCCTTTTTCGGCATTTTCGGGCCCCCCCCCCCCCCCCCCCCCCCCCCCCCCCCCCCCCCCCCCCCCCCCCCCCCCCCCCCCCCCCCCCCCCCCCCCCCCCCCCCCCCCCCCCCCCCCCCCCCCCCCCCCCCCCCCCCCCCCCCCCCCCCCCCCCCCCCCCCCCCCCCCCCCCCCCCCCCCCCCCCCCCCCCCCCCCCCCCCCCCCCCCCCCCCCCCCCCCCCCCCCCCCCCCCCAGGTTTGGGGGGCCCCTCCCCCTTTTTTTCCGCCCAAAAACCCGGGTTAATTCAAAAACCCCCGGGGCCCTTTCCCGATTTTTTTTTTTTTACTTCTGGGAAAAGCCCCTTTTTTAAATTTTGGGCCCCTTTTTGTTTTTAAAAAATTTTGCCCAAAAAAAGGGATTGTTTTTAAATTTTTCAAGGACAGGGGTTTT
>JACEEZ010018209.1:0-7500 GCA_016584305.1 Chionoecetes opilio
AAACCCTTTTTATAATTTATGGGCCGGTGTTTTATATTCACATAAAGGGCTTTTGTAGCAATTTTCTTGGGGGGATTGTGAGCTGCTTTTTTTTTCTTTGTGTGGTGTGTTGTGTGTGTGTGTGTAGGTTTTCATCTAGTTTTTCATTAGTTGATTTTAAGGGCCAGAGAAACGTCATAGGGCCCCCCGTCTCCTTCAACATTTTATCTTTCACCTTAGTGTTGTGTTGGCCAAAAGACCACCCCGGGGGGGGGGGCAAAAACCCCCGGCGGACCCCCCGGTACCCATTCGCTGGGGGGGACAGGGGCTGGGTTTTAAAGGAAACAGCCATTTTTTTCCGCTCCGCCCGGGGATCAAACCCGGCATTCTGGGTTGTAAACCGGGCGTGAAACCATACACTCGGTACCCTTGGTGTGTGTGTGTGTGTGTGTGTGTGTATGTGTGTGTTTTGGTGTGTGTGGTGTGTTGTGTGTAATTTTTTTTTGTGGGTGTGTGCGGTGTTCTGTCGTTTTGAGTAGTATGTTCATAGTTTTTGAATTATTGCCTCTCTCCCCTCTCTCTCTTCTCTCTCTCCTCTCTCTCCTCTCTCTCTTCTCTTTCTCTCTCTCCTCTCTCTCTCTCTTCTCTTCTCTCTCTCTCTTCCTCTTTCCCCTCTCTTCCTCTCTCATCGGGAAAATTATAGAAAAAATTCACACAAACAAAAAAAAGCTTCTTCAAGCTTTTTTTACTTTTTTTGCCCTTGGCCTCCTTGGATGTAAAAAAAATTGCAAAAAATTTTAAAATTCGGAAAAAAGCGACTCCCAAGAGAAGAATCGACCTGAAACGCGGTAGAAAAAAAGTAGGGAAAGCAAGGGCATCGGGGAGGTTTTCCCCCGTTTTCGGAAGGTTGTGCTTTTACTTTTAAAACACTATTTTACGGATAGGTGGGTTCAATTTTCCAAATTTTTTTTTTCGAAATTTTGCGGGGGGAATCAAATATGATATTTTGGGAAAAAATCCTAGGGGTTATTTTTCGAGCTACGCCAAACGTCTTCATTCGGAAACCACATACTCGCATAGAAAAGGGGAAATGATCAGGGATCCGAGGGGTTTTGATGGTGTAAGTTTCCCAATAACTTGCACGAATAAATTTTTTCTCAGCCCTCAGCCCCCGGGGACGACTTTCCTCTTCCGTTGAAAGAAAGAAGATCCTCCCCGCCGGACCCTGAAGCCCTCCTAAAAAAATGCCCCCAAGGGATACCCCCCCTTCGTTAACCGGCAAAAGGGGGTTGTCGCGCCTACCCCTCCCCCCCTTGTCCCCCCCCACTCCCTCCCCTCGCCTCACTGTAGTTTGCACAAGGGAATATTTTTTTTTTTTGTTCGACGCAATACTCAAATTCGACCGTGGTTTTTTATTTTTAAGCTAAAATGAGGGTTTTCAAATTCTTTAAAAAAAACGAAAAAATATCTGAAAGCTAATAAAAACCCCTTCTTTTGATATTTTTATCTAAAAGGTTTTCTCGTAAAAATTTAAAAATGGCGAAGTTTAAAAAAAAAAATTTTAGTTCATGCATTTTTTTCACGCTCTCATAGGGTTTTCTTTAGGTATTTACTGTTTTTTTTGAAATTTATAGAAAAAAATTTTCGAAATAACGGTATAAAAATTTAACTGATAAACCTAGGAAGGGGAAAGGGGAGTGTTTTCGAAAATTGGGAATCGAAAAATGGCTTCCACTGGTCTGGGGGGTGGCGCGGGCACGATCCGTAAGAGCAGTCTTTGGTTTGGTATAAGAACTTGAAAGGGAGTCTCAAAACAAGTTTTTCTAAGCAGAGCTCCTCTGGATGTTTCTCGGGAGTGAGAAATTCCGAATTCCTCCCTGTGCGTGCGGGAGGAAGAAGGGGCGTTGTGGGCCGAAAAGGAAGGCCAAAGTGTTGAGGCGGGGGTCCCTAAAGGCGCCAGCAGGGGGGTTTGGCCCCTCCGCGCCAAGAATAAAAAAAGGGGACCTATCCCCCCGGGGCACCTTGGCGTCCCCTGAAAACTTTTTCGACGCTGAGGTCGACCAAACAGAAGAACCCTTTCCCCTCCCGACATTCATTTCTTATCTATGACTTACAGGGAAGACACCCCCCCCCTCAACCCTTTACGGAGTCTCCTAAAACCTTGGTGATATTTTGTACGCAAAAACTCGCCTGAACCTTGCGAGGACCTTCGGGTGAACCCATGGCTTCCCCCCGGGGGGGTAAAGGAACGTGGAAACCAGTTTTCCCTGACAAGACCCTCCCCAAACCCCCACCACACCAAGGGAGGACCCCGGGGCCTGGCACCCGTAGTAAAAAAAAAGATGCAAAGCGAACAAAAAACAATTTTGCTGATCCCAAACGCGGCCAAGGGGGGGAGGCGAGCCCCTCCCGCCTGCAGCAGTTCCTGCAGGCGACGAAAGGCCCCCGCCCCTCAGCAGGATTTGGGGCAAGTTTTCGTCACCCCTGGGTGAGACACGGGAGGGGGTGTGCCGGGGGCTTCCCCCTGCGGCGGACGTTGGGCCCCTCGCGGAGACCCGTACGCAAGCGCGTCGGGATACCGGGGGGTGGGGTGGGGTGCCCTCCCCTCTTGCCCTTCAGTGGGGGAGGTGCCCGTTAAGGGGCCCAGAGCCGGGCCCAAACCCGCCCGGGGGACATTACAAGCCCCCTGCAAACCGTTAACAACAGCTGACGAGCCCCCGCTCGCCGTCGCGGTGCAGTGCGCCGGGGTGATGCGGTGGCGCCCCACATGCGTGGGTACGTGGGGGCCCGGGGCGAGGCCCTCAGGAGCCGGGCACGCGCCCCCCCGCGTGAGGGTGTCGTGCCGCCCCCACGACACGCGCACCAGACCGTCGCCTCAGGGGGACCGGCCACGAGGTGGCGGCCGTGCAGGATGAAAAGCGCCCGTCTCAGGCCCCCGGCGGCAGGGGGCCTACCGGGGGCCCAGCATCCCGGGCTGGGGCCCTGGGGCCTACAAGGCCCCTGCCCTTTGAGGCACCCCCCGTGCCGTCCTCGGGGCCGGAGGGGTCACCACGCCACGGTTCCATGTCCCCGGGGAAACCTTACAAGGTGATTGTTAATGGAAATAAGAATAAGGGAAAATTTTGGGGTTTTTCTCGCTAGCGTTTCTTATTAAAGTTAAAGGGATTTTCTAAGCTAGGGATTTTTAGTAATTTTTTGATGACATCAGGTGGCAGGGATTTTTGAAATCATACTTTTTGGGAGTTAAGGTATAGGGTTATTTAAACGTAGTTTTAGGGAAAATTACGTTGCTTTTTTATTTTGACACAATGAAAATTGGTTTTCAAGGTGTTACAGTTAAATTTTTAGGATTCTTATTATGGGAAAATTGTTTTTTTAAACTATAAATCGGTTACACTTCCCCAAGTTTCCCTTGAAAATATTCTTTGGCTTTTCAAAGTTTTTTTTCCTATTTTTTGCTACACATCGTTTTTTAAAGTTTTTCTTAATGGTAAAACGTTACCTTTGTGTAGGCGCACAATGTCCTAAGTGCCTGGGGTGACCGGTGAAAACTGAACATGATGCGCAAAAAACCGAAGAATTTACCGTGCGGGGACACACACACACCACACACAAACACCCCACACAACACACAACACCACACCCACACCCCACACCCCCACACACACTCATGCAACACACACAAGATTATCGTGAGGCTGATCTCATTTTTCCCTTTTTCCGTTAACTTTTTTAAGGGTTTTTCACTGTCGGGACGTGTTTTTTTGCTTCCGTCGCTCTACCTTTGTTTGGTTAGGAGAGGGGGGTTTTTTATCAAACTTCGGGGTCAATTTTTCTAATAAGAATTATCAGTTTGGTCAGTTAAAGTTGCTAAAAAATATTAAGTAAATGACAGAAAGAGTATCATGTTTTTTTCTCATTTTTTGCTCTACTCTTTTTCTTAGTTTCATTTTTTTTTCATCATTTTTTTGCATAATATATTTGGCTTGCTTGGGTTTCTTTTTTCACAGTTTTTTTCCCCCATGAAGCCGTTTTTATATTGTTTCGTGCTTAATCCCCCTCCTTTCTCTTCTTCTCTTCTCTCTCTCTCTCTCTCTCTCTCTCTCTCCTCTCTCTCTTCTCTCTCTCTCTCTCTCTCTCTCTCTCCGCCCGCCGTCAGGATGGGGAAGGTTTGGGAGCTCGCAATGGCGCGTCCCCCGTCATTTGGCCCGTTGAGTCCGCCCGTTCGTGTGAGTGGGGGCGTTTTTATAGTCAAAAACTTGATTTGGGACTGCAAAATGTCTAGATGGGGTGAAAATTTTTTCTCTCTTCTCTCCCCCCTCTCTCTCTCCTCTCTCTCCTCTCTCTCCTCCTCTCTCTCCTCTCTCTCTCTCTCTCTCTCCTCTCTCTCTCTCTCTCTCTCTCCTCCCTCTTCTCTCTCCCTCTCCTCTCTCTCTCTCTCTCCTCTCTTCTCCTCTCCTCTTCTCCTTTCTTCTTCCTCTCTCCAAAAATATCTTCAATGTGAATTAAAAAAATGAAATAAAAACGAAGTGCAGTTATGAAGGTTAAAAAAAAGAAAAGATTAAAGCTGAAAAACTGTTTGGACCTGTGACTGCGAATCCCTAATACCCCTCTATTGGATCAAAATGCTCGAGCCCGTTGCCCTAGGCCCCCCATACCAGCCGTACCCCCCCCCTTATAATACCGTACGCCCTCCTACATGCAAACCCGCCATACCCGACATTGGTGAAGGAAGCGAGCGATGTTTTTTCAGTTTTCTTCAAAAATTTTGACGAAAATACATTTTGTGTTGAGTGGTTTGTGTGGGCGTCGTGTATAGGATAGCTTGTGGTGTGTAGTATTAGCTGAGACTGTTTTGAAAGAAAAATCGGGTTTTTTAAGGGTTTTGAATTTTTTGGGCATTCTTTGCTCTGCTATGTAGCTATGATCGGTTTTAAGGGGGAAATTTGGGCCCCGTATTTTTTGAATTTTACAGTGTTTGGGTTTGGGGTCGCGTGAAGGTGAAAAATTTTGGGAAATATGGGACCCAAAAGTTTTGGTTTACGGAGGAGGAAGAGGGATGGGAATTAATAATTATGTCTAAAAGGAAATTTGCTATAACGAAAACTCTTTCTTACAAGTTTTTTTTCTTAATAACTATAACTTGGGCTTCAAAAAAGGTTTCTTTTCCGGGTGTAAAGGGTTGTTTTGTTCCAAACCAAACGGTATTTCTCACCCGTGTTAGGAGGGTGGCAAGGGGCTCATGAGGTGCCGCGCGCGAAAGCTTTACAAGAGTTGGCCTCCTTTTTTAATTTTCGTTGGTTTTACGCCTGAGGGGAAACGCGAAACAAACAAATTTAAAAAACGCGAAGGAAATAAGCAGAGTGAGTGAAAGGTTTTATAGTAGGGTGCATCTAAAGGTCCTTTTTTATAACAGTTGTATATTTTTTCCCTTTTTAAGGTATTTTTTGGGGAGGTTTAATTATAATATTTTTAAATAATTAAACTTTTGAAGGATATAAAAAAAAAATAAGAGAATATATAGGAAAGAAAATTAAAAGACTCAGATAACCAACAGCTTTAAGTCAAGGCTGTACGAGGTCAAATCAAAAATGTTCTTACAATTTACATCGTTGCCTTTTAAAACCCTTTAATTAAGGCTCCCCTAGACGGTATTCACACCCCCATCGCACCGCACCAACACTCCCTTGCAACGGTGTGAAAAAAATATTCTAAATACCCAATGTTTAAGATCCCTTTTTCCCCCCTTCCCCCCCCCCCCCGCGCCACGCTTCTTTCTGCAGTATTAAAAATGATAAAATAATTTTATTATCGCCCCGGGGGCAACAGACAAAAAAAAAAATATTGTCACACCAAGTCAAAATATCTCCTTCCCCACACCTTCATACCATCGGGCTTCCTCACTACCCTCTTCTCTTCTCTCCTCTCTCTTCTCCCTCTCTCTCTCTCTCTCTCTCTCCTCTCTCTTCAGATACACCACGCACCGCGCGCGCGCATGGGCACGCCGTTCCCCCGTCCCCGTTTTTTCCCTGACCGACCCGATCCTCACTCGGGTCGTTCCATGATCGCAAAAACTCCACAATTTCAAAGCGACAAACCCTAACCCCTTTCGAAACCCCTTTCCATTTACAATACACATACATGACGTACATAAAATTGGTACTCCGTAAATGTATAAGTACAAGTGAGCTCGATGTTAATGTATGAATCATCGAATATTTTTATGATGAGTTATTTTGGTGTTTAGTTTAAGTGTTTAGATCGCAGGGGAGGGGTCGAGTAGTGTCCAGGTGTTTATATTCACATCAAGGCATTGTAGCAATCTTCTTGGGATGGATTGTGAGCTGTTTTTTTTTTTTTCTTTGTGTGGTGTGTGTGTGGGGTGTATGTATTCATCTAGTTGTATTAATCTAGTTGTATTCATCTAGTTGTTTTTTTACAGGGCCAGAGCAACGCTCATATGGCCCCGTCTCCATATCAACATTTGTATCATTCATCCTTAGTGCTTAGTGTTGGCCGAAACCACCACCCCGGGAGGGGTCACAAACCCCGGCTGACACCCGGTACCCATTTAAATGCTGGGTGGACAGGGGGTGGGGTTTTAAGGAAACAGCCCATATGTTTTCCGCTCCGACCGGGATCGAACCCGGCACTTCTCGGTTGTGAACCGAGCGTGCTAAACCACTAACGGATACCCTTTGTGTGTGTGTGTGTGTGTTGGTGTGTGTGTGTGTATGTGTGTGGGGTGTGTGTGTGTGTGTGTGTACAGTTTTTTTTGTGGGGTGTGACGGTGTTCTGTCGTTTCTGAGTAGTCATGTTCATAGATTATTGAGATTATTGCTCTCTCTCTCTCTCTCTCTCTCTCTCCTCTCCTTCTCTCTCTCCTCCTCCCTCGCTCTCTTCTCTCTCTCTCTCTCTCTCTCATCGAGGATAATTATAAAAAAGAATTACACACAAACACACATACAAGCTTTTTGCAAGCTTTTTTGTTACTTTTTTTTCCCCTTTGGGCCATCCTTTGTGATGTAAGAAAAATTGCAACAAATATATATACATTCAGGAGAAAAGTCGATCATCCCAAGAGAAGAACTCGACGCTGCAAGAACGCGGTAAAAGAAAAGTATGGAAGTAAAGGAGCATCAGGGAGGTATATTCCCGTTTTCTGGAAGAGTATGTGACGTTTACTCTTGAACACGTCAGGTTTCGGATAGGGTAGGTTCAATTTTCCTAACTTAATTTTCGTAACTTTGCGTGGGAATCACAATGATGATATTTTCGAGAAAATCCTACGGATATTTTTCGGAGCTACAGCCAAACGTCCTTCATTCGGAACCACATACTCGCATAGAGACGGGAATATGCATCAGGATCCGAGAGGTTCCTGATGGTGCTCAAGATTCAATAACTTGCACGAATAGATATGGTTCTCAGCCCTCATGACCCCGGGACGACTTTCCTCGTGCCGTTTGTAAGGTAATGAAGAGTCCTCGCCGTCCGGATCACTGAAGACCTCCTGAAAAT
>JACEEZ010018209.1:12500-50029 GCA_016584305.1 Chionoecetes opilio
TTACCCCCCATACACAACTCTTAAATAATGTGTTTCCGACGCATAATTTGTTCCCCACCCGAAAACCCCGCATTCCCACAGGTCTCCAAACTTGTTTGGTAAACTTGGGGGAAGTGGGAGAGTATGGGCAAACACTATAATTTTATATGTGGGGTTTAATATTTAATGTGGGGTTTTCGGGTGGGGAACAAATTATGCGTCGGAAACACATAATTTAAGAGTTTGTATGGGTGGTAAAATTTCCTGGATCTAGGGTAATTACCTTATATCTAGAGAAATTTGCCTAACCAAAATTAACCTAACCTAACCAAATAAACCTAAGCTAACCTAACCAATATAACCTAAGCTAACCTAACCAAATATAACCAAACCTAACCTAGCCAAATCTAACCTAACCTAACCTAACCAAATATAACCTAACCTCCTAGCGGGGGGTTGGGGGGGGTTTTCGACACTTGGGGCATCATTCTGTGAGGATCGTCAGGTTCACATGTCTCTGGACTCAGAAGAAATCCAATGAATTTTCCCTAGATCTAGGCAATTTTTACAACACCCCTAACTCGAAAACTATGTGATTGCGACGCATATTTTGTACCCCAGCCAAAATCCCGCATTCCCCCAGGTCCCCAAGCTTGTTTTGTGGGAGAGGGGGATATGGGCAAACACTAAATAATACCCTACTTATTATGAGGAAAGGCACAAAAGGAACTCAATTAATAACGTATTTTAATATTATCATAACCATGAATATATACAACCTACAAAGAGAAGACTACACGATGAAAAAATTTCGAGTTGTTTTGGGCGAAATTGATATTCCAGGTGCTATATTTCCGTGCTCGCTGACAACATAGAGAAGACCTGAGGTGATGGTTGATGTGCGAGGCTTCCTAAACCAGGAAAGTCACAGCAGAGTCTCATTAAGAAGTAAGCAAGTGGTAGGGACACATTACGTACCTACCAGTTGCTTACCTTTTGACGAGGCTCTGTTATGACTCTGTTTTCTTGGTTTAGAAGCCTCTGCACATCACCCATTACCTCATGTCTTCTCTATAGTGTTGTCAGCGAGAAATGAGCACAGTAATATAGCACCTGGAATATCAATTTCGCGCAAAATAACTCTAATTCTTCCATCGCCGTAGTTTTCCCTTCGTAGGTCCACCCGCGGCGACCCGCCTTATCCCCACAATGCACCGATGTAAACAAACCGTGACGTAGTTATGGGTAGGGTCCATTGTACAGTGTTGGTTGTGAGTCAAGCGATAGAAGGTGAAATTTTGCATGATATGGGAACCTAAAGTTTGGGTTTACAGAGAGAGAGGAAGAGGGATAGGAATATAATAATTATGTCTAAAGGAGTTTGCTATAAACGAAAACTCTTTCTTACACAGTTTATTTTCTTAATAACTATAACTGTGACTTACAAAAGAGTTTTCTTTTCCGGGACTGTAAGGCTTGTGTGTGTATGCCAAGACCAACACGATATTTCTCACCAGTGTTAGAGGCAGGGTGGCAAGCGTCTCATGAGGTGCCGCGCGCGAAAACTTTACAAGAGTTTTGGGCCCTCCGTTTGTAAGTTTTCTGTATTGGTTTGACGCCTGACGGGGACAACGCGAAAGCACAACGAACTTGAACAAACGACGAAGGAATCATACATGCAGAGTGAGTGAAAGGTTGTATAGTAGGACTCGCATCATAAAGGTCCTTTCATTTATATACAGTACTAGCCGCAAAGCCGCCCTCCGGGCGGACTTTTTGGCTAGCTCCTGCGGAGGGCTATTAGTGGCCTTCGGCCCACCACCTGTGTTTGGTGGGCCGAAGGCCCACCAAACACGGACTCTCTAGATAGCCCCTTCTAACTTTCCTGAAATCATGGATGTAGAATGTATGTATTCCCCCACCCATTCACTCACCCATTACCCATCACCCCCCACCCATTCACTCACCCATTACCCATCACCATACACCCATTCACTCACCCATTACCCATCACCACACACCCATTCACTCACCCATTACCCATCACCCCCCACCTATTCCCTCACCCATCACCCATCACCCCTAACCCATCACCCCCCACCCATTCACTCACCCATCACCCCACAACCATTACCCATCACCCCCCATTCACTCACCCATTACCCATCACCCTACATCAAGGTTTCCTCAATTCTCGCAATCCACTTTTTTTCACAATTCTCGCTAATAGGCTGCTAAAAAAAAAAAAAAAAAAGTGATCGGATCATCTCATAAGTAGGCTTAAAACCTCCCTGGTCGACCTGGTTCCCAAAATGTGCCATATGATGGGATTGGGCCACGGGGGGGGGAACCTATACCACACACACCCCACACACACACACACCCACCCACACACACGCCCACACACACACACACACACACAGACGACAGACAGACACACTTTCGCTTATATATATATATATATATATATATATATATATATATATATATATAATATATATATATATATATATATATAAAAATTATATACATATATATACATACATACATACATACATACATACATACATACATACATACATACATACATACATACATACATACATACATACATACATACGTACGTACGTACGTACGTACGTACGTACGTACGTACGTGTGTGTGTGTGTGTGTGTGTGTGTGTGTGTGTGTGTGTGTGTGTGTGTGTGTGTGTGTGTGTGTGTGTGTGTGTGGTGTGTGTGGTGTGTGTGTGTGTGTGTGGTGTGTGTGTGTGTGTGGTGTGTGTGGTGTGTGTGTGTGTGTGTGTGTGTGTGTGTGTGTGTGTGTGTGTGTGTGTGTGTGTGTGTGTGTGTGTGTGTGTGTGTGTGTGTGTGTGTGTGTGTGTGTGTGTGTGGTGTGTGTGTGTGTGTGTGTGTGTGTGTGTGTGTGTGTGTGTGTGTGTGTGTGTACTAGCCGCAAAGCCGCCCTCCGGGCGGACTTTTTGGCTAGCTCCTGCGGAGGGCTATTGGTGGGCCTTCGGCCCACCAAACATGGACTCTCCAGATAGCCCCTTCTAAATTTCCTGAAATCATGGATGTAGAAATGTATGTATTCCCCCCACCCATTCACTCACCCATTACCCATCACCCCCCACCCATTCACTCACCCATTACCCATCACCCCCACCCATTCACTCACCCATTACCCATCACCTCCCACCCATTCACTCACCCATTACCCATCACCACACACCCATTCACTCACCCATTACCCATCACCCCCCACCCATTCACTCACCCATTACCCATCACCCCCCACCATTCACTCACCCATTACCCATCACCACACACCCATTCACTCACCCATTACCATCACCCCCCACCTATTCCCTCACCCATCACCCATCACCCCCAACCCATCACCCCCCACCCATTCACTCACCCATCACCCCACACCCATTACCCATCACCCCACCCATTCACTCACCCATTACCCATCACCCTACATCAAGGTTTCATCAATTCTCGCAACCCACTTTTTTCACAATTCTCGCTAATAGGCTGCTAAAAAAAAGAAGAAAAAAAGTGATCGGATCATCTCATAAATGGGCTTATGACCTTCCCCTGGTCAACCTGATTCCAAAAATGTGCCATATGAGGGGTTTGCGCCACGGGGGGCGGAACCTATACCACACACACACACAGACAGACACACTTTCGCTTATATTATTATAGATGTATATATTTCTCTTTTGCAAGGTATTATTGTTGGCGAGGTTAATTAATAATAATTTTGAAATAATATACACTTTTGAAGGATATAGAAACAAAAGTAAGAGAATCATATAGGAATGAATATGTAATAGACTCAGATAACCAACAGCTTTAAGTCAAGGGCTGTACAGAGAGTCAACTCAAACTGTTCATCTACAATTTACATCGTTTGCCTTTAAATCCCATTTAATTAAGGCTCCCCATATGACGGTATTCACACCTCCATCAGGCAGCCGCACGCAACACTCCCTTGCAACGGTGTGAGAAAAAATATTCTACAATACTCGAAATGTTATCATAGTATCCCTTTCCTCCCTTCCCCCCTCCCCCCGCGCCAGCGCTTCCTTCCTTGCAGTATTAATAATGATAATAATAATTTTAAATTTTCGCCCGGAGGCATACAGACAAAAAAAAAAAGTATTGTCACACCAATGTCAATACTATCTCCTTCCTCACACCTGTCATACCATACGGTGTCTTCCTGCACTACTCATCTCTCTCTCTCTCTCTCTCTCTCTCTCTCTCTCTCTCTCTCTCTCTCTCTCTCTCTCTCTCTCTCTCAGATACACACACGCACACGCGCGCGCGCATGGTCACGCCGTTCCCCTGTCCACGTATTTCTCCCTGACCGACCACGACTCCTTCACTCGGCTCGTTCCATGATCGCAAACACTCCACAATTTCAAAGCGACAAACCGTAACCCCTTTCGTAACCCCTTTCCATTTACAATACACATACATGACGTACATAAAATTGGTACTCCGTAAATGTAATAAGTACAAGTGAGCTCGATGTATAATGTATGAATCATCGAATATTTTTATGATGAGTTACTTTGGTGTTTAGTTTAAGTGTTTAGATCGCAGGGGAGAGGGTCGAGTAGTGTCCAGGTGTTTATATTCACATCAAGGCATTGTAGCAATCTTCTTGGGATGGATTGTGAGCTGCTTTTTTTTTTCTTTGTGTGTGTGTGTGTGTGTGTGTATGTATTCATCTAGTTGTATTCATCTAGTTGTATTCATCTAGTTGTATTTTACAGGGCCAGAGCAACGCTCATATGGCCCCGTCTCCATATCAACATTTGTATCATTCATCCTTAGTGCTTAGTGTTGGCCGAAGCCACCACCCCGGGAGGGGGGTCACAAACCCCCGGCTGACACCCGGTACCCATTTACTGCTGGGTGGACAGGGGCTGGGGTTTTAAGGAAACAGCCCATATGTTTCCGCTCCGACCGGGGATCGAACCCGGCACTTCTCGGTTGTGAACCGAGCGTGCTAACCACTACACTACGGAGTACCCTTTGTGTGTGTGTGTGTGTGTGTGTGTGTGTGTGTGTGTATGTGTGTGTGTGTGTGTGTGTGTGTGTGTACAGTTTGTTTTGTGGGTGTGTGACGGTGTTCTGTCGTTTCTGAGTAGTCATGTTCATAGATTATTGAGATTATTGCCTCTCTCTCTCTCTCTCTCTCTCTCTCTCTCTCTCTCTCTCTCTCTCTCTCTCTCTCTCTCTCTCTCTCTCTCTCTCATCGAGGATAATTATAGAAAAGAATTACACACAAACACACATACAAGCTTCTTGCAAGCTTTTTGTTACTTTTTTTTGCCCTTGGCCAGTCCTTTGTGATGTAAGAAAAATTGCAACAAATATATATACATTCAGGAGAAAAGTCGATCATCCCAAGAGAAGAACTCGACGCTGCAAGACGCGGTAGAGAAAAGTATGGAAGTCAAGGAGCATCAGGGAGGTATATTCCCGTTTTCTGGAAGAGTATGTGACGTTTACTCTTGAACACGTCAGGTTACGGATAGGGTAGGTTCAATTTTCCTAACTTAATTTCCGTAACTTTGCGTGGGAATCACAATGATGATATTTTCGAGAAAATCCTACGGATAGTTTCGGAGCTACAGCCAAACGTCTTCATTCGGAAACCACATACTCGCATAGAGAACGGGAATATGCATCAGGGATCCGAGAGGTTCCTGATGGTGCTCAAGATTCAATAACTTGCACGAATAGATATGGTTCTCAGCCCTCATGACCCCGGGACGACTTTCCTCGTGCCGTTTGTAAGGTAATGAAGAGTCCTCGCCGTCCGGATCACTGAAGACCTCCTGAAAAATGTCCCAAGGAGTACCCCCGCCTTCGTTAACACGGCAAAAGGGGGTTGTCGCGCCCTACCCCTCCACCCCTTGTCCCACCCCACTCCCGTCCCCTCGCCTCACTGTAGATTGCACAACGGAATGATTTTTTTTTTTTTGTTCGACGCAGATACTCGAAATTCGACTCGATGATGTTATTTATTTAGTTAACGCTAAATTATGCATGGTTCTAATTCATTTATCAGAAAACGAAATATATCAATAGAAAGCTAATGAAAATCCGCTTCTATTGATATGTTTTATCTAAAATGTTTTCTCGTAAAATATTAAATGGCGAAGAGTTTAAGTGAATATTAAGTTCATGCATATTTCTTCACGCTCTCATAATGGCATTTCTTTAGTGTATTTTACTGTTTTTTATTTGATAATATTATAGAACAAACATTTACAAAGATAACGGTATATCATTTATACTGATAAACCATAGGAAGGGAAATGGGAGTGATGTTCGAAAATGTCAGGTATCGCAAAACTGGCTTCCACTGGTCATGGGCGGGTTGGCGCGAAGCACGAGTCCAGTATAGAGCAGTCTTTGGTTTGGTATAAGAATCTTGAGAAGGATGTCTCAAGAACAGAGTAATATCATGAAGCAGAGCTCCTCATCAGGATGCTTCTCAGGAGTGAGAAAGTTCCTGAGATCTCTTGCCTGTGCGTGCAGGAGGAAGAAGAGGCGTTGCTCCGGCCGTAAAGGAAGAGCAGCAAAGTGTTGAGGCGGGGTGCCCTCAAGGCTGCCAGCAAGAGGGTTCGAGCCCCTCCGCGACCAAGAATAAACAAGAGGACCGTATCCTCCCCGGGGCACCTCTGGCGTCCCCTGAAAAAATTTTCGACGCTGAGGTCGCACCAGCAACAGAAGAATCCTTCCCTCCCGACATTCATTTCTTATCTCATAGACTCTACAGAGGAAGACATCCCCACCCCTCAACCCTTCACGGAGTCTCCTCAGACCTTGGTGATATATTTGTACGCTAAACACTCGCCTGAACCTTGCGAGGACCATTCGTGTGAACAGCCATTGGCTTCCTGCACCGAGGGGGTCAAGGAACGTGAGAAGACCAGTGTTCCTGACAAGACCCTCGCCAACACCCACCATCAGCACAAGGACGAGGACACCGAGGCCTGGCACCTCGTAGTAAAGAAAAGATGCAAAGCGAACAAAAAGAAACAAGTTGCTGATGCCAACGCGGCCAAGGCGGAGGATGCGAGCCCCTCCCAGACCTGCAGCAAGCGTCCCTGCAGGCGACGCAAGGCCCCCGCCCCTCAGCAGGACTTGGGCGACAGTGTTCGTCAGTCCTGGGCTGAGGACACGGTGACGGTGGTGCTGCCGGTGGCTTCCCACCTGCGGCGGCACGTCATAGGCCCTCGCGGAGACACCGTACGCAAGCTGCGTCAGGAGTACCCGGCGGTGAGGGTAGGGTGCCCTCCCCTCTTGACCTTCAGTGTGGGGAGGTGACCGTTAAGGGGCCCAAGAGCCAGGCCAACGCCGCCGCGCGGGACATTACAAGCCGCCTGCAAACCGTTAACAAGCAGCTGAGCGAGGCAGCCGCTCACCGTCGCGGTGCAGTGCGCCAGTGGTGATGCAGGTGGCGCCCCACATGCGTGGGTACTGGTGGGCCACGGGGCGAGGCCCTCAGGAGCCTGGCACAGCAGCACCCCCCGCGTGAGGGTGTCTGTGCCGCCACCCAGCGACACGCGCACCAGCACCGTCGCCATCAGGGGACCGGCCACCGAGGTGGCGGCCGTGCAGGACTGCATAGCGGCCCGTCTCCAGGCAGCCCCGGCGGCAGCGGTGCCTACCGAGGGCCCAGCATCTGCTGGCTCGGTGCCTGTGGCTACCAAGGCCCCTGCACCTTGAGGCACCCCTCCGTGCCGTCCTCGGGCACGGAGGGGTCACCACCGCCACGGGCTTCCATGTCCCGCGAGGAAACCTTATCTATAGTGTGACTTGTTAATGGAAATAAGAATCAAGGAATTCTTGGGATATTTACCTCGCTAGCGATTTCTTGATTAAGAGTTCAAGGGATTTTACTATAGCTAGGGATTTCTAGTGATAGTTTGATGAGCATCAGTGTGGCCAGGGATTTTTGAAGTCATACTTTTAGGGATGTTAAGGTAGCTAGGGATTTATTAATCAGTAGTTTTAGGAATATTTACGTTGCTTTGTTATTTTGACACAATGAAATATTGGTTTCTACAATGGTGTTACAGTTAAGTTTGTAGGATTCTTATTATGCGGAAATATATGTTTTTAAGCTATAAGCCTGGTTACACATTTCCCCAAATTTCCCTTGAAAGATATTCTTTGGCTTAATTCAACGCTGTTTCTTATCTCATATTTTTTAGCTACACATCGTTTTTTAATGTGTTTTCCTTAAATTGGTAAATGCAGGTACGCTTTGTGTGAGGCGCACAATGTCCTAAGTGCCTGGCGTGACTCGGTGAATACATGAACAATGATGCGCATAAACCTGAAGAATTTACGTGCGGGGACACACACACACACACACACACACACACACACACACACACACACACACACACACACACACACACACACACACACACACACACACACACGCACACACACTCATGCACACACACACAAGATTATCGTGATGGCTGAATCTCATTTTCCCTTTTTTCCGTTATACTTTTGAAGGTTTATCATCTGTCGGACGTGTTTTTTTGCTTCCTGTCGCTCTACCTTTGTTGTGGTTAGAGAGAGGGAGGGTTTTTATCAGTACTCTCGGTGATCAAGTTATCTAATCAAGTAATGTATCACAGTTTGGTCAGTTAATGTTGCTAAACAATAATTAAGTAAATGACATGAACGAGTATCATGTTTTTTTCTCATTTTTTGCTCTACTCATTAATCTTAGTATATCATTATTTTTCATCATTATTTTCTTGCATCAATATATTTGGCTTGCTTGGGTCTTCTTTCTTTTACAGTTTTTCCCTTATGAAGCCGTTCTTATATTGTTCTCGTGTACTTAACTCTCTCTCTCTCTCTCTCTCTCTCTCTCTCTCTCTCTCTCTCTCTCTCTCGCCCGTCAGGATGGCAAGGTTGGTGAGCTCGCAATGTGCAGCGTCCCTGTGCATTCGGTCAGCGGTTCGAGTCCGCCTAGTTCGTGCTGACGTGGCGGCGCTTTGTATAGTCAATAACCTTGTAGTTGGTACTTGCAAAGTGTCTAGATAGGATGAAAATCTCTCTCTTCTCTCTCTCCTCTCTCTCTCTCTCTCTCTCTCTCCTCTCTCTCTCTCTCTCTCCTCTCTCTCTCTCTCTCTCTCTCTCTCTCTCTCTCTCTCTCTCTCTCTCTCTCTCTCTCTCTCTCTCTCTCTCTCTCTCCCCTCTCCTCTCTCTCTCTCTCTCTCTCTCTCCTCTTCTCTCTTCTCTCTCTCCAAAAATATACTTCAATAGCTGAACTTAAAAAAATGAAATAAAAACGAAGTGCAGTTATGAAGGTAAGAAAAAGCAAACGATCTTAAGCTGAAAAGCTGTTTGGACCTGTGACTGACGATATACCCTAATACCCCTCTATGTGGCATCAGAATGCTCCTGAGCTCCGCTTGCCATAGTGCCCCCCATACACAGCCGTGACCCCCCCATTGATAGATACCTAGCTACGCCACTGCCTACTATGCAATCCCGCCATGACCCATTGACATCTGGTGAAGGAAGACGAAGCGATGTTTTTACAGTTTTTCGTTCAAATAATTTTAACTGAACTACATCTTTGTGTTGTAGTGTGTTAGTGTGGGCGTCGTAGTGATATGGATAGCGTTGTGGATGTGTAGCTGCTGTAGCTGAGAGCTGTTGTAGAATAGAAAAGTCGTGGTTTTGAAGGTTTAGAACTTTTTCGTCACTTCTGTTGCTCTGCTATGTAGCTATGATCAGGTTATAAGGGGGAGATATGGTCCTCAGTACTTGTTGAATTGTACAGTGTTGGTTGTGAGTCAAGCGATAGAAGGTGAAAGTGTGAATGATATGCTAACGTTAAAGTTTGGTTGACAGAGAGAGCGGAAGGGGGATAGGTATATCATATGTCTAAAGGAGTTTGTTATAAACCAAAATTCGGTCTTACACAGTTTATTTTCTTAATAACTATAACTGTGACTTACAAAAGAGTTTTCTTTTCCGGGACTGTACCGTAGATCAGAGGTTCTCAAACTTGTTGGCTTGTAACCCCCCCCCCCCCCCCCCTTACCAAAGCATTTCTGACAATCTAACACATTTACACTCTTTGTCTTTTTGTCTCTCTCTCTTACACACACACACACACACACACACACACACACGCACACACACACACACACACACACACCACACACACACACACACACACGTACACACACACACACACACACACACACACACACATAGGTAGAGTCGTATTGCTCCGTATCATAACAATCTAAGTATAATATATTCGGTAAAACATTATGAATACTTAAACGATGCCGTAATCAGTGCAATCTATATCCTATATTCTTCTTTTAGACGCATCGAAAAAATAAGTCTAACCTAAATAAAGTTATGACTTGTAATGTGGAATGTGGATTTGTAATGCATTAACAAGGGTCGGGCAGCGATGATACAAGTATACGCCCACGTCTCTAAAGCTACTGGACGTGTGAGCGTGGTGGTGAGGGCTTGGCGGAAAGGGGAGGGAGGACAAAGGAGCAACTCTTTTCTCAGAGTCAGATTATGTAACTGTACTTTTTTGTTAGCAATATATTAAAGCCTAGGAAGGTATAATCATTGTTTTGTTTTATACTGATAATATATATAAAAGAAGAAAAATAAAGTATGAATATTGTGCATTTTGTACATTCTAGAAATCTCGCAACCCTTCAGAAGACTTTCGCGACCCCTCGAGGGGTCGCGACCCCCAGTTTGAGAGCCCCTGCCGTAGATAACAACAGTATAGTCGCCAGCTGCAATAATGTCGCCAGGCGCCATATATTACGAATTGTAGCATCACTACTGATTTGTATGTGCCACTGAAGATGATACACAGTAGTTTATATCATGACTGTATAATCTACCCTGTTTCAGCGTTGTTTTATGCTTTGTATCTGCAAGTATAGACGGTTTCAAATTTCACTACTCGTTTTTTTTTCGGGCGACGACGACGGCGGGAGGACACTCAGTAAATAAACACTAGCTGGCGACCTTATTGTTGGTCGGCACTCTGGTGATATTTTTGTAATTTGTTCATTTATAGCCATACTATGACACAGATGAAGACACAAAATGACACAGACTCTCCA
This sequence comes from Chionoecetes opilio, assembly GCA_016584305.1. Taxonomy (NCBI): domain Eukaryota; kingdom Metazoa; phylum Arthropoda; class Malacostraca; order Decapoda; family Majidae; genus Chionoecetes; species Chionoecetes opilio. The sequence continues at coordinate 23,663 of JACEEZ010018209.1, forward strand.
GATAGCCCCTTCTAACTTTCCTGAAATCATGGATCTAGAAATGTAAGTATTAACGCCACCACACGTCCTGTAAACAGAAAAAGTTGTCCTGGCGACTTAACTGTTATCTACGGTACGGTAGGCTTGGGTGTGTATGCAAAACCAAAATATTATAGGCAGTGTTACATTAGGTATAGTTATAGATTAGTAGTATAGTTATAGTTAGTAGTATAGTTATTAGTTATTTAGTACTACAGTTATAGATATATATTATAGGCAGTGTTACAGGCAGGGTACGTGGCAAGGGACTCTTGGGTGCCGCGCGTGATAGCTTTACAAGAGTTGACCATCTGATTGTAAGTTTTCTGTATTGGTTGCATGGGTAACTATAGTAAAACACACCACCTCGTTGATATCTCACATCCTTGCTTTTGACAACCCAGTCACTCATTGTCTTGCATCCCCGTCCACATTTTCCACTCCTTCCTCTTCCACCCCTTTCTCTCCCTCCCCTTCCACCCATCCACACCCATCCAGCCCTCCATATGACTATAGTCTATTCACTTAAGCTGGATTCTTGGGAGCTGCTCGATGCCTACCCGAGTATGTAAGGACGTCGCTGATTGGCTGATGCACGCGGGCTGGGTGGTGATGGTGGTGGTATTTTGGTAGCCTCAGCCAATCAGCGACGTCCTTACATACTCAGGTAGGCATCGAGCAGCTCCCAAGAATCCAGCTTAAGTGAATAGACTATAACTAGGTAGACATGGTAACTTTTAAGCCGTCAGTTCACGCCTGTTATCATTCTTCTACTTGGTTAATTGACCTGATGAGTATTGGGCGAGCGGTGGGTTACAGCTCCTGGTTGTGATTTATTCGTCGGCGGGAACCACTAAGCATTGCATGGCTGGCGTGTACACTGTGGCTAGGGACATCTCGGCAGCGCGAGAGAATGGTAGGTAGCTGTTAAGGATGGGTAAGGACTAATGAGGAACTATTTTCAGCTTCTCAATAAAGTGGACAATAGGGTGTTACTTAAGAATATTTGTTTACCTTGAATTATGTATAAACGCATATTACAAACTGTTTGTTGAATGATTACTATTGAAACATATTATAAACTATTTCATTACATGTGTGGGCGATAGGTGGCGCTGGTGTGCCGCGCCGCGCGACCCGTCTTGGCCTTGCGGCTTGCACACCACCCATTGTTGACGGCTGCGTGTTCCGTGTTATCGGTGTTAATCTTGTGTCATCGGCGTCCCTGGGCGTGTCAGCGGTTCCGCCACGTTCAGGAGGCTTTGATGGCACGTCAGGAAGGCCGCAGCGACAGGGTAAGGCTGGGAGCTGAGGCTTTTGTAGCGTTGTTGTGGCGGCAAGACTGAAAGCCGGGCGGGAGGAATCAAGTTGATTGTCTTGTATTGCAGGGTTGAGTGTAAAGACGAGACGTTGTGTTGCGTGCAGGCGTTGAGTGTTGCCTGACCTCCTCCAGGTAAAGTTTGCGAGGCTCCTTGTCGCCGTAACACCTCAATTAGGCGTCATTTAATATTTTTATTACTTCGCCGCCCACTTTGTTTCACGGATTGTGTACACTCTGCTTTTGAATGAATTGTGGGATTGTGAAATACTATATATTGATCACACAACTAGGACATTCCCCAGCGCCGTGGCTGTCCGCGTGTACAGTAGATTAACATTAAAGTCTCCACGGTGCCCTAATGTCGCCAGGCGCCATATATTACGACATTATAGCATCACACTGATTTTTATGTGCCACTGAAGATTGATACACAGTAGTTTATATCATGACTGTATAATCTAACCCTGTTTTCAGCGTTTGTTTTATCATGCCTTGTATCTGCCAGTATAAATACTGTTTCAACTTCGCTATGACCGTTTTTTCTTCGGGCGGGACGACAGACGCAGCTGACGGGAAGATGACCGTTTTTTGTACAGTTGTAAACACTATCTGGCGATTCTTAGCAGCGTACTACCAACGTCGCCACTCGCCTTTTGATATTTTGTTACAATCTGTTTCAATTATAGCTCATAAATATGAAGACACATATGAAGACACAAAGGCAGATTGTCAAGATGTTCTCGTTCGGTGACAGATGTCTTCGTCACGTAATATTTTGGGTAGCGTCCACTGTTATCTGACGCCGCAAGGATATCGTCGCACCGCGGTGAAGGTAACATACGCAGACACGCACAGACCATGTCTTCACCATTCCCCTTCGCTGCGATGAGATTTCTCTGTACTTTTCCATCCCATTAAGAGGTAGATGAGCACCATGTTCCCTGACTTTTAATGTTACTTTTTAGCTGTTTAATGACGACTGAACCTTTGTGCGTAATAACAGTGGTGTAGCACGCCTTATTAATTGGAGAGTAGAGTTGCCAAAATATGCTTGCGTCTGAATTTTCCTATGTACTTTTCAATCCCATTATAGAAGAGTAAGATAATACATTTCCCTGACTTTAATGTTACTTCTTTAGCTGTTTAAATGACGAAATGACCTTTGTGCGTATAACACAGTGGTGTAACAAACCTCTTGTTGAGAGTATGCAAACATATGCTTGCGCAGAGATTTCCTCTGTATTTTCTCTCATTATTTGATTGATTGAGGTTGAGGTTACGTAATCAATGCCCTGGTTAAGGTTTAGTTAACTTGCTGGGTGAATGGGGGGGAGTGCTGGCCCCCCCCCCCAAGTTATGTCAGCAGAGTACTGGTCCATAGGAAGTATTGGTTGAAATTGCATATTTACCGTTACTTGTTTGTTTTATCTTGACGAAGTTGCTACCTTTGTGCATAAGTGAAAGGTTGTTTAGAAGGCCTCTTGCTTAAGTAGAGTATACCACACAAAACATGCTGGAACAATTGGCTACTATGCTTCAATTATGCATTATATTACTTATGCCTACTCACCAACCGCTTCTCCCAACCCTAACCAAAGATGAAGCATTGAAGTGCAATTTGAGATGGGATTTGTTGTTCATGTTTTAGCATATACGTAGCTACTGTGGTGAGAAACGGTTTATTTTTATTTAAGAGAACAGCGACAGATGAAGCCTCATTTTGGCTAAATGGGTTATAGTGGACGTGAAACTGTGCAGTCACTACCCCCGTTACCATTTGACATATTTTTTATTAACTTTTGTTGAAGTATAATGTGCGCTTATTAATCCGCACTTCTGCGTGCGTTACCTTTAAAAACTTATATACATATTTGAAGAAATTATAAAGTTTGTCTAATAGTGCTTCAGACCACACCCTTCCATGTTCGGCACATGTCCTTTAGAGCTGAGGTAAGTTTCGTATGTTAATTATTTCTCGTCAGAGGGTCGAGGGTTAAGGGAGCCCCTCTCCGTTAGAATGTTATGTTTTCGGTTAAGGTTTGGTAATAATCCTCCCTACGGGCGGCAGAGTGGACCACACAGAGTGGCTTGCAGCGGGCGAATGCGGGACGGGAGTCCATTTGCAGCCCATGCAGAGAACCGCGGCAGGTCCTCGTCATTTGTTACAATTGAGCATTTTTTTCCTTTCACATAATAATTTTTTAATATAAGAATAGCTAGGTTAGGTAAAGTTTTGTAGTTATTTAGGTAAAATAAAGCTCATCGAATGTGTGCGATTGATTGCCATATTCTGCAGGAGTTTGTGGACAAACCACCGCAGCAGCCGGCTTAATCATCGCACACCCATTTGATTTCGCTTAACTTCGCTTCGGTAACGCACGGCAGAAGTGGATTACTAATTGCACATTATACTTAGCAAAGTTAATAAAATATGTCAATTGTAACGGTGGTAGCGACTGCGCCAGTTCACACGTCCACTATACCCATTTAGCAAATAGGAACGCGTCTTCATCTGTCGCTGTTCGCCATGATAATACACAATACCTTTTCTTCACCAGTAGCTCGCGTATGCTAAAACATTAACAACAAATCCCCTCTCAAATTGCACTGTCAACGCTTCATCTTTGGGTTAGGGTTGGGTGAAGCAGTTGGTTGCCCCATCCGTGGCGCTATAGTGTGTACAGTGTTCGACGAAGGGTCTAACAATGCCAGTTTTGGTTCAACTAAACAGTTCCAGTGAAACCCCCGTGCGATAACCCGCTTAAGCAACTTTCACATAAACCTCAGTATTATTTATATAACACACTCTCTCATTGAAGTTACATCTATGAAATACAATGCTGCTGTTTGGCTACCAAAGTTGGGCTTATACTTCAATTATCTGACGAAGGTTAGGTTGAGTTAGTAGAAAGTATTTAGAAGGTCGCACTACTGTGTTCTAATTTGTATTATTTGTTACAGTATCTCACTACATGGCCCGACTATCCGACTATGGGATCCAGTGATCTGGAGAATGATATATATGCCCAGGATTGTCGACGTGGACGTGGACGTCGCAGAGTTGTTTACAGGTACAAATTGTGTTTCAAGTTGATTTATTATATTTCTTAAGTTGCCTTTTCTCAGACATCTTACTGGTTTAGGGATGTCACCCTGGCATATGTATAGTATGTACTGTAGTACGTATGTGTGTATATATGGATATAATATATATAATAATATATATATATATATATATTATATATATAATATTGACAACAAATGCTGATTTCAAGCATGATTTGTCAAATCATATTAAAGGACCACTATTTTATTTGACCCAAATACATTACAGATCCGGATGAACCCCTTCACCAGCAATGAGTATGCTGAATTTTTTGATCGATTCACCTTCCGCTCAAAAAAAGCTTCCATGTCTGATCTCCCTGAGGAACATGAAGATCAACTTCCTGCCGCAAATGATTTGAGAGGTAATTTTTCCCATCAATACAATTTAATTTGGCAATGCTGTTATTGAAAATTTCATACACGCTGCATATTGAAAACTACTGTGCATCTTACTTCACTTGTAAGCCAAAAAGCCTATACTTTCATGATGTGGAGATCATATTAACTTGTGTATGTACACGACGTGGTTTGCTAACCGGTAATGTATTTTCTCTCCCACAGGATGTCCTGTTCACCATACCTCCAAACACTGATTGCGATACGATGCCTGACAACGGAGATCACCAAAGGACATTAGGTGACTGCCATGATGTGTCACAAATGACAGTCATCGAATGCCTGAAGATAGTCTCAGAGCCATAATAATTCCTCCAGCAGGAGACATTATATAATTACCTCCTTCTGCCCAACCTGAACCAAACTATTCAAAGATTTTATGACATCCCGTGTGATGCCTGGTGTTATAGGAGGCAATCGACTGTACGCCACATTGCTGTATTGAAAACTCGTCGGTGAAAATTCAAGAGGTGTTTAGTCGAGGAAGGTTTTTTTCTCTAACGTTCAAGCTGTTGGGCCAAATCTACTGTTTCCAAATGTTATTGCCCTTGCCTGGGAGTGTCCAGACAGTGAATTTTTGGAATAGTATCCTCTACTATCTAAACGCTGAGGTAGAAACTAATTAAATCCTAGGTCTCACCTACTTGGCGATCGTGTATACTCCTTGAGTAAGATTATCTGTTTTAACTTCAGTGTCAGATCCAAGTAATGCACACGAGACAGCATATACACCAGTCATTCCAAAACCAACATACCATTGAACGTGCAATTTGTATTTTGAAAAGGAGATTTGGATATTTAGGATGAAGTAAGAACAGATCGAACTACCAAGCTATGATTGTTTGCATGTATGGTACTGCACAACATATCTGTTAAAACTAGAACTGTTTTACCTCAGATGGGGGCCCTCCACATCAATTACCATGCCCATGATAATGTGTGGCCGTACAGGTACGTGGCAATCTTCAGGGAGATGAAACGACAACAAGTAATCAGGGTTACTTTTAAGCATATACGGGCATCATCACAGTAGTCTATATGGGAGATGTTTCATATTTTCCTCCCACCCATTCCCAGCTACATAGGTTTCTCTTAACACCATCCCCTTTATTATTCCTTTGCCATAGTGCCATATGACCTCTGATGTCTGGCAGTTTCCCTTTTTTCACATTACTTACTTATTATTTTTCTTCATGCTACTTAAGTACTTGTTGTTGATAACTTCTTTGCTTTTCCAATTGTTGGTGTCATGAGTCAATACATAGTACACATTCTTATTTGATCGTTAATTTCCCTGTGACAGGTGTACTTTTTCAGATGAAATTAAACTAAATTTCTTTTTATTGATATAAGCCCTGTCTAGTAATACATTCATCTACCACCAGATGTATAATTATTTGTATTTTCTGTATAATCATCATAGTAATAAGGTTAATGAAATATTATTAAGGGCTAGCATATAGTTATCCGTTTTCTTTTCCTTAACAATAAAAAAATAAGAAAGAAGGAAGCTACCAAGATTCGCGAGACCTCACTTGGTAGTTCCTATTACATTTTTTGCAAATGTAGCCCAAGACGACTTTCCCGTATGTGTAGTAATGATGTCAGCATTCTATCAATCCATTACTATAGAGCCTTGCTCCCAAAAGTTCCCACTTAAATCATTTGCACCCGAAAAATACTCTGAATAGAAACACGTCTGCTGTGTAACAACTGTTCAGTTTTATTTAATATTTCCATTTTCTTTTGCTGTTTTCGCGCTTTATTTTTGATTCCTCAATTCTGATCAGCCTATCGTCTATTTGTAGTTTCTGCAAGATAGCCTTCCTCCTCGTTTGATCTTGCTTACATCCCTCGTGTCCTTTTTCCTGTCATATGTGGCATATACGTCACCGTCGTACAAAAGGCCTCCCGTCATGCCAACCAATATTTGCGTCTGCTGCAGAAATTGGGGCTGGTCCTGGCCGCTCCATATCCTCTAATGCTTCCCCATTCTAATGTTTGCTGTGGGAAAAAAGGTAGAAGTAACATTAAAAATAAACAACCAAAGGATAATTCAGTACCTTAATACCTGCCACTATAACAAAATTTATGTAATGGATCACGTTCCACCATATTACAATTTGGTAAAAGATTAAATTTATTAACGTTGCCATATCTCGTTTTACTTACCGTTAGGATGACCATAATAGTTTACAGCATGGAGTGTGTTATTACCAATTCTGCAAATCAGTGAAAAAGGGGCTTATTGACTTGGACTATGGACGATCAAGCTGGGAGAATCCAGGCAAAACAAAAACATAAACCTAGGTCTATGTAATGTTTTATTGAGTTTATCTACGTTTAGATATACCGTAGAAATCTTGTTTGGCATCGGCCCGTTCCTCCAAACTGATTCGTCACCGCTCAGGCGGCGCGCCTTTCACTGCCTCACCTTTCTGGAACTGTTCCGCCGATAGGAATTCTCGCAGACAACACTACCGAGAACTTTCGGCTACATTGAACTTTTTTGCGACAGTTTCACTTATGGAAAATGAAAGGCAATAAAAACTATTTTATTATTGGACCACACATTTTATGTTTGTCCCAAAATAAAAATTAGTTTGACATGGTAACGTAATTCTTACCTAACTCTGGGCTAGGCGCCCCCCCATACTCCCTCGCTTGTTTCACATAACATAACCGAGACATGTAAACTACCGCATAAGCAAAACTGTTCAGCTGTTGCTGGTATATAATCCATAATGTGAAACACTGTAAAAGTGATAAATGTACTTGCCCTATATTATTTGAGGTTATAATGGACAAGAACGACGCGGTCTCTACTGCCGTTACCACTTTGACGTTTTCTCTATTATTTTTTTTTGCTTCAGTATACTGTGCAGTATTATTTCACTCAGCGTAACCTTTAAAACTGTTTACATAGTTTTATTAAAGAAATGATGCAGTTTCTAATACGCTCACACATACACACCCACTCCCCATCCGAAGGACCACAACCCTTTAGAGGTTAGGTTAAGGTTAATAATCTGTCCCGGGACTCGAGGGGGCATGTCCCTTCATTTGGAGGAAGGTGCAGTCAGTTCGTACTCAGGTGTTTTCGTATACCAGTATAGTCGTACTCACAAAAAGTTACTAAAGTCGTACCAGATTATTAGTTATATGCTGTATAATATTGAGACAAAAAGCTCTCCTAAGACTGCTATTCTTTTGAATAGGAGGCAAACTTAACAACTAGAGTTATGAAACGAGTCACCAGGTATGTAACGGAAACTCCAAATCATGTCGGTACAATCTAGTTGTTTCTTACTAAACCAATTACAAACACCTGGGTCACGAAACAACTTGTGTACGAACTCCCTGTACGTTTGGAGTTAGCGTATAATCCTCCCGTAGGTCTGGCAGAACGGACCATTTACGGCTTGCGGGTGGGCTGGCAATGTGGTGAGCTGGGCACTGTTTTTCGGTACAATACGTCACTCTCTGGTTTCTGAGACTGACTATTATTTCTTAACCAAGTGTTAGTGAGTTCCCGGAATGTAGATACATTATGTCAATGAAACGGCGACATTCGATTTGGTGATGAAATGTCATAAGAACTTTTGTACAGGTTTCTGGAATATAACAGCTTTGCAAAACAACACAAATTTTAGCAAGGATAAAATGGTCGCCACCCACTGCGGCCGCCGTAATGATCCACTATATACGAGGGCAGTCTCACGGAGGGCAAACTATTGGTTATGCGATCTTTATTGTACGTTATGTTTAACATTATAACTATAGGTTAAACATAAGATATGTCATAGTTACTAACCTAACCTCACTATAAAACCCCTAAAAATTACTAACCGGACCTCAACGATAACCCCCTAAAAGTTACTAACCTAACCTCACTATAACCCCTAAAAGTTACTAACCTAACCTCAACTGTAGCCCCCTAAAAGTGACTACCCTAAACCTCACTATAACCCCCTAAAAGTTACTAACCTAACTCACTATAATTTCGAACCTAACCTTCACTATAAACCCTAAAATTTTACTAACCTAGCCTCACTTAACCCCTAAAGTTACTAACCTAAACCTCACTATAATCCCTAAGAAGTTACTAACCTAACATCACTATAACACCTAAAAGTTACTAATCTACATCACTATAACACCTAAAGGTTTACTAACCTAACCTCACTATAACCCCTAAAAAAAAGTTACTAAACCTAACCGCACTATAAACCCCTAAAAAGTTACTAACCTACACCTCACTAAAAAGTTACTAACCTACCTCACTCAAAGTTACTAACCCTAACCCTCACTAATAACCCCTAAAAGTTACTACCCTAACCTCACTATAACCCAAAAGTTATAACCTACCTCACTATAAGTTACTAACCTTAACCCCTACGGTACCATGACCCCTAAAAGTTTACTAACTAACCTCACTATAACCCCCTAATAGTTTCTCTTATATTGCGTAGGCGGGCCGCATTGGGTTAACACCCGATAAATTACTGACCCGAAAATGACCGTCGCAGTCCTCGTCCATTTACACTATTGGTACAGTAATAATAAGATCAGGAACTGGAACTGTCGCCAAAATAGAAAACGGGCGCCGACTGAAAAATTGGAATACTCGCCGACGTGAAAAATTGGAGCACTGCGCCGAGCGTCGGCGACAATCCTATCGGTGGACAGTTCAGGTACCCATGAGGTGTATGGAAATACTCATGAATGACGAGATCTACCAATTAATTATGTAGTGATATATTATCTGGAGGCTGCCTAAAACGAAATAAATACCATCGTGGCTCTCACGCCTCACACACTATGGCAACTTAATAAAACCAAATCTTTGCCACAATTCCATCAACTACAACCAAGCAAGTGCAGACATGTTTCCTGGCTACGAAGAGCGTGTCATTAGCCAAATTGTAAGAACATAAGGAAGTTTGAAATGCCGTGAGGCATGCACAAGGTTTTTTCAACTGCTTTTCTTTCCTTTCCGGCAATACTTACTCTACGAAGCAGAAGCATATTAGCAACGCTTTATAGTATGCGCAAAGAATGACGTCGTTAATACAACCGCTAAACAAGTAACAAGTCAAAGAGATGGCTTACCCTCTAATAATTCGATGAATGACCTGGCCTCTTGTTCTTGTCCTGGACGCTGCTGTATACGATGTAAACAACCACTCATGGGAGTAATTGCAGTCGCGTAGCGCACAGAGGGACGCGGCATATTACTCCTTCCGACATACCAACTTACCGTGACGGACTACACGACGGGAAAAGCCGCGAAGGCATCGACGTTACCATGCTCCCGTGTAGCGCAGAGAACTCCGTCGTGCGGTGCCGTCATGGTGTAAGGGAAGGTGAACATTTAACAATCTGGCCCAAAAATGACACGACTCTCCAGATGCCCCTTCTAACCTTTTTCTGAAATCAGGATTTAGAAACTTGGTCCTGGCGACTTTAAGTGTTATCTCGTCTGAAGCGTAGTGTAATGAACGTTTCGTGGGAATGGAGGCAAGGATGAGATGCAGACGGTCGCTGCGTTTCTGCATTACAGCCCGCGGGTACAACAGTCATAGAGGATAACAAATAGATGTGCGTTTTCTGAGGCTTGAACGGCGGCTGGGGACTATACTCGCCGCACGTTAAGTTGGCGAAATGGGGGCCCCCTCACTATCCCCTTCCGAACACAACGGACTGGCTGAGGTGTTAGGGTGCTGGGCTTTAGGGCGGAACTTGGAGTAAGGCATTTTTTCACCAACCCCAACACCTCGGACATTCCCGTGCGTTCGTAAGGGGGGGGGGGTGAAGGGGCCCCATTTTTCGCAACTTACGTGCGGCAATTTTTTTTTGTTGTTGCTTGTATAGACGGCAAGGAAAGGTGTTGTGACGAAAGTCTTCATGTTCTCTCGTGTTCTCTCGTGATAATTAAAATAAGATTTATTGAGAATATAATACGTTATCTGAGGGGACGTGGCACAAGTGTTTGATAGATTGTAGAGTTGTGAATGCCAATAAGTCTGACGCCATCAAACGTAAGAAATACTTGAATGCATTAAGTGGAAATGTAAATCTATAAATATAAGCGAAAGTGTGTGGTCTGTCTGTGTTTGTGTGGTATAGTTTCCGCCCCCCGTGGCGCAATCACCTCTATGGCACATTTTTGGAACGCAGGTCGACCAGGGAAGGTTTTAAAGCCCACTTTATGAGATGATCCGATCCTTTTTGTTTTGTTTTGTTAGCCCCTATTAGCGAATTGTGAAAAACATAAAAGTGGGTTGCAAGAATTGAGGAAACCTTGATGTACGGTGATTGGGTAAGGGTGAGTGATGGGTTGGGTGCTGGGTAATGGGTGGAGTGAATTGGGTGGGGTTGATGGGGTTGGGGTGATGGGTGATTGGTGAGGAATAGGTTGGGGAGTGTGGTAATGGTGAGTGATGGGTGTGTGGTGATAGGTAATGGGTTGAGTGAATTGGTATGTGAGTGAATTGGGTGGGGGGTAATGGGTGAGTGGAATGGGTGGGGGGTAATGGGTGAGTGATGGTGGGGGGAATCTACATTTCTACATCCATGATTTCAGGAAAGTTATAAGGGGCTATCTGGAGAGTCCGTGTTTTGGTGGGGGGGACCTATCGGCCACCAACTCAGGTGGATGGTAGGCCACCGATAGCCTCCCGCAGGAGCTAGAGCCAAAAGTCCGCCCGGAGGGCAGCTTTGCGGCTAGTAGATTAATAAGGCCAAATCGTGCAATGCTTCAGACACAGTGTTTCAATGTCAACAAAACCTCACACCCCCCCACCATCATAACGAAGGTGATAATTAAGTTTAACAGTATGCTGCACTTTTATATTACAGCATTGTCCTGAAATATAGAACTCATAACGTATCCATGGTGCAATAATGGTCTCTTATACCACAAAGGATATTACCAAACTCAAAATCCTGGTGGAGTGCCAAGTTCATGGTGTCGTGTGTAACCGAGTTTTGCAGCAGAGGATAGCGATGTCACACCACTTGTCCCTGGCATGGAAAAAAATGCCTCACTCCTTCGCCGGCTGGAAGAATGATGCAAAAAAAGTAGAGGGGGGAAAAAAATCTCGTGAATATTGTTGGCTGGTGACCCCACCAAGTGACCAGAACATTTTGCGGTAAACTGATGCAAGACAGAAAAGATTTCTCCCGCATCCTGCAGCTGTTATTCGGTACGTGAACTGGACTTTATAAAGGTAAAGAACTCGGTCAGAAAGTAACTAGACATCCATAACTCGCAAACATGGCATCCCTTTTGACTTCTTAAGTAATTCTCATTGTAGTGTTTGGCATTTTTTGAAAATAGGGGTATAGTAATTTTAGTTACTCTCTCTCTCTCTCTCTCTCTCTCATCCTTCTCTTCATCTCTCATCTCTCTCTCTCTCTCACTCGCTCGCTCTCTCTCTCGCTCTCGCTCTCGCTCTCGCTTCTCTCTCTCTCTCTCTCTCTCTCTGCTAATAACTGGTTGGAGTGCCCTTTAAGTGTATATCTCCCTCCCCCCGCCTCACCTAACACACTGAGGTCAGACGAGGAACCCATCTCTACCCTAACTCCTGATGTCTTGGCTGGAAATGGTGAATAGCTTTCCTAGGTTTTAGGTGTTTCCTGCCCCGCCTAAAGATATGTAAAGAAACTCCTCCTCTTTATTTTTGATAGTATATACATGTACCTCTTATGTTTGTTAGTTCGTTTGATCTTTTTTATAACTGTATGGTTGACATCTTTTGCCTCTTTCCACGCAGGAGTGGAAAGACGTTAAGGGGGTTATACAGGATCCCACCCAGGCCCTTAAGCGCTGCGGAACCCCAAGGCAGAGTAAGCATAAGGGGGCACTGGAGAGGAAGAGAAGGGACATTGTGAAGGGGCGAAGCAATCCATTTGGGCGCGATTGCAAAAAAAAATCTGAAACTTGTCATCCAGAAAACTGCACATCAGCTACGACGTGTGGACTTTTGGTAAATTTTGGTTGCTCGTATCTCGCCAATCTTTTGACGGTAATATTTTTTCTGTAGAATTTTGTGTGCATGTTAACTATTTTTCTTTTTCGCGTAAATTATTTTGTTTCCTTTGGTGGGGGATACTTATTCTGCAGATCTCGCCATCTCTCTTCCGGCCTTAATACTTACGTTTCTGTATACTTTTCTCTTCAACATGTAGTGGATATACTATTCACTTCCAGAACCCCGAAATGATTATTTTTCCCAACTAAGCCTGTTGAAAGTGCCATTTCGTATGCATGAGCTGTTATTGTGGCCATGATATTTATCCTTAATAGTACTGCTGTGTTCGTGCGCCGTTTAAATTCGCAAACGAACTTCAATAATCTAACGTAAACCTAACAACCCTGGGGGGAGATGCTCGAAAGAGTTACGGACCGTAAGTATTTACCCTATGAGGCTTTTACCTCGTAGCGCCTCACGGGTGATGCCAAACCGTTTCCTCCCTTGCTAGGGCCGTCGAGGCTAAGGTGGTCGGCACCCCCTTAACTCCCTACGGAGTGGATTTGAACCGACTAGACTCAACATACACAAAATACAAGCTGTAATCACTATATTTTTATGTTTAATTTGTGTATTATAGAGCCTTTCCATTCTTGCCTGTTTGAAATGTGATGTGTTTATTGCTTCCATTGACTCATATATTAATCATATTTACATACAATATCCTGATACTTGTAATAAATTCATATTAGGGCAAACCTAATAGATTAAATATATAATATCGGTCGACTTCTGAATCCAAACGTATAGTTCATCATACACGTTTGGCCGCTATAATGATGTGGTGGTGGTGTGTCAATTCTGCGCACACCGGCACACACAGTGTAAAGTCTGGCGGCATTTGAATGTCTCTTTCACTTTCTTTTCTCGGGCTCCCTGAACAGCTGATAGAGGGATTTTGGCCAGATAAGCCACGTTCATAGCGAGGCGCTGCTCTGTGATTGGTCAGCAGAATTTCCCCAAACATATCCCTAAATATCCCTAATATTCCCGACCCGAGGCCACCGATCACCGTACGGAGTGGACCGGCTCGGTACGAGTATACCTCAGCCCATCCTTGTAAGGTTCTTGTAGCCTACCCTCTTAAGTTGTCCGTACGAGGGATTTTCGAGCATCCTGCCTGATCTTAGCAAATCTCCACGTGTAACCTCTCGAAAGCCAGTATATAGGACAGGGTCCCCCCTCCCCTTGAAAAATATATATAGATAATAGATAGTCTCGATAAATAACAATTTCGTTAAAAATGACTGGATAGTGTGAAATCCATTTTTTTAAAAACTGCTTACACATTATCTAAATGTCTCGCGCGCTGCAAGATTTTTGAAATCCGCCCACATCTTTTTCACGGATCGGCTATCTGAATGAGCGATGATGATTCGCACAAGGGTTTTTCAAAATCAACTATAGGCCAGTCCCTTGGTCCAGACAGGGCGGGAAATCATCGCTGCAGAACGTCAACGAGGTAGACGCACAAAGTCTTTCATGCCATAATTGTTTGTTGTTTTCAACTCATATTGTTGTTTCTTTCCTTTAGATAATTTTCTTATTATATACAGGTGACTCGATCACATAAAAATAAAGGACAAAAGAAAAGGCGAGAAAAAACAGATAAGAGATAGAAGAGGTGATCGATGTGGCGCTACCAAGCAGGCCACCTTACTACCCTCCCCAGTCAACAGACTTGAAGATTAACCTTACCTGGCATCTAGGGGCCGTCTTGAACCCTCCCGTCAGCTCTATGTGCTGCGGTCAGGGGTTCAGGCTAGACTTATTTCCATTATTCTTCCCTACCAAACCACTACAATTATGGTGTCATGGTCCACTTAGTTATGCATAAGAAAATATAAGGGGTTTACATTTTCATGGTGTTATAATGAGGATGTTTGGCAAAATAAAAGGCCATTCGATGCATATGTGTCCTACAACATATATATTTAATCAAGAACGGGTGTATAGGTAAATATTACCTTCATGCTTCAAAGAGAAGTACTATTAACCCCATACACCCTCCCTTGATGCATTCCTCTAAAATTATTTAATAGAATGTTGTAGGACACATATTCACCGAATGCTTTTATTTTTTTTGCCAACAATCCGCATTTAACAACCATTAATATTTAAACCCTAAATATTTTATTTTGCATAACCCATATGTTGTCATGACAACACCTTAATAGTTTGGTAGCGATAATGGAAATAATCTAGCCTGACACGGACGTGCAGCACTAGAGCTGACGGGAAGTTCCCAGACGCCACTAGATTCAGGTAAATTTAATCTTCAACTCTATTACCTCCCTCCGTTGTATCTAATAGCACTGCCCCTTCCACCTACGTAGTTGTCCACCATCTCTACACCTTCACCCCCGCCTCTACTTTCCGATCCTCCTGTTCGCCCTGGGCTCGGGCACGACCCGTCCCCAACCTCATCCAACTTCTGCAATGGAACTAATGTCATCTGCCTATGTGGTATAGCAGTAGCTGTTTTCTCCAGTGCACAATTTTAAAGGCGCCATTATCATGAAGAAGAACCGGGGATTTGACACGAGGTGGCTACAATGCTGCTGTGAAGCATGTGTGGAACCAAGGCACCCCATGCTACTGCAACCACCTGTCCCCTGGGCCTAAAGATGGAGATTCTAGAGTACACGTAAAAGTTTCCCCTCTACCAAACCCTCCTCACAAAACCAAGCTACAATGCTGGAACATGATTCGGTACACTTCGCCTCGTGTTTTCCCTTTGCCCTACGCTTGAACTTTATATTTATCTTAGTGCAAAATAAACTTTGGTTTTTTGCTTCGATTCCATTCCGTTGCTGAATATCTATTGAAATAGCTATATTCAGGTATTATTATGCTGTATATGACCTGGATATGAAACAAGTAAGTATATCAGAGAAAGGTAAGAAAAACTATGAAGTTTTAATTGAGGATTGTGTGTAAATCCTATTTATCGAAACAAAAGGATTAAAAATACTCTGGACAAAGACTAACGCTCATCACTATACACGTTGTATATAGAATTTAATTCAAAATATGAAAAAAAAATGTCTTGTGCACCAAAATTATGAGGACGTAGAAACCGTTTTTCAGACAAAAAATCAATGGAAAAAAACCAATTGGTATAGAAGTCTTCATATTGGCATGGAATATTATAATTAGTATAATACCATAATCATGTATCGTTTAATTTTGTTGTCTATATTGGGCTTACCTCGGGCTCCCCTTTAAGTCGTGTCCACGTTTCCCTCCTGCTTCTCCTCCCCATCTCGTCTTGCACCTTTACTTCTATTCCTGCTTGATATCCCTGACACATGACACTTGTATAGTCAACCATCCTTATTATTTTTGCACTCTTTCTGTAAGGCTTCGGGAATCAGAAGTGTAACCCTTCCCCTTGATTTGAAAACCTTTATAATCCTATCTTATGGACTTTGCTGTATTTGTCCACTACGCATGGCCCAGTACTCATCGTTCTTCATCGTCCCGGTGGTCCAAGTAACATTGTTTGCTTTGTGTGAGTCGGCAGGCACTCCATTTTGGCTGACGGGCTTTTACTTTCTTTCTGAATCAACTCCTCGTGACTTCTGGCATCTAGCTAAATAACATCTCTAACTTTTTACTTCTTCAATCTTTCCCTCCTATGCTACACCCAGATGGCTTCGCAACTGTCTCATCTATATATCAAGCTGAAATTCAATCTTGTTGATGAAGGGCTTTTCCTCCTCCTCCACCTCTGACTATATATGCTTTTATTAAGATCCTTCGTACTCTGTTTTCTTTGCCCTTTCTGGCCGAGATCCTCGGAAGGCTTACGGGTCCTGACGATCCTCCTATTGTTCTCAAAACTGACTTCTGTGCTTGCACCTTGCCTGTCAAAATTTCCGTCTTTGTCTTCTTTCTTTTGTCTTTTCCACTTTCCTGCTTGCTGGAAGTTTGCCTCACATCCAACTGTTCCTTAAGAGGGTGACCGTTTCTAATCCTTCGAACTAACGTCCTATTAACTTTTGACTTCCTGCCTTTCTAAAGCTTTTGAACTATACTTAATAAGAAGATTCTTACGCATCTTCGCTCACCCAATCTTCTTTCTGATCGTCCAATTGGTTTTCCCGTAAAGGCGATCTACTGCGATCTTCTAGCTTTCCTAACTGAATCTTAGTCATCGCTCCTTTAGGGTTTCGTGAACTTTAACTGTTGCCTTTTAGACATATCAGAACGCTTTTGATAGAGACTGGAAAAACTCTTTAATTTCTATACTACCCTCAATTCGGTTTCTATCCTTCTCTTTGCACCTTTATCTTAAGTTCCTTTCTAACCGTGTGCTACTGCTATTGCAGCTACTGTAGACGGTCATTGTTCTTCTCCTAAGTTCTATGATAACGTCGTCTTTTATATATATTTATAAAATCTTTATTTCTTGTAGATGTTCCTTACATTTGATTTCATTCCACGCCCTTCATTATTTCTTGTCACGCTCTTTTAGACTACCTTCCTAAATTCTTATTCAGAATCACTTGTATCGTCCCTCCCGTTAACCCCGTGGGCTGTGGCAGCCTTCCTGAAGTTCTGCTGACTACTGCGGCAAGCCTGCCGTAACGCAAGTTTTTGAAAAAATGCATACAAACCACGCCTCATTCGTAAAAGTCTATAAACTGTGTCACATATACGCTTGATGTTAGCTCTCGATAACACACGACCACCATCTTCCTAACTACGCTGTACGCAGATATTTCCCATCCTTGGTTTTTGCCCTACAATCTCAAGATCTAGGGCAAAAACCCAAAGGATTGGTAAATTCTGCGTAATCGTCGTTAGGCAGATGGTGGTGTGTGTTACGAGAGCTAACATCTGCGTAATATGGCCGTTTATAGAATTTTACGAATGATGGCGTGGTTTTTGTATCCAATTGGAAAACTGCGGTTCCCGCAGGCTTGCCGCAGTACTCAGCAGAACCTTCAGGAGGCTTGCCACAGCCCACGGGTTACTGGATGACTATGACAAGGAAATTCTGAGAATATTGACAGGTAGTCCTATAAAGAGCGTTGACCAAGAAAGATCTGAAGGGCGTGGAATGAAATCAAATCTAAGGAACAGAATCTACAAGAAATAAAGATTTATAATATATAAAATATAAAAGTCGACGTTATCATTAGACTTACGAGAAGACAATGACCGTCCTACAGTAGCTGCAATAGCAGTAGCAACGGTTAGAAAGGAACTAAGATAAAGGTGCAAAAGCAAGGATGAAACCGAATAGGGTAGTATAGAAATTAAAGAGTTGTGCCGTCCTCTATCAAAGCGCTGATATGTTAAAGGCAACGGTATAAGAAAGTTTTCCACTGAAACCCTAAGGAGGATACTAAGATTCAGTTATGAAAGCTAGAAGTCGCCAGTAGCCGCCCTTTACGGAAACCATATTGACGATCAAAAGAAGATTGTGAGCAGATAGATGACTTAAGATCTTCTTATTAAGTATAGATTCAAACGCTTTAGAAGGGCATGAAGTCAAGTGTATAGCGTAGTTCGAGGAGGATTAGAACGGTCACCCTGTCTTAGGAACGGTTGGATGTGAGCAAACTTCCAGCAAGAAGGAAAGGTGGAAAAGACAGAAAGATAGGCAAGAACGGAAAATTTTGACCAGGCAGGTGCAAGCACAGAACTCAGTTTTTGAACAATAGGAGGGATTCCGTCAGTACCGTAAGCCTTCCGAGGATCTCGGCCA
The DNA here is from genome assembly GCA_016584305.1 of Chionoecetes opilio. NCBI lineage: Eukaryota > Metazoa > Arthropoda > Malacostraca > Decapoda > Majidae > Chionoecetes > Chionoecetes opilio. The sequence goes on from JACEEZ010018209.1 coordinate 42,261, forward strand.
GGAAAGGGCAAGAAAACAGCAGTACGAAGGAATCTACTATAACTAATATAGTCCGAGGGTGGAGGAGGATGAACAAGCCCTTCATCAACAAGAGTGAATTCAGCTTTATTATAGATAGACAGGTTGCGAAGCATCTGGGTGTAGCATAGGAGGGAAAAGATGCCGAAGTAAATTGTTAGAGATGTTATTAGCTAGATGCCGGAGAAGTCACGAGGAGTTTGATCAGAAAGAAAGTTACTAGCCAGTCAGCCAAATTGAGTGCTGGCCGACTCACACAAAGCAAAAATGTACAGTTGACCACCGGGACGATGAGAAAGATTGAATTACTTGCCAATGCGTAGTGACAAATTACAGTAAAAAAAAAAAAAAGCCAATAGTTCCATTAAGAGAGATATAAAGGTTTTCAAATCAGGTGGAAGGGTTATCAACTTCTTGATCCGAACGCCTTACAGAAGAGTGCAAAAAATACTAAGGATGGTTTGACTATACAATTGTATCATGTGTCAGGGATATCAAGCAGGAATAGCAAGTAAAGTGCACGAGAGGGGGGCGATCAGGAGGGAAACGTGGACACGACCTTAAAGGGAGCCGCGAGGTAAGCCATTACTAGACAATCAAAATTAATCGATCCATGATTATGGTATTATACTATTATAATTATCCATCCAATGATGGAAGACTTCTATACCAATTGTTTTTTTTTTCCATTGATTTTTTTTGTGCAAGAAACGGGTTTCTACTTCCTCATAAATTTTGGTGCACAATACATTTTTTTTTCATGCTGAATTAATTTCTATATACAACGGTATTTTGATTTAGCTTAGTCTTTGTCAGCAGGTATTTTTAATCCTTTTGTTTCATAATAATAGGATTTACTCAATTCCTTCAATTACACCTTCATAGTTTTTTCTACCTTTTCTCTGCTTTATACTTTACTTGTTATCACCTCCAGTCATATACCAGCATAATCATACCTGAATTATAGCTATTTCAATAGTAATATTCACAACGGTTGGAATCGAAGCAAAATATACCAAAGTTTATTTTGCACTAAGATAAATATAAAGTTACAAGGCGTAGGGCAAAGGAGGACGAAGTGTACCCGAATCGTTCCAGCATTGTAGCTTGTTGTTTGAGGAGGTGTAGAGTAACTTTACGTTGTACTCTAGAATCGCCATCTTTAGGCCCGGGACAGGTGTGCAGTGCATGGTGTGACGGTGTTCACACATGCTTCACCCACATTGTAGTCCACCTCGCTGTCCATCCACGGTTCTTCATTCATGATAATGTCTCCTTTACATTTTGTGCACTGGAGAACAGCTACTGCTATACCACATAAGGCAGATTGCATTATGTTCACCATCTGCAGAAGTTGGATGAGTGGGACGCGGGAGCGAGACGGGCGAACAGGAGGATCGGAAGTAGCGATGGTGACGTGTAGAAGATGTGGACCACTACCGTATGTGAAGGTGCAGTGCTATATTGATACCACTGCGGAGGTAATAGAGTTTGAAGATTAAATTTACCTGGCTCATTGGCCGTCTGGAACTTCCCGTCAGCTCTAGTGCTGCCGTCAGTGTCAGGCTAGAACTTGTTTCCATTATTCGCTACCAACCATTTAAGTGTTTTCATGGTCAACAATATGTTTATGCACATAAATATTGGGTTTTAAATGTATTAATGGTGTTATATGCGAATTGTTTGGCGAAAATTAAACATTCGGTGCATATGTCCCTACACCATTCTATTAAATAATTTAGAGGAATGCATCCAAGTGCGGGTGTATGGGTTTAATATTACTTCTCTTTGCATGCATGAAGGTATATTTACCTATACACCCGTCCCTGATTTACATAATAATTTTTGTAGGACACATTGCATCGCATGCTTTTATTTTGCCAACATCCTCATTATTAACACATGAATAATGTAAACCCTTATATTTTTCTTAGCATAAACGACGTTGACCATGATACAGCACTTAATTGTAGCTGGTTTGGTAGGGAATAATGGAAAATTAGTCTAGCCTGACACCCCTTGACCGCAGCACTGAGCGGACGGAGGTTCCCAGACGCCACTAGATGCCAGGTAAGGTTATCTTCAAGTCTGTTGACTGGGGAGGGTAGTAGGAGTTTGGCCTGCTTGGTAGCGCCACTTCGACACTCATGACTTATCTCCTCTTGATCTGTTTTTTTCTCGCCTTTTATGTTTGTCCTTTATTTTTTTTATGGATCGAGTCACCTGTTATATAATAAAAGAAAATTCTATAAAGGAAAGAAAACAACAATATGAGTGGAAAAATCAGACATATGGCAGAAATCCTTTGTGCGTCTTACCTCGTTGGACGTTGCTGCAGACGATGATTTCCCGCCCTTCTTGACCAAGGGGACTGGCCTATAGTTGATTTTGAAAAACCCTTGTGCTGCTATCATCGCCTCATTCAGATAGCCGTTATCAGGAAAGATGTGGGCGGATTTTCCAAATCTTCGCCGGGGGGGGGCCGACATTTAGATATGGTGTAAGCCAGTTTTAAAAAAAATGGTTTCCCACTATCCAGCTCATTTTTTAACGAACTATTGTCTATTTCTCGAGACTATCTATTATCTATAATTTTTTTTCAAGGAGGTGGGACCCTGTCCTATATCTGGCTTCGTAGTTTCCGTGAGATTTGCTATAGATCAGGGCAGGATGCTCGAAAATCCTCGTAGGGACAACTTACGAGTGTATGGCTACCTAACCTTACAAGGATGGCTGAGGTTGATACTCGTACCGATCCGTCACTCCCGTAGGTGATCGGTGCCTCTGGTCCGGGAATCTTAGGGATATTCTGGGATTGTGTGGGGAATTCCTGCTGACCAATCACAGAGCATCGCCTCGCATGAACGTGCCCTTATCTGCCATCACCTTGCTCTCAGCTGTCATGGAGCCCGGAGAATAAATTTAAAGAGAACACTTCAAAGCCGCCAGACTGTTACAGTGTGTGTGCTGTGTGTGCGTCAGACATTTACACCACCACACCACATCATTATAGCGGCCCAAACTATGTATGATGAACTATACGTTTTGATCAAGAGTCTACAGATATATATATTTAATATATAGGTTTTGCCTATTATGAATTTATTACAAGTATGGTATTGTATGGTAAATATGATATATATGGATTCAATGAAGCAATAAACCACATCACATTTCAAACGGCAAGCAGAAATGGCTCTATAATACACAATAAACATAAAATTAGTGATACATCTTGTATTTGTTTTTTTTGTTGATTTCTATTCGGTCAAATCTCACTCCCTTAGGGAGGTTAAGGGTGTGCCGACCCACCTTAGCCTCGCGGTCCCATAGCAAGGGGAGAAACTGTTTGAGCATCATCCCGTAGAGGCGCTACGAGGTAAAAGCCTCATAGGGTAATACTTCCGGTCCCTACTCTTTCGGCATCTCCCCCCAGGTGTTGTTAGTTTACGTTAATTATTGAAGTTCGTTTTTGCGATTTAAACGCGCCACGAACACAGCCGTACTATTACGATCAAATATCATGGCCACCATAACAGCATCATCGCCATACGAAATGGCACTTTTCCACAGCTTCTGGTGAAATATAATTCCTTTCGTGTTTCTGAAGTGAATAGTATATCCCTACATGTTGAAGCAGAAATTATACAGAAACGTAAGTAATTAAGGCTCGGCAGAGAGAGGGCCGAGATCTGCAGAATAATTATCCCCCCAACCGAAAACAAATAATTTCGCCGAACAAATAGTTCACGATGCACATCAATCTACCAGAAAAATATATTTCCCGTCAAAAGATTTGCGAGATACTGAGGTCACCCAATTACCAAAATGTCCACCACGTCGTAGCTGGTTCAGTTTTCTTGGATGACAAGTTTCAGATTTTTTTTTGCATCTCCGCCCAAATGATTGCTTCGCCCTTCACACTGTCCCTTGCCCTTCCTCTCCTGTGCCCCTCCTCTTACCTCCTGCCTTGGTGGTCCGCAGCTGCTTAAGGCTGGTGTATCCTGTATAACCAACCTTCACGTCTTCCACCCCTGCGCTGGAAAGAGGCAAAAAATGTCAACAATACCGTATAAAAAGATCAAACGAACTAACAACATAAGTAGGTACATGTTCTCCTATCAAAAATAAAGAGGAGGATTTCTTACATCTCTTTCGGCGCAGGAAACACCTAAACCTAGGAAAGCTATCACCATTTTCCAGCCAGACATCTGAGGTTGGTAGAGATTGGGTTTTTCCTCTTCTGCACTCAATGGTGTGGGTTAGGTGAGGGGGGGGGGAGAGATATCACTTAAAGGGCACTCCAACCATATAGCAGAGAAGAGAGAGAGAGAGAGAGAGAGCGGAGCGAGAGCAGAGCGAGAGCGAGAGCGAGCGAGAGAGCGAGAAGAGAGAGAGAGAGAGAGAGAGAGAGATAGTATAGAGAGAGAAAGAACTAAATTACAGATATCCCTATGCAAAAAATTCAAAACTAACAATAGGAATTACGTAAGAAGGTCAAAGGGATTGCTGTGTTAGATTATGACGTGTCTAGTTTACTTCTGAATAGATTTCTTTTAACACTTTTTATAAAGCCACTTCATACAGAATAACAGCCTGCGGGGATGCGGGATGAATCTTGTTCTGTCCTTGCTCAGTATTTCCCGCAATGCTTCCTGCCCCTATGGTGGGCACAGCCAACGAATATTCACGAAAAAGATTTTTTCCGTACATTTTTTTGGCATCATTCTCCAGCCGGCGACGGAGTTGGGCTTTCCATGCAGGGACAATGTGTGACCATCGCTATCCTCTGCTGCAAACCTCGGTTACCACCACGACGACAATTACTGCACCTCCCCAGGAGTTTGAGTTTGGTAATATCCTTTGTGGTATAGAGGAACATTATTGCTCAAATGGATCGTTTTATGAGTTCTTATATTTCAGGACAATGCTGTTAATATAAAGTGCAGCATACTGTTTCAAACTTATTCTCACTTCGTTTATGATGGTGGGGGGGTGTCATGTTGTTGACTTGAACACTGTGTCTGACTCATTGCACGATTTGGCCTTTATTAATCTACTACAGCCGCAAAGCCGCCTCCGGCGGAACTTTTGGGCTAGCTCTGCGTGCAGGGCTATTGGTGGGCCTCCCACCACCTGTGTTTGGTGGCCGAAGGCCCACCAAACACTGACTCTCCAGATGCCCCTTATAACTTTCCTGAAATCATGGATGTAGAATGTATGTATCCCCCACCCATTCCACTCACCCATTCCCCCACCCATTCACTCACTCCAATTACCCCCCACCCTTCACTCACCCAATTACCCATTCACTCCCATTACCTATCACCACACACCCATTCACTCCACCATTACCCATCACTCCCCACTCTATTCCCTCACCCCATCACCCATCACCCCAATCATCACCCCCCACCCATTCACTCCCCATTACCATCACCCCACCCATTCCCTCACCATTACCCATCACCCTACAATCAAGGTTTCTCAATTCTCGAACCCACTTTTTTTTCACATTCTCGCTTATAGCTGCTAAAAAACAACAAAAAGGGATCGGATCATCTCATAATGGGCTTAAAAACCTTCCCCTGGTCGACCTGGTTCCAAAATTGTGCCATATGAGGTGATTGCGCCACGGGGGGCGGACCTTACACACACACACAGACAGACCACCTTTCGCTTATCTTATTATAGATTTATATATTTTCAATTAATGAATCATGTATTTCTACCGTTTGATGCGTCAGACTTATTGGCATTCACAACCATCTACAATCTTAATCAAAACACTTTTTTGTGCACGTCCTCAGCTATACGTATTATATTTCTCAATCTCTTATTTTACTTCTCACTAGAGACACGAGAGAACATGAAGCCTTTCCGTCACAACACCTTTTCGCTTTGCCGTCTATACAGCAACAAACAAAAAAATTGCCGCACGAATTCAAGTTTGCGAAAATGGGGCCCCTTCACCCCCCCCCTTTTCCGACCGCACGGAATGTCCGATTGTTGTGTGTTGGGTGAATGCCTTCTCCCAGTCCGCCCTAAAGCCCCACACCCAACACCTCAGCAGTCCGTGTGTTCGAAGGATATTGAGGGGGCCGCCAGTTTCGCCACTTAACGTGCGGCGAGTATCGTCCCAGCCGCGTTCGAGCCTCAGCAAACGCACTCTATTTTGTTTATCCTCTATGCTGGTGTACCCGCGGGCTGTAATGCAGAACGCATCGACCGTCTGCATCTCATCCTTGCTCCATCTCCACGAAACGTTCATTACACTACGCTTTCCATGACCGGAAATTTTTAAAAAGGGGGAAGTTTCTTTTCTTTTGGGGGGAAACCTTTTTTCCTTCCCTCCTTTCCCCCAAAAAAGGGTATTTTCATGACCGTGTAGGATTTCTTAATAAACCCCCTTGTTGTTTCGGAATTTTTAAAAAATTTCGCAGGGTTACCAGCGGGGAGGTTTTTAAAATTTTTTAAAAATTTTTTTTAAAAACTTCTGTATAATTTCCCCTTTTTAATTCAAAATGTTTATTCAAATCACTCCAAATTCCTCCACCCATCCCCTTAACACCCACGTTGCCAATCTAAAGAAATTTTAGCCCCACACTCCCCATTGTCCCCCATTTGTCCAGCCCAAAACCACCCCGCCATTCCCCCCTTTTTCACTTCCCTTTCCCTTTTCGGTCAAGGTTTCTTAAAATTTTTTTTCACCCTTTTAAAAACCAATTAATGAAATTCCTTCTTAAGGGGCCCCCCTTTTCGTCTTGTCCCCTTTTTCTAAAATTATTCCGGGGTTCCTTTAAAAAAATTTTTTTTCTTTATAAAAAACCATAATCAGTTAAAAAGTTGAACTATTATTCTAAAATTTTAAATTGTATAAAAAGATTTTGTAAATTATAATTTTTGTTCAACGTTATAACTTAAAATTTTCAAACTGAATTTCCCTTTGGTTTAAGTTTGCCCCTTAAGACAAAAAATTCAAAAACATTTGGGAAAAAAGGGGGAAATTTTGAAGAGTCGTGGTTTTTGTAAGCCCTTTGGTGGGCACCGGAAAAAGGGGAAGGTGATTATTTTGGGGTTTTTGGTTAAAAGGGGAAAAATTCGGGGAGGTTGGGGAAGTTGTGGGAAGGGGAGCGAGGGGGGAATGGAGGAGGAAACGGGGTTGAAAGGGGGGGAAAAAAAAGGGTAGGGAAAATTGGGGGAAAGGGGCGGGGAGCCAAAGGGTAAGGGAAAGGCGGTTTTAGGGCGATTGTTAAATTCCCTTTTCCCTTTCCCCAAGGCACGCACACGAGTTCCTGCGCTACACGGGAAGCCATGGTAACGTCGAATCCTTTCCCCGGCTTTTCCCTTCGTGTAGTCCCCCTCACGGTAAGGTTGGTATGTCGGAAGGAGTAATATGCCCCGTCTGTGCGCTACGCGACCTTCATCTACTCCCATGAGTGGTTTGTTTACATCGTATACAGCACAGCAGGTCCAGACAAGAAAAAAGAGTCCAGTCATTTTCCCTCCGATTATTAGCAGGTAAGCCCATCTCTTTGACTTTGTTACTTTTTAGCTGTGTATTAACGAAGTCATTCTTTGCGAACTAAAAGGTTTCTAATATGTCTGCTTCGTAGATATGCGGAAGGAAGAAAAGCTGTTGGAAAAACCTTTGTGCATTTGCTAATTTCGGCTTTCAGCGAACTTCCTTAGGGGTTCTTAAATTTTTTTTACTTTTGGCTAATGACACGCCCTTTTCCCTTTTTTTTTTT
>JACEEZ010018210.1:2500-38737 GCA_016584305.1 Chionoecetes opilio
TCTCTCTCTCTCTCTCTCTCTCTCTCTCTCTCTCTCTCTCCTCTCTCTCTCTCTCTCATCTCTCTCTCTCTCTCTCTCTCTCTCTCTCTCTCTCTCATCTCTCTCTCTCTCTCTCTCTCCTCTCTCTCCTCTCTCTCTCTCTCTCTCTCTCTGCTCTCGCTCTCTCTCTCTCGCTCTCTCTCTCAAAAGCTTAGTGTTCCCTCAGTTACAAGATTACGTATTGTTGACTTTCGGGAAAAAAGTACCACAATTATCAAAGGATTCGTCTTACCTGATAATTACAAGGGGATCGTATTGTTACATGACAGCAATCAGTAATATTATTTAATAACTTGTTGACATGCCTGTGTCGCCTTTTAAATCAAAACCTGTACGAGTTACCCTTGAACTCAAAATAGAATAAGTCTGTCGCTAATAATGTAAATTGACAAAAAAAACAAATGTAAAACTTCACAACGGGAATCAATTAGTGAGATGAGCTATGAAACTAGAATACCAATGGTTCTCATTTTTACTACGCTATTGTTTACTCAATTATTTTTTTTTTACATCACAAAGGCCTAGCCAAGGGCAAACAAAAAGAAGCAACAAAAAGCCCGCTTAGCGGTCAGATCCTATAAAGAAGACAGTAAGGAATATAGAGAGGGGGGGTTGGGACATAAGTTCTGGAGTGTATTGTCACTCCTTAATTGAAATAATTTAGTCTTAGGAAGGGGAAAGGTTAGAAAACAGGAAAAAAGAGTTCCAGAGTTTACCAAGTGAAGGGGATGGATAGAGTAAAGATTATGGTTACTGACCTTCTCATCCCTGTTATATTCATGACACTAACCCAGTCTGACCTACCCTGTTAACCTGTTACTTCATAAACACAAAGAATGAAAAAATCACATGTTTATCTTTTCCTCAATTAATTCTATTAAAAAAACTGGGCATTTTTACCTGTCTTCTTTTATGTAATTAATGTATTTCGGACAGTGGTTCTTTGCCAATGGCGTTATTTAGCTGTTAAGTTACTGAACCTATTCTATTGGGACGATTTTAATCCAAACAATACAGGTCCGCTCTTCAACAAGTTATATTCGGTATGAATACTGCAGTCGCTATCTCTATAGTTGTTGCAAGTTTATCCGTATATCTAAGCGTCTTCAAACCTCACTATAATGGGCCACTATCGGGCATTTTATGACCTTACGATGAATACTATGGCACTGTTCTACGTTTGTAGACAACAGGTTTACATTCTCGTCGTCCTGTGTGTCTTCGATGCTATTCTACCATAATTTGTCATTCAAATCATACATCCTTTCTATCACTATATAAATTACAGCGAATATGTTATGGTTACCGTATATCCTCAGAATTAATTGCCTTTGAGTTCAGGCAGGAGTAATTGCGCGTACGGCTTACAGCTGTTTTCCTGGGTTGATGGAGAGTCCACTGTGGTTTATATAGGAGAACAGTAGACAGTGGCAACCTGTATGCCACAGCCGGTCTGTGTCCTGTGGCAAGGGATTTCTTATCCAACTCAAATTCAAAGTTCCACAGCGACCTACAGGAAGGCCCAGCACAGCACACACCCCTGACGCCTCGTAATGCTCAGTGTTTTTACCCAACGGTTTATTGACAACAAAAACGCCCGGACAAGTCTATCTGGTACTAAGACCTAAACACTGTAAAACATAATTGTACCACAAGTGTTTTTCCAATTTGCCCACTATAGTGTTTTGCGGTCTGCTCTTTCAGTCGCCTCCGTCCTATATGAACCACTGTAAACAGCTTGGAACACATGTTCGTCTTCCCAGCCATCGTTTACGCATGTGTGCTGATGAAAAAAAATCAGCGAAGCTCATTAATACTATACTTATTACAAACTCTTCCAATAAAAACCGCCTGTTCCTTTCTCATAGCGCGTTGCAAAGCGAATTCTTTCCTAACAAACATGGGGTGCCCTTGGTGTGGGCGATTAACCAAAAGTTTGACATTCCATGACTGGTAAAAAGGGCCAAGTACCACTTTCTCTCATCTATGCATGCATATTCTTCACGTCCTTCTCGCTATTAGTTTTCGTGGCATTCAAAAAGCACATCGGAAAAATTTTTCGGGCTGGTGACACCCAGCCGCCCGCTCCCTCGCTGGTGAAAGTTATACAACGGAAGCTGCCCACGAGGTGAATCCATGTTCATTGCAAATTAAATCAATTTGCAGGTTTTCTTTTGATATTCGGATAAAAGGTAAGACACGTGGAGAGACTGAAAACAACACACCATGGCACACACACACATAACACAGGTCACACTTCCACACACGCGTACACAGCAAACATACGCGTAACAACGCCCACACATATATAGATATGGATATAGATATTAGATATTGTAATGACCGATAGTGATTCTCTAGCGGGTTGATGAGGAAAAGGACTAAACGCTTCACTACAATTACGTTGAGGATGATGGGCAACAAGCAAAACTATTCAAAATGGGTAAATATTCTTAAACTAAAATTACATTAACATTAAATCCCCACGTAGGAGAAATAAAAAGAAAAGACAGTTACCATAAATTCAATAAATTAAGAAGCAACCTAGATTAACACAACAAATATATAATGAATAACAAGTAAAACTAAACAAACAAATAATAGTAAATAGGAAAGATAATTTAGTTAGCGAAACCTACTTCTTCTGTAATAAGCACTAAAACTTGTAATATACCGACATCAAACGGGTGAGAAGGCGATGTTCCAGGTTAACACTTTACACCACCAGGGAAGGTAGACTCCGACGAGTGACAAGTTTGATGAGACGACTCTTAATCGACGGGCTTAAGTGCGCAGTGCAGTCCGACAGTGCGGCCCGAGACCGGGTAGATGTGGAGTTCTGAGGGTATTTGTGGTGAATAACGAGGACGCCGGGAAGGGCCGCCGGCCGCGTCGTGTAACAATATATCGAGTGAGAGATATGTGATGAGATAATATATATCTATATTATATATACACATATCATATATATACACATATCACATATATATACATAAACACACAATATACCTATCCATACATATACATCTATATACATCTATATACATACATATACATATATACAGTATATATACATACATATACACTATATACATATATATATAACATATATATATAAAATATTATAATACACATATAGATATACACATAATACACATATATAGGCATACACATATATACACATATATATACAACATATACATATATAACACATATATATACACATATACATATATATATATTACATTAACAATACAGATACATATATATATATTATATTATATATGTATATATATAAGTATATAGATATATATAAGTATTAACTATATCTAAGTAGACTATATATAGATATATATATAAGTAATATAAGATATATATAAGTATATATATATATATAAGTATATATATATATATAGATAAGTATATATATATATATATATAAGATTATATATATATATAGAAGTATATATATATATATAAGGTATAGATATATAGTATTATAAGATATAGTATATATACTATATATATATATATATATCAAGTATATTATATATATATATAAAGGATATATACATATATATATATATATAGATATATATAATATATAATATATATATATCTATATGTGATATATATATATTATATATGTATAAATAAGTATATATATATATAAAGTATAATAGATATATATAAGTATATATATATAAGTATATATATATATAAGTATCTATATATATAAGTATATATATATATATATAGATATATATAAGTATATATATATAAGTATATATATATATATATATATATATACTTCTATAATATATATATATATATATATATATATATATATTATGTAATATAATATATATATTAGCTTATATATATATATATATTATATATACTTATATATATATATATATAATATTATATATATATTATATAAGAGTTATAATATTATATATATCTTAGATATATATATACTTAATATTATATATATACGCTATATATATTAATTTATATTATATATACTTATATATATTACAATAAATATAGAATATATATTACGATATATATAATATATATACATATAATATACAATATCTATATACTCTATATATAAATAAACTTAATATATATAGTTATATACTATATAGTTATATTATATATGTAGTAATATATATATATATATATATATATATATATATATATATAACTATACTATATATTATATATGTATATATATATATGTTATATATATGTATTATATATATTATATCTATATATATATATATTATATATATATATGTATATATATATATATATATGTATATTATATATGATATATATATATGTATATATATATATATGTTATATATAGTATAGTATATATAATATGGTATATAATATATATATATACATAGCTAATTGTAGTATATATTATATAGACTATATATATGTATATCTATTATAATATGTATTATATATAATATATATATATATATATATATATATGTAATATACGGATATGTATATATGTATATGTTAATTCATATCCATCGGGTGGAGTCGTGGGAGCGTGTGTGTAAAATATAACAGTCTTGGTTTGTTAGTGGGTGGCTGAGGGCTTCGGACATTGAAAGGCCACCCAATAAACAACCAGACTCCATATTTTACACAAAGCTACCTACGAATCCACCCGATGGATATGTGAGAAGCCTCCTCACCCACCACCACAAACCATCCCTTGCGCACAGGGCACTGTCAAACCCCGCTTGCTGTGCTTTAAAACCATGTGGGAATCAAACACTCCACTGCGATGTGATTGGTAGGTGTAGTATTTTTTTATTATGTTTATAATTTTTATTCTTCTTTTATTTTATTTTAGGTTAGGCCATTTTAAATGCGCAAATAATTGTACAATTTGTATATTTCATTTTAACAAAATTTGTATCCGATTTTAAGCTGATGATGGCTCTACTGGATAGGCGAAACGTTAAAATAACAATCAAGATGTTCTACCGCGCTGGTTATATATTCAATTATAAGATTCTCGCTTCCCCCGGAGAAGTATTGCCTCAGATATATATTTGAAAATTAAATTTAAAAAATTTTTTAATTGTTTTTTAAATATTATAAAAATAAAAAATAGATATATATATAATATAATATATATATATATATATATATATATATATGTATACATGTAGACATATGTTAGACTATGTAGACATATTGGTTATATATATATAGAATATATACTTAATATATATATATATACTGAATAGTATTATATGATGATATATATATATATGTATATATCTATAGATATACTTAAAATATATATATATATATATAATATATTATATCTATATATACTTCATATATATATACATATATATATATATATATATATATATCTTCTTTTTCCTATATATGGTATACTTATATATTATATATATACTTTATAAATTTACACTGTATACTTATATATCTATATATATATTCCCACACATATCTATACATCTGCTTTGATACAAACCCGGTGAAGTTTGAATACTCATGTCCTACAGCAATCAATGCTCACTTTTTCACTTGGCCATGTTCTGTCCATACTTCAATAATCTACCTAAAGCAGCGGCTTCTACAATACCACACCACATAATGACCATGGATGCATTCATGTCAATACCATGCAGAGCTAAATCATGGGTCGAGTCATTTGATATTTAGCTGAAACTAAACCGCTGTTCATATCATTTCGTCGCTTTTAATCTCGACAATAATAATTAACAAATGTGTTTTACCAACAACACACACTATCTACGGGTAGCCAAGAATTTTTTCTTCTCTAAAATCAAAACAAAAATTACCACTTCAATTAATTACAAAATAGAAATAAAAATGACGATGCATAAAGAAGAGTATTTTATAGTTTCGGCTCCCAACGTTACTGTATTTCCCTCACAATTTTTCTGTTGACTTTTAATGTGAGATCCTATTGCAAACTTTTCTACAGCAACAATATAACCGGTAATCAGACCAATGGTATCACTGATTACATAGCTATAGGATTCCTTGTGGCCTTGAGCTTAACATTAAAAACTGTGGAAAAACATGATTCCACGCCCAACATGATTTTCAACCATGAATTGTAAAAAGTGCCCGCGATCACTTTCATCAGTCATGGCATTTACAACTACTTTGAGTGATTCTCTCTCTCTCTCTCTCTCTCTCTCTCTCTCTCTCTCTCTCTCTCTCTCTCTCTCTCTCTCTCTCTCTCTCTCTCTCTCTCTCTCTTCTCTCCTCTCTCTCTCTCTCTCTCTTCTCTCTCTCTCTCTCTCTCTCTCTCTCATCTCTCTCTCCTCTCTCTCTCTCTCTCTCCCCCCCCCACCCCCTGGAATAGCTGAAGCCCTGACTGCTTACACGGACTAGGGAACATGACATGAAACATCCAATAAAACACAAACACACAAACCTTGGTCGATTTGCAATACTCGAATAACATCACCACCTCTTTATACCACGCTGTCCCATGAATTTAAAAGTAACAGATGATCCTGTATATTTACCCATCGCTTTTCAGTTTTTTCCTCACGACAGACAAGACACATACACACACAAAGACATTAAATATCTAAATCCGCTAATTATCAGAAGTATCTACTCCATTAACGTGAATAAACTGACAACAGTGATGCCATACACGCACACGCACACACCCCAAATAGTCTCATGTTGAATGCCTTACTTCTAAGTGATAATTATATTTGCACTGTTGAAAGTCTTGCTGTACGTGACTCAGTATGGGGTAGGGGGTTTTTCTGTCTCGGTGGACGTAATCTTCCACCACCATCCCCTTTTTGCTTATCCAACTTCACGCTGCACAATCACTCCTTTTTTACAAATATAATTTCCCCCCAAAAAAAAAAAAATTCGTCAGATGCATGAGCTATTTCAGAATTGTTTTGTTTTCCATTTGATTTTATAATATATGAGCGTGATGGTGTTCGTGGTCGGGGTGGTGGTGGTGGGCATCAGCCAGACCCTGGTGGGCCTGGTGCACGAGGCCCATCAGGTGCGCCAGGCGGTGAGGGCGTGGAGGGACGCGGGGCACCACACCACCCTCATGGGGAGGGTGCATGGTCGCCTGGCCGCCACCGCCTGGGACCCCTGAGGCTGGCCTCCCCAAGGGATCCCTTGAAGAGTGCGGCCGCCCCGTCTAGGGCAATTTGCATGTACGTAATATGCAAATTGCCCTAGACAAGTTCACGATTGTGACCCAGAGAATGGGTCTCGTGTTAAATGAGGAAAAGACAAAATTCCAATGTCGAGCAGTTGGGGACATACACCTAACTGTCAACAACAAAAACGTTGCAAGAGTGCGATCCTATAAGTACCTCGGAATGTATGTAGGATACTCAGCTGATAGTAAAGATGCGGAGCTGACCCACCTGGTAACGCAGTGTAGGGCGCGACTCCAACCCATGAAAGCTTTAGCCTGGAGTGGGAATGGTGTCTGAGTTCCTGTGCTGAGGACCATGTACTACATCAGCACTATCAGGTCTTTAATAGATTACGCTAGCCCTGTCTTCTCTTGCTTTGGCTCGGGAAGGATGGAAAAACTTGAAAAGCTGCAAAACACTGCCATGAGGATCATCCTCAACTGCCCTGAAAATGCCGATGGTAGACTGCATGAGAATGGAACTCAGCCTCCCTGCTCTCAAAGACAGGTCTCCCAAGTTAACTCGGCAGCTGCCGTAAGGCATAATAAGGCCAAGGGAGGGGTCACATTAGTTGATAGTGTCACCACTGGACTTGCTGGGCTCACAACTTTTAGGAAACGGGCCGGAGAGGATATTTAGCTACGCTAGTGGCAGAGATAGATAGGTATGACCTGATGAACAGCTGTGAAACACAGGGACGACATAAGAGGCTCCCTCCGTGGCAGGACACACAAGTAACCATAATAATATCGCCACGGGATAAGAAAAAGCACATGTATGCTCCACATGAACTTATATAAAAGAAAATAGAGAAAATTTCACCTTTCTGGCAGGCGAACAGTACACATGTTGTGGTGTGACGGGTCTGTCATGGAGAGTGGCAGGGCCGGGTGTGGTATTCTGGTGAGGCAGTATGATGTACATGGCGTGGTCACGGACACCATCATGCTTATAGACTGTCTGATGCTATTTCCTCCACTCAGGCTGAGCTCTCTGCCATACTCCTTGGCCTTGGAAAGTCAAGGATGGTGGTGGGGACACATATATGTATGTAGACAGCAGGGGAGGTCTGGAATCCTCAGGAGTCCACACCCAGTTTTTGAGGAGATAGTGAACGAGTGTATGGTATTTTGCAGGGCATTGAAAGGACAGGTAGATCCGTGACCTTCATTTGGGTGCCATCCCATGTAGGGATAACTCTCAATGAAAGGGTGGATGACATCGCCAAGCAGGCAACGTGCAGGGACTCAGTAGATATCCAGGGCACACTGTCCATGAGACAAGTCAAGACTCAGATTAGGGACATTCAAAACGACACTGACAAAGCCAGGATAGAAAACAAATATGCCAACCACCCGCTCATGGCACACTATACAAATGTTGCACTGCAGACACACTTCTCCTACGGCACACACAGAAATAAATGGAAAGACACAGTCTTCACGAGACTTAGGTTGGGGTCCCCCTATTACTGGGAACTGGGGATGAACGTGCCCGAGGACGACAAAAAATGTAGATTGTGCCAGCAGCTCAGGTCCCACACCTTACAACACTACATACTGCAGTGTCCATCTTTGGCAACTTTCAGACATCCCGATATAGATAATGTCACGGACCAAGTTATCTGGATGACAAACAACGGTCAGGTTGATGCGGCTTACGGAAACCACCTCCAGCGTCTTATGGACAGGATAAGTGCAACGGCAAAATAGTAGATATAGTAATATGGATAATAATGCATGTATATGTATGTGAGTGTGTATTTTGATATGTAGGTTGGTAAAATGTATGTATTGTGATATCATGTATGTGTGCATAGTAATCTGTATATGTATGTGAATGTTGTGTGTGTGTTGTAGGGTATACGGTATATGTATGCATGTGTGCTATTATCATGGTATGTATGAAATACGTAGTATGTATGTGAAAAAACTATATAGGGTGCTATGTATATATGTGTACATATGATAGTGTTGTAGTATCTATATCTGTTTGTGTGTGTGGTGATATATATATATTTTAATTATATATATATATATATTTTATATATATATATATATATATTATATTATACCACATATAATATATATATATAATATATATCTCATATTATTTTATATTATATATATATTATATATATATATATATATATAATAGGGGATACCTAATAGTAAAGATATGGGATAAAAATAAAATAAAGTAAAACAATAGTATATGTTATACAGATGTAGATGGTAATGAAATGGTAGGTATATGTTATGTACAATGCTGGACAGCCTAACTTTTAAAGTAAGTCATTTATCACATTTATGCAGTATTTAGTAATGTACGTATGATCAGTATACTTGGGATGGGGACTGCCCAAGCACCCACGTCCTTTTGGGACAACGGGATATCCCTCTCATGTGTGTCTCTAAGTAGGCCTTGGGACATATGTGTCTGTATGTACTTTATGTCCTAATAAATATATCAAATCAAATCCCCCGGCGACAGTGGCGGGAGTGGCTGCCCCTGGGGTGGGCCTGCAGAACCCCCTGGCCTGCATGGAGAGGCAGGTTATATACCTGGAGAGGCAGGGCCAGGAGGCTGAGTGAGAGCACAAGGTCTTTGTATTTGGTTTTTGGTTGCAACGAGAAAAAATGAGTTTTGGAGTTAGGGTGGCGAGTTACGAACCAAACACAATCGCCGCTGATGCAGACAACCAATCATAGACATCGAAAGATTCAGCGTAGTATCTGCAGTGCCTCCCTAGAAGTCTTTCTTTAGGCGGTGGGAAGCCTCGTTGATTGGAACCTGACAGCTTGGAGTTGGCATCATTGGAGTTAGACAATGAGTTAGGAGTTAAGAAGGCGAGTGGCATCTCAAGTGTGCGTCTTAACTCCAAGCTCCTTTTCCGTTTCTGTGGGTTACCTGTTTGGCGAAGCACTGTGTAAGTTACATTATATATCTGACCTAGTCAGCACATTAGTGACATTACCTAATATGGATCAAGAGAAGAAAACGCAGAGCTCCACCGCGGATAAGGCCTGCGAGATGCCAGTGTCTCGTTGCCTGTGTGTGAGTGCGGCAAAGGACCAGCCGTTCTATATGGAGGAGTTGATGGCCGCGTTGAAGATCTAGGAAGAGGCGAAGGATATCCTGGATGACTTCGAGGAGTATGTGGAGACACACCCTCTCGTGGTGCCTGAGGAGGAACTCTCCGACCTCCCGGTCACGGAGAGCCTCGGCGAGGGCTCCTACGGCCGCGTGGATCGTGTCTGCTTCAGGGACCTCGACGTCATCAGGAAGAGTATGAAGTTCGGCCACGACTCCGCCTGCTTCCTGTGGGAGGCCCGGGTGACCCTGGAGATGGACGGGGCGGGGGGCGCGCCGCGCATCCACGCCCTGAGCACCGGCAACGAGCCGATTGCTATCATGGACTACGCCGGCGTGCCCTTCTACCAGTACTGCGAAGACAGTTGCAGTGTGGGCATGTTCCTGCGCGTGGTGAAGGGCCTGGCGCAGCGGCTCGCCGAGATGCACCACAAGGGCTTTGTCCATAACGACATCAAGGTGGACAACTTCACGTGAGCGGCGCCTCCTCCAGCCCGACGTCCACCTGATTGACTTCGGGCTCGCCACCAGGATCGGGGACACCTTTTACTTTGACTTGTTTGACATTCCTCGCGGCATGGATTTCTATTTCAGGTCACCAGAACTCAAGGAAGGGCGGCCGCTCCAGGCCTCCAGCGATGTGTACAGCGTGGGAATGCTGCTGATGCAGATGAACCGGCACACCAAACACCCCGGGGCTGAAAGAGATGCTGACGCCCCTGGTGTGGTCCTGCCTGCAGGAGCAGCCCGAGGATAGGCCCTCCCTGAGCACGGTGGAGGAGGAGGTGGAGTACGTGCTGGACTCCCTGACGGAGAGGGAGCAGGAGCAGATTCTGTACGTGAAGAAGGAGTGAGGCGTGATCGATCACCCGCCTAGAGACGCGGCCTGTCACATTCACAGTTCAGGTCGCCACCTTGTTCACCTCACGTCGTGGTGACCCCTTGCCTTTGTTTGCTTTCTACATATTATAAATACTTATGCATCTATAAATACTTATACCTACATCTATGCATTATAACTGGTTATAATATATCAACCCCACACTCATTCTACATAACTTTTTTTATTTTTTTATTTTCATCACTCTATATACTCTTGTAGCTGTTTTGCTTTACTTACATTTGTGAATATGTCTTCGGCACCACTTTTAACTTGTCTACTTCACTTTTTCATGTGGTACATTTCTTGCCTACCTTTTGTGCATGTGTTCCCTGTGTGGCTTGTTGATCCACATACTTAATATTGTGATTGTAACTACTGCTATTGATGCTTGTTTTCACCCACCTATTCTGCCTCTGTTGCAAGTGTGGCTCATTCTAATCATTTGAATATTTTGGTAATATTTTCTGCTTTATATAGCTTGTTTTTGCCCACATTTTCTGGATCTGTTGGTTGTGCGGCTTATTCTATTGTCGTAATTTGTTGTGCTCTATGTAGCCTCTGCTCACTTACTGTATTTGTGTGGCCTGCTAGTGCATCAGTTATCTTATTAATGTTTATTAAGCACCACTTACTCTGATGATAGCATTATAACCATGAACCTTTTCCGCACTTTATATCTTGGCTTGTGCAAATCTTTTTAACATTATTTGCTTCATTTTCTCCTGTGGTTGCTCGCATTACTTTGAAACACACACACACACACGGGGATTTTTCACTGATAAATTCGGGCGGTTACTGTCACCCTTGAGCAAGGGGATAGGGTGTGTGTGTGCATAGGTGAGGTTCCAGCATTACCCATATATTGGTCCTACGAGCTCCAAGCTCTCTCCGGGAGGATAAAACTTGCGATCGCGAATCCAGCTTCCGTGGACAAGACCTTGGTGATCACACACACACGCACACACGCACACACGCGCGCACGCGCACGCGCACGCGCACACGCACGCACGCACGCGCGCACACGCGCGCACACGCGCGCACACGCGCGCGCACACGCGCGCACACGCACACGCACACGCACACGCACACGCACACGCACACGCACACGCACACGCACACGCACACGACAGCACACGCACACGCACACAACAGACACACGCACACAACACACATGTCACCACACACACACACACAACACAGACCTTGCATACGAGTAAACTTGCGGTGTTCTTATCAAAACATTTCACATGCTAATCGTGGGAAGCGTGCCGATGTGGTCCATAGCGGTGGCCTGTGTCTAAGTCGTCTGCTCGAAGAGGAGCTGGGAAATAGAAGAAAACTGCACTTTTTAATATATGTGCAAAACATTCGGAAAACATCGGGATATGTAAGACGTCGGTATTCAATAAGTAATAGAAGATTTTCATGAGTATGCTCACGATCCACTCGGTAGATACATACTAATCTCAATAGATAAGAGTAGTCCATTCCATAACGCCCCCTGATGGTGATAGCAGGCGAGCATATATACAGGGCCAGAAGATTCCTAGCTCATATGAGACAATGGTGAATGCACGTCTCCAAGTCAAAGAAATTCGAATATGTTCATGGATTTGGAAAAAACGAGTCTCTGACTTGGCAGTATTCCATGGCAAATCAGAACAGTGCGGACTGATGCCTAATATTAGTAGTATCCACACTTGGGTAGATCGACAGGTGACACAGGAGCGACCGGACAGTATATACAAAAGTGAGTTAATATTAAGAGGAGCCAACAGAGAGAAGCTAGCTGAATCAAAATGGTGTTAGATGTTAGATAAAGTAAAGTTAGAAGTATCTCAAAAGCGGTCATCAGACAGTAAAGGTTTGTGACTCAGCTCGCTTAAAAAGAAATATGACCTGAAATTACCCGTTAACATGAAAATATCTAAAGATAGATTTTTTTTTGCAAAGATTGAATGCGTCATGACTTACTTATAGGGTTTCATAAAGTCAATAGAGTTAGGAGGTTGAGGTTCATGCTTTCCCTGAGTGACAATTGAATCTCAGCCACATGATGGAGTATTCTGAATATTCATGATATTAGCACGAGAACCAGTGATCAATACCACAATCACAAACCGTAATAACTTATAAAACTCATAATCAACACCACACAAAGAGTGTTGTGTTTGTGCTCCTCACTTATTCCCATCACAAACTTTCCTACTTGACATAAGATAATATAGGAAGGAGTGCCGCGATGTGGCACTGATAGAGGAGTAAGAACCTTATCAAATTTCACTCCTAGATAACTGACAATATTTCTTCATGTTTGTTATAAGTACAATAATATGACTTACTTGATGCATGAAATATCTTACAGTTTATTCAGAAGATCAGCTCGTGCACAGCTGAAACAATAACTTCAGACTTTTCTAATGCAAAAGTTAATCTAATGCAAGAGTTAATCAGTATCTTTACTCTTTCATCCCTTTCACTGGTAAACTCTGGAACTCTCTTTTGTTTCTATTTTTCCACTTTCCTATGACTTAAATCTTTTCAAAAGAAGAGTAACAAGACACCTCCCGAACTAAATTGGCTCACCCCTCTTTTTTATTTTATTCTCTTACTGTCTTCTTTATAGGGACTGGCAACTAAGCGGGCTTTGTGTTACCCATTTTTGTTGTGCCCTTGGCCAGTTCTTTGTGATGTAGAAAAAAAAAAAAAAAAAAAAAAAAAAAAAAAAAAAAAAAATAGACACGGTCCCGGATCTGTTTTGCCTTTGTAGTCAGTGCCGCCCTCAATATGTATGAAGAGCGTTCCTTTGCAAGAGCTTAACATCCTCCTCCTCCTCCTTTGAAGCATCTCTTAAGTGTATTGTGGCTTAGCTTGTCTGCCTTAGAAGTGCATGATATCAGCAATGCGTGAAAGTGTGGCTTTGAGACGAATATTATGTGCCATGTGAAAATTGTTACTGTATCTTTTTTTCCCTTTATATGACAGGTGTTATAAGTTCAGTCTGTGATAGAATACATGCCATGCCTTTACAGTGTTGACTTGAAATGCATTGGAAAACGGTATCGAAGTATAAGAGATCTTTTGTGGTGGCAATTAGACAAACATGTTACCCATCGGTGATCCCCTTGACCCAACACTTAATCAGTTATTGGGAATAGTTAAGAAGGTAATAATTTTAAAGCACACGGTAACATGCATGAATTCAAACATTGTCACCACTCATTAGCACATATCCCGGTCCTCAAACCCCTCATTTTTTATTTCATCGTCTCTAGAAATGAAGCAGATTTTGTGTTCAAACATTGCTGGAAAAGGCATCTGGAAAAGCAAAAATACGTAAAGTTATGATTGAATAACAGCTAAGAATAGACGGCAGCTATCATCAAATTATGTGATGGCTTACAAAAACAGCAACATTTTCCTTCCATCGATCTAAATCATTCACGATCCTTCACCGCAATCCTCTAGACACCTTAAGCCTCGACGCCTAGACCAACCCTGCCATGATAATTTAAGCCACAACACTCGCTTATTGACATCATTCGTTTTATTCATTCCACAGAGACTATATTTAGGAATATTCTAGGAATCCTACAATAAGCAACCAAACTTCAAAGCACATCTATAATTTGTGCAAAGAAAATATATAAAAGACAGGAGATTGTCATCACACATGCAAGTTTCTTCACGTCAGTCTGTCCATTATGATTAACGCAGATAAGAATTACAAAATCACTCGGAAACACCCTACGCCTTATCTCACTACATCCTGATAATATTCTCTGCACGAGTAATAATAAATCAACCTGATTCTCTCAACCAATTTAATTCCCTGTTTTAACCACAGTACGTAGCTTTGTATTTGCAGTATCTCCCTAACACTGACATGTAATCTTCTTCTACATGTTATTGTTTGATATCTGCTGACGTTTTGACTTTAAATACCCACGTTTTTTTCCGCCAACATGAAAGCCATGCATGAGGGGGATTTACACTCGGCTTGTTTCTCCACGAATAACGTAATGGCGTGAATGTGATAGTTATGTTGGGTATTCAAGCTTGAATTTCAAATCGTAATGTGGACTTGTTGAGACGCGCCCAAACTTTTGTTGTTGTTGTTGTTGTTGTTGTTGTTGCTACCCTTATCACAGTTATTATCATTATTATCTTTATTATTCTTACTACTATGATCATTACTTACGTTACTATTATCATTATTACTATTAGTGGTTGACAGAAAAAGAAAAGCAAAAGAATTGGAATAGAATCTGCTCCATCTCTTACTTTACCTGATCATAGACGTGGTAGACAGCAAATCAAATGTTTCAAATGAGGCCGGTTCCACACCCCCACCCTTGCCTCTTCGTCGCCTTTTATGTCACGTGTGAAATTGACACACGTATTCTTTATCCACAAGTTACAAAATGTAGAGCGATTGAAAAAAAACATAAGAAAAATATGCAAGTCAATATAAAAAACAGACTGGCAAATTGAAAGGATGAAATAATATAATATCTAGTCCAGGCAAAAGAAAAATATTCAGCGCTAAAGAAAAATGGAACAATATAAAACACACAAATGGAAGCGGGTCAAGAAAATATCCAAAAAAAGAGACGAAAAATGACGGCGAAAGAGAGAAAGAGAGAAACCAACGTAGACCTGCTTGAAAAATTAATATATATGCAAAATCTTTGTGCAAAGGAAAAAAGAGTATTTTTAGACTTTCAAGAGAAGTTTGGGAAGAGAAAAGGGAAAGTGTTTAAAAAAGCACCTCAGCAAAAAAAAATAAAAAAACCTACACAGAAATTAACAAACCAGACATAAGCTCAGTGAAAAGAAAAAAAATGAAAAAATTGAGATTAATTGCACAAGAGCTTAAACAACAGGAGGAGGAGAAACAGGATCTACGAAACTATATGTTAGCGATGTGAACCAAGGGAAAGAAGAGATAATTATGAACAGAAGCAAGAGCATTTCCATGTCCTGCTAAAGATATGAAAAAAAAGAGAGCAGAAGGCTGAAGGAAGCAAGGGAAACAGCAGGATCAATAGGCCAGCCTCACTGACAAGCTGGCAGTAGTGCGTCCATTCAAAACAAGAAACACTTATAGGAAGGTCAAATATGAAAAAGGCACCCATAGAAAAGTTATCTGCTGAACTTCGAGACTCATGATACAAATTTAGAAGGAAAAAAACGAATGAAAAAAATTTATTAGAATAATTGCTTAACTTATTTTTAAAATAAAGTTAATTCAATCTCCAAAACGACTCGTATTATTATATAGCGTCAATTGATAATCTATTGCGACGTACAATATTACAAATTTATATCATCTGCCCCGTAAGTATTAGAACCCTGATTGACCTCCCGTTCTTGAATTTTTATCTTTTTATCATATGTTTTATCTGTTTACACTATCGAATTTCTTATGTTCCCCTACTGAATGCTAAGTTTAAGTGGCAAACGTAAAAATAGTCTCATGTTGAATGCCTTACTTCTAAGTGATAATTATATTTGCACTGTTGAAAGTCTTGCTGTACGTGACTCAGTATGGGGTAGGGGGTTTTTCTGTCTCGGTGGACGTAATCTTCCACCACCATCCCCTTTTTGCTGATCCAACTTCACGCTGCACAATCACTCCTTTCTTTACAAATATAATTTCCCAAAATAATTAAATATTTCGTCAGATGCATGAGCTATTTCAGAATTGTTTTGTTTTCCATTTGATTTTATAATATATAGAGCGTGATGGTGTTCGTGGTCGGGGTGGTGGTGGGGGGCATCAGCCAGACCCGGGTGGGGCCTGGTGCACAAGGCCCATCAGGTGCGCCAGGCGGTGAGGGCGTGGAGGGACGCGGGGCACCACACCACCCTCATGGGGAGGGTGCATGGTCGCCTGGCCGTCACCGCCTGGGACCCCTGAGGCTGGCCTCCCCAAGGGATCCCCTTGAAGAGTGCGGCCGCCCCGTCTAGGTCAATTTGCATGTACGTAATATGCAAATTGCCCTAGACAAGTTCACGATTGTGACCCAGAGAATGGGTCTCGTGTTAAATGAGGAAAAGACAAAATTCCAATGTCGAGCAGTTGGGGACATACACCTAACTGTCCAACAACAAAACGTTGCAAGAGTGCGATCCTATTAGTACCTCGGAATGTATGTAGGATACTCAGCTGATAGTAAAGAGGCGGAGCTGACCCACCTGGTAACGCAGTGTAGGGCGCGACTCCAACCCATGAAAGCTTTAGCCTGGAGTGGGAATGGTGTCTGAGTTCCTGTGCTGAGGACCATGTACTACATCAGCACTATCAGGTCTTTAATAGATTACGCTAGCCCTGTCCTCTCTTGCTTTGGCTCGGGAAGGATGGAAAAACTTGAAAAGCTGCAAAACACTGCCATGAGGATCATCCTCAACTGCCCTAAAAATGCGATGGTAGACTGCATGAGAATGGAACTCAGCCTCCCTGCTCTCAAAGACAGGGTCTCCAAGTTAACTCGGCAGATGCCGTAAGGCATAATAAGGCCAAGGGAGGGGTCACATTAGTTGATAGTGTCACCACTGGACTTGCTGGGCTCACAACTTTTAGGAAACAGGGCCGGAGAGGATATTTAGCTACGCTAGTGGCAGAGATAGATAGGTATGACCTGATGAACAGCTGTGAAACACAGGGACGACATAAGAGGCTCCCTCCGTGGCAGGACACACAAGTAACCATAATAATATCGCCACTGGATAAGAAAAAGCACATGTATGCTCCACATGAACTTATATAATAAAAAATAGAGAAAATTTCACCTTTCTGGCAGGCGAACAGTACACATGTGTGGTGGGGACGAGTCTGTCATGGAGAGTGGCAGGGCCGGGTGTGGTATTCTGGTGAGGCAGTATGATGTACATGGCGTGGTCACGGACACCCATCATGCTTATAGACTGTCTGATGCTATTTTCCTCCACTCAGGCTGAGATCTCTGCCATACTCCTTGGCCTTGGGAAAGTCAAGGATGGTGGTGGGGACACATATATGTATGTAGCAGCAGGGAGGTCTGGAATCCCTCAGGAGTCCACACCCAGTTTTTGAGGAGATAGTGAACGAGTGTATGGGTATTTTGCAGGCATTGAAAGGACAGGTAGATCCGTGACCTTCATTTGGGTGCCATCCCATGTAGGGATAACTCTCAATGAAAGGGTGGATGACATCGCCAAGCAGGCAACGTGCAGGGACTCAGTAGATATCCAGGGCACACGTCCATGAGACAAGTCAAGACTCAGATTAGGGACATTCAAAACGACACTGACAAAGCCAGGATAGAAAACAAATATGCCAACCACCCGCTCATGGCACACTATACAATGTTGCACTGCAGACACACTTCTCCTACGGCACACACAGAAATAAATGGAAAGACACAGTCTTCACGAGACTTAGGTTGGGGTCGCCCTATTACTGGGAACTGGGGATGAACGTGCCCGAGGACGACAAAAAATGTAGATTGTGCCAGCAGCTCAGGTCCCACACCTTACAACATTACATACTGCAGTGTCCATCTTTGGCAACTTTCAGACATCCCGATATAGATAATGTCACGGACCAAGTTATCTGGATGACAAACAACGGTCAGGTTGATGCGGCATTACGGAAAACCAGCCTCCAGCGTCTTATGGGATCAGGATAAGTGCAACGGCAAAATAGTAGATATAGTAGATATGGATAATAATGCAATAGTATATGTATGTGAGTGTGTATGTGTGTATATGCCCTTCAGCATACAAGTATACACACGCATTATGTGTGTATATGCATGTATGTGTGCATATGTATATCTGTATATGTATATGAATGTATGTGTGTGTGTGTGTATGTATACGTGTATATGTATGCATGTGTGCATATTTATGCATGTGTGCATGCATGTGTATGTATGTATACGTATGTATGTATGTGTGTATGTGTATATAACTATATATGTATGCATATGTATATATGTGTACATATGCATATGTGTATGTATGTATGTATGTATGTATCTATATCTGTTTATGTGTGTGTATATATATATATATATATATAATATGGGATACCTAATAGTAAAGATATGGGATAAAAATAAAATAAAGTAAAACAATAGTATATGTTATACAGATGTAGATGGTAATGAAATGGTAGGTATATTTATGTACAATGCTGGACAGCCTAACTTTTAAGTAAGTCATTCTTATCACATTTATGCAGTATTTAGTAATGTACGTATGATCAGTATACTTGGGATGGGGACTGCCCAAGCACCCACGTCCTTTTGGGACAACGGTATATCCCTCTCATGTGTGTCTCTAAGTAGGCCTTAGCACATATGTGTCTGTATGTACTTTATGTCCTAATAAATATATCAAATCAAATCCCCGCCGGCGACAGTTGGCGGGAGTGGCTGCCCCTGGTGGTGGGCCTGCAGGAACGCCTGGCCTGCATGGAGAGGCAGGTTATATACCTGGAGAGGCAGGTCCAGGAGGCTGAGTGAGAGCACAAGGTCTTTGTATTCTGGTTTGTGGTTGGCAACGAGAAAAATGAGTTTGGAGTTAGGGTGGCGAGTTACGAACCAATCACAATCGCCGCTGATGCAGACAACCAATCATAGACGTCGAAAGATTCAGCGTAGTATCTGCAGTGCCTCCCTAGAAGTCTTTCTTTAGGCGGTGGGGAAACCTCGTTGATTGGAACCTGACAGCTTGGAGTTGGCATCATTGGAGTTAGACAATGAGTTAGGAGTTAAGAAGGCGAGTGGCATCTCAAGTGTGCGTCTTAACTCCAAGCTCCTTTTCAGTTTCTGTGGGTTACCTGTTTGGCGAAGCACTGTGTAAGTTACATTATATATCTGACCTAGTCAGCACATTAGTGACATTACCTAATATGGATCAAGAGAAGAAAACGCAGAGCTCCACCGCGGATAAGGCCTGCGAGATGCCAGTGTCTGATTGCCTGTGTGTGAGTGCGGCAAAGGAACAGCCGCTCTATATGGAGGAGTTGATGGCCGCGTTGAAGATCTAGGAAGAGGCAAAGGATATCCTGGATGACTTCGAGGAGTATGTGGAGACACACCCTCTCGTGGTGCCTGAGGAGGAACTCTCCGACCTCCCGGTCACGGAGAGCCTCGGCGAGGGCTCCTACGGCCGCGTGGATCGTGTCTGCTTCAGGGACCTCGACGTCATCAGGAAGAGTATGAAGTTCGGCCACGACTCCGCCTGCTTCCTGTGGGAGGCCCGGGTGACCCTGGAGATGGACGGGGCGGGGGCGCGCCGCGCATCCACGCCCTGAGCACCGGCAACGAGCCGATTGCTATCATGGACTACGCCGGCGTGCCCTTCTACCAGTACTGCGAAGACAGTTGCAGTGTGGGCATGTTCCTGCGCGTGGTGAAGGGCCTGGCGCAGCGGCTCGCCGAGATGCACCACAAGGGCTTTGTCCATAACGACATCAAGGTGGACAACTTCACGGTGAGCGGCGCCTCCTCCAGCCCCGACGTCCACCTGATTGACTTCGGGCTCGCCACCAGGATCGGGGACACCTTTTACTTTGACTTGTTTGACATTCCTCGCGGCATGGATTTCTACTTCAGGTCACCAGAACTCAAGGAAGGGCGGCCGCTCCAGGCCTCCAGCGACGTGTACAGCGTGGGAATGCTGCTGATGCAGATGAGCCGGCACACCAAACACCCGGTGCTGAACGAGATGCTGACGCCCCTGGTGTGGTCCTGCCTGCAGGAGCAGCCCGAGGATAGGCCCTCCCTGAGCACGGTGGAGGAGGAGGTGGAGTACGTGCTGGACTCCCTGACGGAGAGGGAGCAGGAGCAGATTCTGTACGTGAAGAAGGAGTGAGGCGTGATCGATCACCCGCCTAGAGACGCGGCCTGTCACATTCACAGTTCAGGTCGCCACCTTGTTCACCTCACGTCGTGGTGACCCCTTACCTTTGTTTGCTTTCTACATATTATAAATACTTATGCATCTATAAATACTTATATCTGCATCTATACATTATATCTGGTTATATATCAACCCCACACTCATTCTACCTAACTTTTTTTATTTTTTTATTTTCATCACTCTATATACTCTTGTAGCTGTTTTGCTTTACTTACATTTGTGAGTGTTTCTTCGGCACCACTTTTAACTTGCTCTACTTCACTTTTTCATGTGGTACATTTCTTTGCCTACCTTTTATGCATGTGTTGCCTGTGTGGCTTGTTTGATCCACATACTTAATATTGTGATTGTAACTACTGCTCATTTGATGCTTGTTTTCACCCACCTATTCTGCCTCTGTTGCAAGTGTGGCTCATTCTAATGCTCTTAATATTTTGGTAATATCTGCCTTCCATATAACTTGTTTTTGCCCACATATTCTGGATCTGTTGCTTGTGCGGCTTATACTAGTGTGGTAATTTGTTGTGTTCTATGTAGCTTCTGGCCACTTACTTTATGTTTGTGTGGCCTGCTAATGCATCAGTTATCTTATTAATGTTTATTAAGCACCACTTACTCTGATGATAGCATTATAACCATGAACCTTTTCCGCACTTTAATCTTGGCTTGTGCAAATCTTTTTAACATTATTTGCTTCATTTTCTCCTGTGGTTGCTCGCATTACTTTGAAGCACACACACACACACGGGGATTTTTCACTGATAAATTCGGGCGGTTACTGTCACCCTTGAGCAAGGGATAGGGTGTGTGTGTGCATAGGTGAGGTTCCAGCATTACCCATATATTGGTCCTACGAGCTCCAAGCTCTCTCCGGGAGGATAAAACTTGCGATCGCGAATCCAGCTTCCGTGGACAAGACCTTGGTGATCACACACGACATACGCACGCACGCGCACGCGCACGCGCACGCACCACGCACACGCACACGCACACGCACACGCCACGCACACACGCACACACACACACACACACGCACACACACCACAACACACACAACACACACACACACACACACACACACACACTTGCATACGAGTAAACATTGCGGTGTTGCTTTTCAAAACACATTTCACATGCTAATCGTGGGAAGCGGTGCCGATGTGGTCAACATAGCGGTGGCCCTGTGTCTAAGTCGTCTGGCTCGAAGAGGAGCTGGGAAATAGAAGGAAAACCTGCACTTTGTTAATATATGTGCAAAACATTACGGAAAACATCGGGATATGGTAATCGGGATATGGTAAGACGTCGGTATTTCTAATAAAGATAAATAGAAGAATTTTCATGGGTATGCTCACAGATCCAGCTCGGTAGATACATACGTAAAGTCTCAATAGATGAAAGAGTAGATCCATTCCATAAGCCGCCTCCCTGATGGTGATAGCAGGCGAGCATATATACAGGGCCAGAAGATTCCTAGCTCAATAATGATGAGACAGATGGTATGAAATGCACGTCTCCAAGTCAAAGAAATTCGAATATGTTCATAGATTTGGAAAAGACGAGTCTCTGACATGGCAGTATTCCATGGCAAATCAGAACAGTGCGGACTGATGCCTAATATTAGTAGTATCCACACTTGGGTAGATCGACAGGTGACACAGGAGCGACCGGACAGTATATACAAAAGTGAGTTAATATTAAGAGGAGCCCAACAGAGAGAAGCTAGCTGAATCAATAATGGTGTTAGATGTTAGATAAAGTAAAGTTAGAAGTATCTCAAAAGCGGTCATCAGACAGTAAAGGTTTGTGACTCAGCTCGCTTAAAAAGGAATATGACCTGAAATTACCCGTTAACATGAAAATATCTAAAGATAGATTTTTTTTGCAAAGATTGAATGCGTCATGACTTACTTATAGGGTTTCATAAAGTCAATAGAGTTAGGAGGTTGAGGTTCATGCTTTCCCTGAGTGACAATTGAATCTCAGCCACATGATGGAGTATTCTGAATATTCATGATATTAGCACGAGAACCAGTGATCAATACCACAATCACAAACCGTAATAACTTATAAAACTCATAAATCAACACCACACAAAGAGTGTTGTGTTTGTGCTCCTCACTTATTCCCATCACAAACTTTCCTACTTGACATAAGATAATATAGGAAGGAGTGCCGCGATGTGGCACTGATAGAGGAGTAAGAACCTTATCAAATTTCACTCCTAGATAACTGACAATATTTCTTCATGTTTGTTATAAGTACAATAAATATGACTTACTTGATGCATGAAATATCTTAGTTTATTCAGAAGATCAGCTCGTGCACAGCTGAAACAATAACTTCAGACTTTTCTAATGCAAAAGTTAATCTAATGCAAGAGTTAATCTAATGCAAGAGTTAATCAGTATCTTTATTCTTTCATCCCTTTCACTGGTAAACTCTGGAACTCTCTTCCTGTTTCTATTTTTCCACTTTCCTATGACTTAAATCTTTTCAAAAGAAGAGTAACAAGACACCTCCCGAACTAAATTGGCTCACCCCTCTTTTTTATTTTATTCTCTTACTGTCTTCTTTATAGGGACTGGCAACTAAGCGGGCTTTGTGTTACCCATTTTTGTTGTGCCCTTGGCCAGTTCTTTGTGATGTAAAAAAAAAAAAAAAAAAAAAAAAAAAAAAAAAAAAATAGACACGGTCCCGGATCTGTTTTGCCTTTGTAGTCAGTGCCGCCCTCAATATGTATGAAGAGCGTTCCTTTGCAAGAGCTTAACATCCTCCTCCTCCTCCTTTGAAGCATCTCTTAAGTGTATTGTGGCTTAGCTTTGTCTGCCTTAGAAGTGCATGATATCAGCAATGCGTGAAAGTGTGGCTTTGAGACGAATATTATGTGCCATGTGAAAATTGTTACTGTATCTTTTTTTCCCTTTATATGACAGGTGTTATAAGTTCAGTCTGTGATAGAATACATGCCATGCCTTTACAGTGTTGACTTGAAATGCATTGGAAAATGGTATCGAAAGTATAAGAGATCTTTTGTGGTGGCAATTAGACAAACATGTTACCCATCGGTGATCCCCTTGACCCAACACTTAATCAGTTATTGGGAATAGTTAAGAAGGTAATAATTTTAAAGCACACGGTAACATGCATGAATTCAAACATTGTCACCACTCATTAACACATATCCCGGTCCTCAAACCCCTCATGTTTATTTCATCGTCTCTAGAAATTAGGCAGATTTTGTGTTCAAACATTGCTGGAAAAGGCATCTCGGGTGGCAGCAAAAATACGTAAAGTTATGATTGAATAACAGCTAAGAATAGACGGCAGCTATCATCAAATTATGTGATGGCTTACAAAACACAGCAACATTTTCCTTCCATCGATCTAAATTATTCACGATCCTTCACCGCAATCCTCTAGACACCTTAAGCCTCGACGCCTAGACCAACCCTGCCATGATAATTTAAGCCACAACACTCGCTTATTGACATTCATTCGTTTTATTCATTCCACAGAGACTATATTTAGGAATATTCTAGGAATCCTACAATAAGCAACCAAACTTCAAAGCACATATATAATTTGTGCAAAGAAAATATATAAAAGACAGGAGAGTGTCATCACACATGCAAGTTTCTTCACGTCAGTCTGTCCATTATGATTAACGCAGATAAGAATTACAAAATCACTCGGAAACACCCTACGCCGTATCTCACTACCTCCTGATAATATTCTCTGCACGAGTAATAAATAACTCAACCTGATTCTCTCAACCAATTTAATTCCCTGTTTTAATCACAGTACGTAGCTTTGTATTTGCAGTATCTCCTAACACTGCCCATGTAATCTTCTTCTACATGTTATTGTTTGATATCTGCTGACGTTTTTGACTGAAATACCCACGTTTTTCCGCCAACATATGAAAGCCATGCATGAGGGTGGATTTACACTCGGCTTTTTTTCTCCACGAATAACGTAATGGCGTGAATGTGATAGTTATGTTGGGTATTCAAGCTTGAATTTCAAATCGTAATGTGGACTTGTTGAGACGCGCCCAAACTGTTGTTGTTGTTGTTGTTGTTGTTGTTGCTACCCTTATCACAGTTATTATCATTATTATCTTTATTATTCTTACTACTATGATCATTACTTACGTTACTATTATCATTATTACTATTAGTGGTTGACAGAAAAGGAAAAGCAAAAGAATTGGAATAGAATCTTCCCCTATCTCTTACTTTACCTGATCATATACGTGGTAGACAGCAAATCAATTGTTTCAAATGAGGCCGTTTCCACACCTCCACCCTTGCCTCTTCGTCGCCTTTTATGTCACGTATGAAATTGACACACGTATTCTTTGTCCACAAGTTACAAAATGTAGAGCGATTGAAAAAAAACATAAGAAAAATATGCAAGTCAATATAACAAACAGACTGGCAAAATTGAAAGGATGAAATAATATAATATCTAGTCCAGGCAAAAAGAAAATATTCAGCGCCAAAGAAAAATGGAACAATATAAAACACACAAATGGAAGCAGGTCAAGAAAAATATCCAAAAAATGAAAGACGAAAAATGACGGCGAAAGAGAGAAAGAGAGAAACCAACGTAGACCTGCTTGAAAAATTAATATATATGCAAAATCTTTGTGCAAAGGAATAAAGAGTATTTTTAGACTTTCAAAAGAAGTTTGGGAAGAGAAAAGGGAAAGTGTTTAAGAAAGCACCTCAGCAAAAAAAAAAAAAAAAAAAACCTACACAGAAATTAACAAACCAGACATAAGCTCAGTGAAAAGAAAAAATTTGGAAAAAAATTGAGATTAATTGCACAAGAGCTTAAACAACAGGAGGAGGAGAGAACAGGATCTACGAAACTATATGTTAGCAATGTGAACCAAGGGAAAGAAGAGATAATTATGAACAGAAGCAAAGAGCATTTCCATGTCCTGCTAAAGATATGAAAAAAACGAGAGCAGAAGGCTGAAGGAAGCAAGGGAAACAGCAGGATCAATAGGCCAGCCTCACTGACAAGCTGGCAGTAGTGCGTCCATTCAAAACAAGAAAACCCTTATAGAAGGTCAAATATAAAAAAGGCACCCATAGAAAAGTTATCTCCCTGAACTTCGAGACTCATGATACAATTTTAGAAGGAAAAAAACGAATGAAAAAAATTTATTAGAATAATTGCTTAACTTATTTTTAAATAAAGTTAATTCAATCTCCAAAACGACTCGTATTATTATATAGCGTAAATTTGGGATATCTATTGCGACGTACAATATTCCCAAATTTATATCTTTATCATAATTCGTTAAACAGAAAGTCAGGATCACACACAATGGACCATGCACACAAGCATATACAGGTTTTTTTTTTTTTTTTTTTTTTTTACATCACAAAGAACTGGCCAGGGACACAACCCAAAAAAGGGTAACACAAAGCCCGCTTAGTTGCCAGTCCCTTAAAGAAGACAGTAAGAGAATAAAATAAAAAGAGGGGTGAGCCATTTAGCTCGGGAGGTGTCTGTTCCTCTTCTTTTTGAAAAGATTTAAGTCATAGGAAAGTGGAAAAATAGAAACAGGAAGAGAGTTCCAGAGTTTACCAGTGAAAGGGATGAAAGAGTAAAGATACTGTTAACGCTTGCTTAGGATGATGGACAGAATAGGGCTGAGAATGAGTAGAACGTCTTGTGCAGCGATGCCGCGGGAGGGGGGAAGGCATGGCAGTTAGCAAGTTCAGAGAGCAGTGAGCATGAAAATAACGGTAGAAGAGAGCAAGAGAAGCAACATTGCGGGCGGTGATTTAAAGATTGAAGACAGTCAGTCAGAGGAGGTAGGATTTGATGAGACGAAAAGCTTTTGACTCAACCTGTTTATGAGAGCTGTATGCGTGGATCCTCCCCAAACATTATGAAGACATACTCCATACATGGGCGGATAAGGCCCCTGTATGAGCAGCAACATTGGGGGGAGAAACAAAAAAAGGACCGCAGCACCCGCCACAGAAACACCTAACTTCTTAGAAGTTTTTAGCAAGAGAATTGAGATGTGAGATTTCCAGTTCAGATTTTTGATAGTAAAGATAGTCCCTAGAATGTTCATTGTAGAAGAAGGAGACAGTTGAGTGTCATTGAAGAAGAGGGATGTTATCTGGTAGAAGTTTTGGTCGAGTAGATAGTTTAAGAATTGGGGGGTTTTTTTGAGGCATTGAACAAAACAGGTTTTGCTTTGCCCCAATCAGAAATTATAGAAAGACAGAAGTTAGTGCGCTCGGTGGCACTCTCTCCGTGAATCACTTAGTTTCCTTTTGAGTTGGACGTCTAATAACCGTACGTTGAAAAATGCAGGGTAGAATGCATCAGTGAGGAGTGGATAGGCTTTGAGTTAAGACTTAAAAGATCATTATAATTAATAAGAAAGAGAGTTGGTGATAGGGACAGAACCCTGGGGAACACCACTATGGTAGATTTAGGAGAAGAACAATTTCCGTCTACAGTAGCTGTAAAGAACGGTTTGAAAGTAAACTTAAGAATGAAGGTACAGAGAGAAGGATAGAAACCGAATGAGTGTAGTTTGGAAATTAAGATTTGTGCCAGAATCTATCAAAGCTTTTGATATGGTCAGGCAACAGCAAATAGTTTCACATCACCGACACTCCCCTAAAGGAGGATGCCAAGGATTCAGCTAGGAAAGCTAGAAGATCGCCAGTAGATTCGCCCTTTACGGAAACCGTACTGACTATCAGATAAAAGATTTGTGAGTTCAATATATGCTTAAGAAATCTCTTATTAAGTACAGGTCAAAAACTTTAGCAAGGCATGAAGTCAAGCTTTAGGACGGTAGTTTTGAAGAATTAGAACGTTCACCGCTTCTTAGGAACAGGTTGGATTTGAGCAACTTCCAGCAAGAAGGAAAGTGCGAGTAAGATAGACAAAGACGGAAAAGTTTGACCAGGCAGGTGCAAGCACGAAGCACAGTTTTTGAGAACGATAGGAGGGATTCCGTCAGGACCGTAAGCCTTCCGAGGATCTAGGGCCAGAAGGGCAAAGAAAACATCATTCCAATCTTAATGACAGGCATACTATAGTCGGAGGGTGGGGATAATGAGGAACATCCTTCATCAACCAGAGTGGAATTTTTAGCAAGTTTGAAGCGAAGAGTCAGCTTTTAGAAGTAGATGAGACAGCTGTGAGCCATCGGGTGAAGCATAGGGAGGGAAGAAAATATAAGAGGGGAGGTATAAAGAAGAAAAATTGTTAGAGATGTTTTATTTGCTATATACCAGAAGTCACGAAAGGAATTTGAATTCAGAAAAGATTGACATGTTTTAAATGTATGAAAGAGTTTTTTGGTAAGTTTTAAGTAAAGATTTGGCATGAATTTACGGGCAGAATTAAAGGGTATGGTTTCAGAGATGGATGCTTACGGTACCGTTTGTGAGCCACCTCTCCTTATCCCCGACAGCATGAGAACAAGCAAGTTTAAACCAAGGTTTTGACGCTTTTAGGATTTAAGAAAGTGTGTGGAATGTACGCCTCCATGCCAGAGACTATGACCTCAGTTAGCGCTCTGCACAAAGAGATGGTCTTTGACGGGAAAGCAGTAATCCATTCATGGAAAATCAAGTAGTACTGCGCTTAGTGTCTTCCACTTAGCTGAGTTGAATTGCCAGAAGCACCCTGCCGCTTAGGTGGGTCCCGAAGACGGTACCGGAGCGATAGGACAGGTTACAGAAATAAAAGATTGTGATCGGAGGAACCCACGAGAGAAATAGTTTTCACAAGTAAGCAGAAGGTTATAGTTAGGAAAAGATCCAAGAATGTTGGGCGTGTCTCCAAGGCGGTCAGGAATACTTTAGGCCGGGTAGGGGTGCTGCACCCAGCTTCCTAGGTTTGGAGGATATAAAATTGTAGCTTGTTTCAGGTTGGTCAGTGAAAGAAGATGATAGCCAAAGCTGGTGGTGAACGAAAAAGATTGAAGTCCCCAAGAATGGAAATTTCTGCTAAAGGAAAAGGAGATGAGATGTGCTCCACTTTTGATGTTAAATAGTCGAAGAATTTTACATATTACAGAGGATTTTTAGATGGAGAGATATACAGCACAGATAATTTAGTAATAGAGTGACATTGAATTCGAAGCCACTGGTAGAAAATTCGGAAGATTCAAGGCCGTGGGCACGAGAGGCAAGTGATGTTCATTGGCGCCCATTACGCAACAGCAGCTTTGGATTGAAATGAGAATAGAGACAGTAAGGGACAGAAAAGGTCTGCCGTCATTGCTCCAGTATGATATAATTATAACTGACACCAAAGAACCGAACTTAGACTAATAGCAGTCAATCTTCTTCTACCACAGAGTCCAAATAGGATCTGCGGGAATAGCTGTGGTGATTCTTTACGCCTCAGCGATCCCAGGCCGCATAATGTGTAGAAAAAAAAAGTGGACCTCTTGAACGTCAGTTTTTAAACAATGAGAAACTGTGTTAGTCCATTCGTTCAATCCATTAATCAGAACTTTTCGGCTCTCACACCAAAAATATTCTGTAAAAAAAATATAGGCCCCCTAAAAACTAGATAAAGGGCAATGTTATCGCTTTCGTTATCCGAAAATGTTCGAATTTCCATATTTTTAGTTAATTTACCCTCTGTTTTTCCCCTGTAATGGAATATAAACAAACACGTCTCTAAAATAGATAAACAGATAGATGTAGTTGGTGTGTGTGGCTTACCATAACATTCCGTGTGCGTCACGGTAAAGGGTTTGTCCAGTAGCGGTAAGTGACGCTGATGACCGAGCAGAGTAACCTAATGGAGTTGAAGTGGAGAGACGTTCACGCAATAATCAAATCCAAAATCATATACCGATCTACTGAGACTAGTGTATAGTGTTAGCTTGGCCCCTTCTTCAGCCGCTAAGCGTGGTATCAACGCACACGACCCACATCCTATTTATAATTTTACCCTCCCCCACGGGATCTGGACCCTACACCTCGCACTGGCACGATGGTCGAGCCGCCGTGTGACCATCAGAGGTAAGGCAACCGAGGACACGACCGGTGCCATAATAGTTGGGTTCTTGCTGCCCAAACACCACCACCACACTATTAACTGGCCACGGCCTGACATTACTGAATGAAATAATTATAAATAAAGTAATGATAATAATGAGTAGATCTGGTGATTCGCCACCCCCCATAAAGCCCCGCATTACCACCATGTCCCCCGATCGTAGGGGGGAAGGGGGGAGAACAAACTGAAACATTTCCAACAATTTTTATGGTGATTTTCGTGTGAAACAAAAAAACATGTCGGAATATTATAATCTTGACCACCAATGATTATGGTTTCTATGTAAAAATCTACCGGGTAATTTTCTGATCGTTGCACTCTCCCGACCCCTTGTCAAGAGGCAAGGCCTTTTCAGGTCATCTTTTTATCATTGACCAATTTCTGCTTTCGTTGTTCACATTTGCCTCCCTCTGTACTGCTTCAAACACACGCTAACACAACAACACAATAACACGGAGTGCTTACCTTTCTCTCAGCAACAAGAAGTCGGGTTCAAGAAGTCGTGGTCGTGGCTGGAGTGTCACTCCAAGGACGCAGTCCATATGGATGTGAAGTGGTGGTGGTGGTGTGTTTTGAGACGGCTTTTAGGCCCATTCGTGGCCCTGCCATAGGCTTGAACCCACAACTCAGCGTCTGCCCGCACTTTTGCAAAAAAACCCTGATAATGACTGGAGAAGTATTTTTATAATAAAACGATATCAAAGTATCACCTGGTGGTTAACAAATCAACAACCATTTCCCAAAACATAAAGGAAAACACGCACAGCACGGATAAACACGCCCTGAGGTATTCATACTAGAGTGGTTGTATGTTTTCATGATATGTATGTCTCAGTTTCTGAAGATGATACGTCACTTTCCATATACTGAATAAAGGTTTAATGGCTATGTTTTCAATTGAATAAGTACTATAGAGTAATAAAAATCACAAACTTGTAACAATGTATTGAAAATACAGAGAATTATCGAGGTGTCTGGTCTCATTTGGTCAATATCTAAACACAACATACGCTTCCTTGGTTACGATCCTCCCGTCCTGATTTTGTGGGCAATCAGCACAATAAAAATTACTTCAGGTGGAAGCATAATTACACAATCAAGGTTTGTCAGTATATCAACCTAACTCGCCCTGTTTTGTAATACTGATTTAACTTTTCAAATTTTTGGTGATTGAGCAAAAGTTTATTGACACATCATGTGCCCGTCACACACCAGCAGCGCTTGCAAATATGAATGGACTCACTTCTATAATCTCTCTGTCAGGGCACGCAAATACACAGACGCTTTTGTGGGAGGTACCTGTTTATCATGCCATGATAACTCAAAAGAACCACTTTGTCCGCCATTGTATAATCTAGAATACATATTAAAGAATATCAACCTTACTAAAATGAGCAATACATGTAGCCTACACGTCCCCTTCAGGCACTAAAGTGCTATGATTTCACAACTCGCCTGAACCCCCCTCCCACACATGGCAGAAAATGCGTTTTATTCAACGGACTCCTGGATATCTAGTATTCACCTCTGGCAATTCATTATGACATCTGAGATCTCCAAGGCAATGAGTTTGTTCCCATGTTTGTTACATTTAAGAAAGCTGAAAACTCGTATGCATTTTTCCTATTTTCTCCTGAAAGATTAATTCACGGTAATGGGTTAGTCGCTACACTGATCTTCCTTGCCATAGCCAGAGTGGAGAACGCATGTGTCCTCTCCAAAGTACCATCAGGGTCATGAAACGTACAATTTATAATTATATACAAATCTGGCATGCCGTTGTATATGTTGTACTCGCTTCGGCGGTACATTATACTACAATTGGAACGTACAGAGAAGATTAGCATGGCATATTAATCTAATTTATGCATCACCAGTGGCGAATGCTAACAAAATAATGCACGTAAGTAAAAGGCGACATCTAGTGATCAGTTGATGACATAATGGCTCCCGCTTACCATTAGGCGAGCAGTGTTGCATTCCCTTGGGTCTATAATCCAAAATATGTTCATAGTGTGGTACTGTACATCGATATGGTGAGAGGTTTGCTTTTGATTTTTAATTATCAAGAATCTGATATTCTCTACTCTCTCTCTCTCTCCTCTCTCTCTATACTCTCTCTCCTCTCGTCTCTCTCTCTCTCATGTCCTCTCTCTCCTCTCTCTCTCTCTCCTCTCTCGTCCTCGTCTCATCTCTCTCCTCTCTCTCTCAGTTCTCATCTCTCTCTCCATCTCTCATTTCTCTCTCATCTTCTTCTCTCCTCTCTCGTCTCTCTCGTCTCTTCTCTCTGCATCCTCTCTCCTCTCCTCTCTCATCTCGCGCTTCTCTCTCCCTCGTCCTCTCTCTCTCTCTCTCTCTCGTTGCCTCTCTTCTCTCCCTCTCTCTCTCTCATCTCTCTCTCTCTCTCTCACACAGAGGTCGGGTCTGTATGTCAGGCATAACAACCCAGCTGACTGATTGAACCACACGCCGTTGAGGTGATAAACAGTCAAGCACAAGCATCAATATATATGATACAAATGGGAACCTATTCAAAACTCATAAATGTTTTATGTAACGGATAACATGCTTGACTTCAGCCAGTTATAAATGAACTCGCTGATGGTTACCCTAGGCCTTTTGATGGGTGATCCTGAAATCCTACCATTTAAGCTGGGAGATAAGGCCTCTGGGCGCTCCAACAATAATGGGAAAAAGCTTGTCTCTTTCATGGAAACACCAAGATGTTCTGAATATTCTGGCAATGGACCTGAGCCAACACATTTACAGGGGAACAAGCTTGATTATATCGGTCTTATCAATGACCCGCAATGAGTCGGCAATAGCTCTGCAATAGGTCAGGTCCTCACCAATTTATTGATTTTTATAGGAAAGTTTATGAGACGGCAGATAATGATAGGATTATGAATATAATATATCTGGACTTTAAGTAGGCATTTAGACAAAGTACACACGAGCGACTCTTAATAAGGTTTTAGGGGCTCATGGATAGATTGGGAAGTTTCTTCATTGGTCAGAGCTTGGCTACGTATAGGCAACAAGGGTTACAATTAATGCTCCAAATCTGAATGGGGATGGGCGACAATGGAGTTTTCCACAAGTCTGTTTTTGGGCCCATGACTATTTTTGATTTACATCAACGACTTGGTAGTGTGATTCGCCGTGGAATATCAGGCAAGTTTGGCTGATGATACTAAGTTAAGGGTAGGATTATTGGATCACGTCCTGCGTAAACATATTGCCGGGCACTTAGATAAACTTAACGAGTGGGGCATCAGATGGCAGATTGAATTTAATATTGATAAATGTAGCGTTTTATGAATGTTGGCAGAAAAACCCTGGTAATACAGGCTTACGCGGATGACTCTTTACGCCAGAATCCGTTCATCGAGATTTACCGCGCAGATTTCAAGTTGCTTCCCAAGCTATACAAAAATGCAGAAGGCATGAATCGTATATCGGACGCGACGATACATCAGATTGCACACTCCCGTTGTGGTGGGAGGGAGGGTTTCCCTCCCCTCTCCTCCCTCCATAGGCGGTTGACAGTTTGCGTGATTTTGATCTTATAGCCTCCTGCAGCGTTCCCCTATAATCCCTTGTTTATTGCCTGTTTTTGCTGGTTACATAATGGGTGAAAACATACGGATGCACAACGATTCAGCAATCATTGATCTTTACAAGCTCTGGGGATCAATATAAGGAAATTTGCAAGCTTAAAGGCTAAAGCTTAGAACAGTGCAAAATTGATCCGCTGATTTAAGCGGGCGGGAGCGATGCGTGTGTGAATCTCCCGCTCCTCAAAAAAAAAAAACCTGGGAAACCAAAAACAACTGTAACAGGAACCAGGAGCTTGTAAGGGCGACAGCTTGATTGCCAATCCTAACTTAAAGCAGAGAACTGAAGGAGGAAAACATACTCTTCTTGTAATTTTTCGCTTCGTACTGTACAGGGAAACTTTGAACCGTTGACCTTGGCTAACAGGTTTTAAACCGGGCGCGGAATAAGCCAACTGATAAATGACCGCCAAAGGAAGAACAGGCTTCATTTGCAAAAAATACAGAGATTGGCCTCTCGACAGTGGCGGGCTGTGCTGTGGATTGCGAAAGCACATTTTGTGTGGTGGCGAGGACCAGCAAAAGGTGTCCGTCGTCCCGCTGCAGACCCCCCGACCTCGCTCACACGAAAGACCACAAAACACCCTCCCAGTTTAATGGTGTGGGTGGCTTACTTTTCATGGTATTGGGACTTAGTTTATTTTCCCAAAGACACACTGTTAACAAGTGGTGTAATTTTTGATTGTTTTAAATGACCACCTGGAGGCCTGCTTTGAAAAAGACACAGCACATCGAATTTTCCAACAGGAAGGAGCCTCCTGCCACATAAGCTTCGAGATGTGATACAGTGGCTTTTATGAACTGCAAGATTGTGAAGAATAGATGACTGGCCAGGTAATTCTCCCGTATATCCCCATAGAAAATTTTGGGCCATCTTAAAGGCAAACTCCGCTCAGTGACACCTCTACTCACTCCCCAAGCTTGAAATGGAGCTCCGAAAGTGTTGTGAAGAATTCTAAGCCTGAGTTTCTTCAAAATCTTGCTGACAGTGGACCACGTCGCCTTCAAAGGGTCTCAAGAGGAAGGGCTACGCAACGAAATACTAACTACAATTGTAAGTGTTGATATTCTACATTTTTTTGTTATAAACATGGTGCGTCATACGTATAACATTCACTTTTCGGAGGCGCGCACTGATTATCCACGAAAACTGTAGATACACCATAAGCAATGTATCGCTGAAAAGATCAGAAGGTGAAACAGATTTTGGGAGTGAGGGTGAGCCCAGACCTCCGACCTAGGAACAATGTATTGAGGCCAGAAATAGAGCTAATAGAGTTTTAGGATTCATTACCAGAAGTGTTAAAAGTAGAAGTGCGGAAGTTATTTAAAGAT
Organism: Chionoecetes opilio; assembly: GCA_016584305.1. Lineage (NCBI taxonomy): Eukaryota > Metazoa > Arthropoda > Malacostraca > Decapoda > Majidae > Chionoecetes > Chionoecetes opilio. The sequence continues at coordinate 37,678 of JACEEZ010018210.1, forward strand.
TTATCTGGCTCTAGCCCGGCCTCACCTAGACTATGCAGTTCAGTTTTGGTCTCCATATTACAGGATGGATATAGTGTTGTTAGAAAAAGTGCAGAGAAGGATGACCAAAATGATACAAGGGATGCGTAACTTTAGTTATGAGAGGAGATTGAAGTTATTAAAATTACACTCACTCGAGAGACGCAGAGTAAGGGGCGATCTGATAGAAGTTTTTAAGTGGATAAAGGGATTTAATAAAGGAGAGGTAGGAAAAGTTTTTACGGATTTTAATCAGGGTAGAACAAGAAGTAACGGATTCAAGCTGGAAAAGCGTAGATTTAGAAAGGAAATAGGGAAAAACTGGTTCACAAATAGGGTGGTGAATGAATGGAATGGTCTCAGTAGACAGGTAGTTAGTGCTGAGTCATTGGGGAGCTTTAAAGGGGAGCTGGATAGGTTCATGGATGGGGATGAAAGGTGGATGTAGGTAGTGTTAGGTGACAGGAACTACCACGTGTAGACCTCGCGGCCTCTTGTAGCTTCCTTATGAGTCCTCACTGTGAGGTGGTTGACACGTTGACATCCGACCACTTTGGTGTGTATGGAGAGATCCTTCTCCCTGATACAGTAAGGAGACACAGTATGCCCAGAAAGAGACTGTTGTGTTCCGAAGAAACATGAGCAACGCATTAGGGAACAAATGAATAACTGGTATAAACATTACACCGCCTCATCGACAGAAGAGTTCAATACAGACATAATACATCAACTGGAGAGTAAAATTAATATGACAGTCAGGCATGGAAAGAGGAACACAATGAGTGAAATGAAGAGATGGTATAACAGTGATGAAGCCGTTCAGCGGATTGACGACAAAACAAGAAAATTAAGCTCAATGGCAAAACAACCCCACTCATAAAAACCCCGACGATACTCAAGCGGATGGGCAAACAAGTGCAAGATGTCAAGAAAAAGCAAGAGAAAAATACTGGACGTCCTTTCTACAACCCTGGATCACAGAACGCCACTTGCTGAAGTGTCAGGAAGATCAAAATCGTTACAAGGGAGAAACGCCCCATCG
>JACEEZ010018211.1:0-11174 GCA_016584305.1 Chionoecetes opilio
GATATTCTTTTCCTACAAATTGAAGTATAAAATCCTCTTTTTAGAATAATTTGCACCCATAAGCTGCTTACATTACATTAAGCTATTAAATAGAAGAGTAAGAGGTTATTTATTTTGATATAACGGTATATTGCTTGCGTTTTTCATAATTTCTCTTGTAAACTGTAGCGTTATTGTATATATACAAGTTGTTTTACTACTCATATTGCTATAAACCCCTAAAATGTAGTGTTTTCAATGATTTTAGCTAGTTATCAGTGATATATAGCTGTTTTCCTACAAATTGAAGTATAAAATCCTCTTTTTAGAATAATTTGCACCTATAAGTAGCTTACATTACATTAAGCTATTAAATGGAAGAGTAAGAGGTTATTTATTGTGATATAACGGTATATTGCAATCGTTTTTCATAGTTTCTTCTAAACTGTAGCGTTATTGTATATATACTAGTAATTTTACTGATTATATTGCTATAAATCCATAAAATGTAGTGTTTTCAATGATTTTAGCTAGTTATCACAGAAGAGGGTTTTTTTTTCTACAAATTGAAGTATATTTCCTTATATCTGTAGCTAAATAGCTTTTTATATTTGCTACAACTATATTTTACAAAATTAATAGCTAAAAATATGTATTTTTCATGAAATTTAGATATCAATTTTAATCTTAAAAACAATGTTTTTTCAAGTATTTTAATGTATTTTTGAAAGGCTAAATAATGTCGAAATTTGACATTAATCAGCACTTTTACACAACTATATTTTACAATGTTTTGAGCTAAAAATATGTATTTTTCATGAAATTTTGGTATCAATTTTAATCTTAAAAACAACGTTTTTTCAAGTGTTTTAATGTATTTCTGAAGGGCTAGAAAATGTCGAAAATTGACATTATTCAGCCCTTTTTTTGATAGAGAAATTCTAAATGTGGAATTATAGATGTTTTCGTTAGAAATTGCTATTTTAAACTACTGTAAGCTTATAATAGGAGTTTGAGACTCGATATTGTGATACAATTGTATATTATACGTGTTTTTCATAGTTTCTTCTTAATTGTAGTGTTATATCATTAATAGAAGGAATTTACCTAATGATAATGCATTATACCCTCAAAATGTGTTCTTTTCAATGATTTTAGCTATTTATCGGTGATATATAGCTGTTTTCCAACGAATTGAAGTATAAAACCCTCTTTTTAGAATAATTTGCACCTATAAGTAGCTTACATTACATTAAGGTATTAAATAGAAGAGTAAGAGGTTATTTATTGTGATATAACGGTATATTGCAAGCGTTTTTTATAGTTTCTTCTAAACTGTAGCGTTATTGTATATATACAAGTAGTTTTACTTATCATATTGCTATAAACCCATAAAATGTAGTGTTTTCAATGATTTTAGCTAATTATCAGTGATATATAGCTGTTTTCCTACAAATTGAAGTATAAAATCCTCTTTTTAGAATAATTTGTACCTTATAAGTAGCTTACATTACATTAAGCTAAATAGAAGAGTAAGAGGTTATTTATTGTGATATAACGGTATATTGCAAGAGTTTTTCATAGTTCTTTAAACTGTAGCGTTATTGTATATATACAAGTAGTTTTACTTATTCATATTGCTATAAACCCATAAAATGTAGTGTTTTCAATTATTTAGCTAGTTATCGGTAATATATAGCTGTTTTCCTACAAATGAAGTTTAAAATCCTCTTTTTAGAATAATTTGCACCTATAAGTAGCTTACATTACATTAAGCTATTAAATAGAAGAGTAAGAGGTTATTTATTGTGATATAACGGTACATTGCAAGCGTTTTTCATACTTTCTTGCAAACTGTAGCGTTATTGTATATATACAAGTAGTTTTACTTATCATATTACTATAAACCCATAAAATGTAGTGTTTTCAATGATATTAGCTATTTATCGGTGATATATAGCTGTTTTCCTAAAAATTGAAGTATACAATCCTTTTTTTAGAATAATTTGCACCTATAAGTAGCTTACATTGCATTAAGCTAATAAATAGAACAGTAAGAGGTTATTTATTGTGATATAATGGTATATTGCAAGCGTTTTTCATAGTTTCTTGTAAACTGTAGCGTTATTGTATATATACAAGTAGTTTAACTTATCATATTGCTATAAACCTTTAAAATGTAGTGTTTTCAATGATATTAGCTATTTATCGGTAATATATAGCTGTTTTCCTACAAATTGAAGTATACAATCCTTTTTTTAGAATAATTTGCACCTATAAGTACCTTACATTACATTAAGCTATTATATAGAAGAGTAAGAGGTTATTTATTGTGATATAACGGGATATTGCAATCGTTTTTCATAGTTTCTTTTAAACTGTAGCGTTATTGTATATATACAAGTAGTTTTACTTATCATATTGCTAATAACCCATAAAATGTAGTGTTTTCAATGATATTAGCAATTTTTCGGTGATATATAGCTGTTTTCCTACAAATTGAAGTATAAAATCCTCTTTTTAGAATAATTTGCACCTATAAGTAGCTTACATTACATTAAGCTATTAAATAGAAGAGTAAGAGGTTATTTATTGTGATGTAACGGTATATTGCAAGCGTTTTTCATAGTTTCTTCTAAACTGTAGCGTTATTGTATATATACAAGTAGTTTTACTTATTATATTGCTATAAACCCATAAAATGTAGTGTTTTCAATGATTTTAGCTAGTTATCAGTGATATATAGCTGTTTTCCTACAAATTGAAGTATAAAATCCTCTTTTTAGAATAATTTGCACCTATAAGTAGCTTACATTACATTAAGCTATTAAATAGAAGAGTAAGAGGATATTTATTGTGATATAACGGTATATTGCAAGCGTTTTTCATAGTTTCTTGTAAACTGTAGTGTTATTGTATATATACAAGTAGTTTTACTTATCACATTGCTATAAACCCATAAAATGTAGTGTTTTCAATGATTTTAGCTAGTTTTCAGTGAAGAGTTTTTTTTTTCTACAAATTGAAGTATATTTCTTTATATCTGTAGCTAGATAGCTTTTGATATTTGCTACAACTATATTTTACAAAATTAATAGCCAAAAATATGTATTTTTCATGAAATTTAGATATCAATTTTAATCTTAAAAACAATGTTTTTCAAGTATTTTAATGTATTTTTGAAAGGTTAAATAATGTCGAAATTTTACATTATTCAGCACTTTTACCCAACTATATTTTACAATGTAAAATCTAGCTAAAAATATGTATATTTCATGAAATTTAGATATCAATTTTAATCTTAAAAACAACGTTTTTTCAAGTGTTTTAATGTATTTTTGAAAGCCTAAAATATGTCCAAATTTGACATTATTCAGCACTTTTACATAACTATATTTTACAATATTATGAGCTTAAAATATGTATTTTTCATGAAATTTATGTATCAATTTTATTCTTAAAAACAACATTTTTTCAAGTGTTTTAATGTATTTTTGAAGGGCTAAAAAATGTCGAAAATTGACATTATTCAGCCCTTTTTTTGATAGAGAAATTCAAAATGTGGAATTATAGTTGTTTTCGTTAGAAATTGCTATTTTAAACTACTGTAAGCTTATAATAGGAGTTTGAGACTCTATATTGTGATACAATTGTATATTATACGTGTTTTTCATAGTTTCTTCTTAATTGTAGTGTTATATCATTAATAGAAGGAATTTACCTTATGATAATGCTTTATACCCTCAAAATGTGTTCTTTTCAATGAGTTTAGCTAGTTATCGATGATATATAGCTGTTTTCCTACAAATGGAAGTATACAATCTTTTTTTTAGAAAAATTTGCACCTATAAGTAGTTTACATTAAATTAAGCTATTAAATAGAAGAGTAAGAGGTTATTTATTGTGATATAACGATATATTGCAAGCGTTTTTCATAGTTTCTTCTAAACTGTAGCGTTATTGTATATATACAAGTAGTTTTACTTATTATATTGCTATAAACCCATACAATGTAGTGTTTTCAATGATTCTAGCTAGTTATCAGTGATATATAGCTGTTTTCCTACAAATTGAAGTATAAAATCCACTTTTTAGAATAATTTGCACCTATAAGTAGCTTACATTACATTAAGCTATTAAATAGAAGAGTAAGAGGTTATTTATTGTGATTTAAGGGTATATTGCAAGGTTTTTCATATTTTCTTGTAAACGTGGGTTTATTGTATATTACAAGAAATTTTATTTTTCATATTCCCCATAAACCCCATAAAATTTGGGTTTTTCAAGATTTTAGCTATTTACTGATATATAGTGTTTCCTACAAATTGAAGTATAAAACCTCTTTTTAAAATAATTTGCCCCTTAAGTTTACAACATAAGATTAAATAGAAGAGTAAGGGGTTTATTTATTTGATTAACGTTATTTTGCAAGCTTTTTTCATAGTTTCTTTAAACTGTAGCGTTATTGATAATACAAGTATTTTTATTATATTTGTATAAACCCATAAAAATTATTTTTTTTCAATGATTTAGTATTATCGGTGATATAAGCTGTTTTCCTACAAATTGAAGTATAACCCTCTTTTTAGAAAATTGCACCTATAAAGCCCTTACTTTACTTAAGTTTTAAAAGAAGAGAAGAGGTTTATTTATTGTGTTTAAAACCGGGTATTTTAAAAACTTTTTTTAAGTTTTTTTAAAACTGTAGCTTTATTGAAAACAAGTAGTTTACTTTTTATATTGCTATAAAACCCATAAATGTAGTGTTTTAAATGATTTTAGCTAGTATCATTATATAGCTTTTTTCCTACAAATTGAAGTATAAAACCCTTTTTTTAGAATAATTTGCACCTATAAGTACTTACATTACTTAAGTATTAAATGGAAGGTAGGAGGTTATTTATTGTAATAACGGATATTGAAAACTTTTTTTATAGTTTTTTTCTAAACTGTAGCGTTATTGTATATAAAAAAGTAGTTTTATTTTATATTGCTATAAATCCATAAAAAGTAGGTTTTCAATGATTTTAGTAGTTATAAATGATATATAGCTTTTTTCCTACAAATTAAAGTAAAAAATCCTTTTTTTAGAATAATTGCACCTAAAAGTAGCTTAACTCTTTAAGTATTAAAAGAAGAGTAAGAGGTTTTATTGGAACTAACGGTATATTAAGCGTTTTTATAATTTTTGTAAACGAGCGTTTTTTGTATATATACAAGTATTTTTACTTACATATTGCTAAAAAAACCCCAAAAAAATGAGCTTTTTTCAATGAATTAGCTTTTTTATCGGTGAATATAGCTGTTTCCTAAAAATTTGAAGTATAAAAACCCTTTTTTTAGAAAAATTTTGCACCATAAGTTTACATTACATTAACTATGAAATGAGGAGTAAGGGGTTTTTTATGTGAAAACGGTATATTGCAATTTTTTTTCATAGTTTATTTAAACTGTAGCGTTTTTGGGATATTAACAAGTAGTTTTATTACTTTTGCTAAAAAACCCATAAAATTAGTTTTTTCAATGATATTAGCTATTTATGGGTGATATATAGTGTTTTCCTACAAATTGAGGTATAAAATCCTCTTTTTAGAAAAATTGCCCCTTAAGTGCTTAATTACTTTAAACATTAAATAAAAGAGTAAGAGGTTATTTATTGTGATATAACGGTATATTGCAGGCGTTTTTCACAGTTTCTGGTAAACTGTAGCGTTATTATATATATACAAGTAGTTTTACTTATCATATTGCTATAAACCCATAAAATGTAGTGTTTTCAATGATATTAGCTATTTATCGGTGATATATAGCTGTTTTCCTACAAATTGAAGTATAAATCCTCTTTTTAGAATAATTTGCACCTATAAGTAGCTTACATTACATTAAGCTATTAAATAGAAGAGTAAGAGGTTATTTATTGTGATATAACGGTATATTGCAAGCGTTTTTTATAGTTTCTTCTAAACTGTAGCGTTATTATATATACAAGTAGTTTTACTTATTATATTGCTATAAACCCATAAAATGTAGTGTTTTCAATGATTTAGCTAGTTATCAGTGATATATAGCTGTTTTCCTACAAATTGAAGTATAAAATCCTCTTTTTAGAATAATTTGCACCTATAAGTAGCTTACATTACATTAAGCTATTAAATAGAAGAGTAAGAGGTTATTTATTGTGATATAACGGTATATTGCAAGCGTTTTTTATAGTTTCTTCTAAACTGTAGCGTTATTGTATATATACAAGTAGTTTTACTTATTATATTGCTATAAACCCATAAAATGTAGTGTTTTCAATGATTTAGCTAGTTATCAGTGATATATAGCTGTTTTCCTACAAATTGAAGTATAAAATCCTCTTTTTAGAATAATTTGCACCTATAAGTAGCTTACATTACATTAAGCTATTAAATGGAAGAGTAAGAGGTTATTTATTGTGATATAACGGTATATTGCAAGCGTTTTTCATAGTTTCTTCTAAACTGTAGCGTTATTGTATATATAAAAGAAGTTTTACTTATTATATTCCTATAAACCCATAAAATGTAGTGTTTTCAATGATTTTAGCTAGTTATCAATGATATATAACTGTTTTCCTACAAATTGAAGTATAAAATCCTCTTTTAGAATAATTTGCACCTATAAGTAGTTACATTACATTAAGATATTAAATAGAAGAGTAGAGGTTATTTATGTGATAAACGTATATTGCAAAGCGTTTTTATAGTTTTCTTCTAAACTGTGCGTTATTGTATATATACAAGTAGTTTTATTATATTGCTATAAACATAAAATGTAGTGTTTTCAATGATTTTTAGCGTAGTTATCAGTGATATATAGCTGTTTTCCTACAAATTGAAGTATAAAATCCTCTTTTTAGAATAATTTGCACCTATAAGTAGCTTAGATTACATTAAGCTATTAAATGAAGAGTAAGAGGTTATTTATGTGAACTAACGGTATATTGCAAGCGTTTTTCATAGTTTCTTGTAAACTGTAGGTTATTGTATTATACAAGTAGTTTTACTTATATATTGCTATAAATCCATAAAATGTAGTGTTTTCAATGATTTTAGCTAGTTTCAATGATATATAGCTGTTTTCCTACAAATTGAAGTATAAAATCCTCTTTTAGAATAATTTGCACCATAAGTAGCTTAATTACATTAAGCTATGAAATAGAAGAGTAAGAGGTTATTTATTGTGACTAACGGTATATTGCAAGACTTTTTCATATTTATTCTAAACTGTAGCGTTATTGTATATATACAAGTAGTTTTACTTACTATTGCTATAAACCCATAAAATGTAGTGTTTTCAATGATATTAGCTATTTATCGGTGATATATAGCTGTTTTCCTACAAATTGAAGTATACAATCCTTTTTTAGAATAATTTGCACCTATAAGTAGTTTACATTACTTTAAGCTTTTAAATGGAAGAGTAAGAGGTTATTTTTTTGTGATATAACGGTTTTTTGCAAGCGTTTTTCATAGTTTCTTTAAACTGTAGGTTTTTGTATATTATAAAAGAAGTTTTACTTTTTAATTCCTAAAAAACCCTAAAAGAAGTGTTTTCAATGATTTTAGCTAGTTATCAAAATATAATTTTTTCCCCACAAATTGAAGTAAAAAATCCTTTTTTGAATAATTTGCACCAATAAGTAGCTTACACTACATTAAGTTTTAAAGAGAAGAGTAAGAGGTTTTTTTTGTGAATAACGGTATATTGCAAGCTTTTTTCATAGTTTTTTTGTAAACGTAACGTTTTGTATATATACAAGAGTTTTCTTTTTTTGCATAAACCCATAAAAGTAGCTTTTCAATAAATTTTAGTTTTTAGGTGATATATAGCTGTTTCCTAAAAATTTGAAGATAAAACCCTCTTTTAAAAATAATTTGCCCCTATAAGTAGCTTAATTAATTAACTATTAAATAGAAGAGTAAGAGGTTATTTTGTGATATAACGGAATTGGAAGGTTTTTCATTTTTTATTATAAAGTAGATTTATTGTATAATAAAAAGTAGTTTTCTTTTTATTTTGCATAAACCAAAAAATGTAGTGGTTTCAATGTTTTAGCTAGTATCAGTGTTATAGTGTTTTCCAAAAATTGAAGTATAAAACCTCTTTTTAGAATAATTTGCCCCTATAAGTAGCTTACTTTCTTTAAGTTTTAAATAGAAGAGTAAGAGTATTTTTTGTGATATAACGGGATATTGCAAGCTTTTTTCATTTTTCTCTAAAGAGGTTTTTGTATATATCAAGTATTTTTATTACCCTTGCTAAAAACCCCATAAAATGTGGGTTTTTTCAATATTTCAGCTATTATCTTTGATATATGCTTTTTTCCTACAAATTGAAGTATAAAACCCTTTTTTAGAATAATTGCACCTATAAGTGCTTAAAAATTAAAGCTATTAAAAAAAGAGGAAGAGGTTTTTAGGGTTTATAACGGTATATTGCAAGCGTTTTTCATAGTTTTTGTAAACTGTAGCGTTATTGAATTTTTGGGGTTTTACTTATATATTTTATAAACCCATAAAATGTGTGTTTAAGGATTTTAGTAGTTATCGTGAATTAGCTGTTTTCCTCAAATTGAAGATAAAATACTCTTTTAGAATAATTTGCCCCTATAGATAGCTTTATTAATTAAGCTTTTAAATAGAAAGTAAGAGGTTATTTATTTATAAAAGGGTTTTAATTGCAAGCGTTTTTCATAGTTTCTTCTAAAGTAGCGTTTTGAATATACAAGATTTACTTATCCTATTGCTAAAACCAAAAATGTAGTGTTTCAATGAATAGTTTTTATCGGGATTTATATTTGTTTGCCTACAAAATTGCAGATAAAATCCCTTATAGAATAATTTGACCTAAAAGTAGTTACATTACTTTAAGCATTAAATAGAAGAGTTTTAGGGTTTTTTATTGGGATTACCTTTATATGAAAGGGTTTTTTCAAGTTTTTGTAAACAGTAGCGTTATTGTAATATAAAAAGTATTTTAACTTATATTTTGCTAAAAAACCTTTAAAAAATGTAGTGTTTAAAATATTTAGTTTTTTTACGGTGAATATAGCTTTTTTTCCTAAAAATTAAAGTAAAAAAATCCTTTTTTAGAATAATTGCACTTAAATTATTTTACATTACATTAAGCATTAAATAGAAGAGTAAGAGGTTATTTATTGGATATAACGGTTTTTGAAAGCTTTTTTCATATTTTCTTGTAAACTGTAACGTTATTGAATATACAAGTAGTTTTATTATCATTTTTGTATAAACCAGAAAATGAGCGTTTTAAATAAATTTAGTATTTACGGTGATAAAGGGGTTTTCCAAAATTTGAAGTAAAAAATCCTTTTTTACAAAAATTTGCCCCTATAAGAGTTTACTTTACTTTAAGTATTTAAATAGAAGAGTAAGAGGTTTTTTATGTGATATAAGGGATTTTGCAAGCGTTTTTTAGTTTTTTCTAAACTGGAGTATGATTAACAAGTAGTTTTATTTATTTTTTTGTATAAACCCATAAAAGTAGGGTTTTAATGTTTTTAGCTATTTATCGGATATATAGCTTTTTTCCACAAATTGAAGTATAAACCCTTTCTTTTTTTTTTTTAGAATAATTTTCCACCTATAAGAGACATTACATTAAGCATTAAATAGAAGAGAAAGGGGTTTTTTTGGAAAAAAAAAGGAATTGAAGGTTTTTTTATAGTTTTTGAAAAGTTTTTTTAAATTCGGTTTAAACTATTTAAAAAATTAAAAGTAGTTTTCAATTTTTTAAAAATTAATTGGGTTTTTTCCTAAAAATTGAAAAAAAAAACCCCCTTTTTTAAATAATTTCACCTTTTTAGAAAATTCAAAAATAAAAAAGTAAATTATTTTTGTAATAAGGAAGAAGGTTTTTATGTTTATTAAATGAAGCGTTTATATTTAAAAAGTATTTTATTTTATCATAGTATAAACAAAAATTGTTTTTTTTAATTTTTTAAGGGTATTTGGGTTTTTTTTTTTAAAATTTTTTTTTTTAAAAAATTAAAAAGGGGCCTTTTTTTTAAAAATTAAAGAAAAAAAAGGGGGTTATTTTGTAAAATTAAACGGATATTGAAAGGGTTTTTTATAGTTTTTAAAAAAAGGGTATGTATAAAAAATTTTTTATTTTTTTAAAAAAAAATTTGGTTTTTTTTTTTTTTAAAATTTTGCTTTTTTCCTAAAATTGAAGAAAAATCTCTTTTTAGAATAATTTCCCCCTTAAGTAGTTTAAATTTACTTAAGTTTTAAAAAGGGAAGGAAGGGGTTTAAATTTTTTTTATGGAAGTTTTTTAAGTTTTTTTTTTAAATTTGTAAAAATTTTAATAAAATTTTTTATTTTTTTTAAAAATAAAATTTTGGGTTTTAATTTTTAGTATTTTTTTAATAAGCTTTTCCTCTTGAATTTTCCTTTTTTTTAATTTAAATTTAAGACTTAAATAAAAGTAAAAAATTTAAAAGGGGGAAAAAATTTTTTGGAAAGGTTTTTCAAGGTTTTTTTAAAATTTTTGTAAACGAGTTTAGATATTATTTTTTAATTTTTTAAAAAATTTAATGTATGTTTTATGATTTTAGCTTTAATGAATAACTTTTTTAAAATTGAAAAAAATTTTTTTTAAATTTAAATTTTGTTTTAAAAAAGAATTTAAATTAAAGTTTAAAAAAAAGGAAGGTTTTATTTTTGTTTTAAAAGGGTTATTGAAATTTTTTATTTTTTCAAAACGAAAACTTTTTTAAAATAAAATATTTTTTATTATTAGCTATAACAAAAATTGGGTTTTTTAAAATTTTTAGTTAAAAAATTTTTAAAAATTTTTTCCAAAAAATTTAATATAAAATTCAAAAAAATTTTTTTAATAAGAGTTAAATTTCATTAAAAAATAAAAGGTTTTATTTTTTTAAACGTTATATTCAATTTTTTTCTTTTTCTTGTAAAAAAATTATTGTTATTTAAATTAGTTTTACTTATTATATTGTTCCCTAAAATTATTTTTTAATTTTTATAGTTTTTGGTTTATAAGCTTTTCCAAAATTAATAAAAATTTTTTTAGAATTTTTATTTTATATTTCATTTTAATATTTTGAAAAAAAGGGTTTTTTTTTATTAAGGTATATTAAATTTTTTTAAATTTTTTTAAAATGTAAATTTTTGTATAAATTTAAAGT
>JACEEZ010018212.1:0-25000 GCA_016584305.1 Chionoecetes opilio
TTTTATGATTAAACCATATAGATAAAAGTAGAACTGTGATGTGACACTCACACCGCCACGCGCGATGCACACTGCAGTACTGGCTGGTCCCATAACCACTTGCTGCATAGGACTATCATATAGACTGGTTTATCAGTATATATGATATGGTGTTATCTTCGTAAATGTTTGTTCTATAATATTATGAAATAAAAAAAACTAAAGCACACTAAAGAAATGCCATTACGAGACACTGATGAAATATGCAACTCTTCGCCATTTAAAACTTTGCCAGTCAACTTTTATGATGAAGGGTATCAATAGAAGCACAATTTTATTAGCTAGCTTTCCATTGATATATCTCGTTTTCTGATAAATGAATTAGAACCATGCATAAATTAGCGTTAAATAAATAAATAAAATCATCAATCGGGAAATTGTCAGCAGTATATATGATATACTGTTATCTTCGTAAATGTTTGTTCTATAACACTGGGGAACAATTTGAAAGAAAAAAATTGTTGAGTTAGATTTTTGAGCTTATTTAGACTAAAATTGGCATGCTGATTCCAAATCTGTAGTCAGTTTTTTTCTAGCACGTCAAGTTTTTTCTCCACAGCTTACCCTCCAGATAAGCAAAATTCCACTTGTGAGCTGTAGTAAAACTTGCCAGCTGAGTGATGTTGAAGAACGCAGTGACAGCAATGATGCAGATTTTGACATTCACGAGGATTCAGTTCGTAGGGGATTTGATCAGAACGAGTTGAATGATTTAGCACGTGATTTGGGCCTATCCAAAAAAGCTTCAGAAATACTAGCATCAAGACTGAACGAGAAAAACATACTTGAACAAGGAGTGAAGGTATCATACTTTCGAACCAGAGAAAGTACATTTCTGCAGTACTTTCGAAGTGCCAGCGGTTTTGTGTTTTTGCCATAACATTCCTGGTTTACTGAAGGAATTAGGGCTTTCAATCTACAATCCAAATGAATGGCGATTGTTTATTGATAGCTCAAAGCGGAGCTTGAAGTGTGTCCTTCTACACAATGGCAATTTGTTTGGCGCAGTCCCTATTGGGCATTCGGTCTGTCTTCGTGAAGAATATGGAGATGTAAAGAGAGTCATTGAGTTATTGCAATATGACAAACACAATTGGATCATCTGTGTTGACCTTAAAATGGTGTCCTTCCTTCTTGGTCAACAACGTGGATACACAAAGTATCCCTGCTTTCTCTGTATGTGGGATAGCAGAGCTCGAGAGAAGCATTGGGTTCAGACGAATTGGCCTCCGAGATCTGATCTTAAACCTGGAGATCCTAACATTGTACATGAGCAACTTGTTGACAGGAAGAAAATAATATTCCCACCTCTGCACATAAACTAGGTCTCATGAAACAATTTGTAAAAGCATTGTCAACTGATGGCGACTGTTTGAAGTACATCATCTTGGCATTTCCTGACTGTCAATTGAAAAAATCAAGGCCGGTGTGTTTGATGGTCCACAAATTCGACAGCTCATCAAAGATGAACATTTCAACGGTACTATGTCAGACCTTGAAAAGAATGCTTGGCTATCATTCAAAGACGTCGTCAAGAACTTTCTTGGAAATACACGTGCAGTAATTACACATAAATTGTTCAGAACTATTGGAGAGCTACAAAGCGCTTGGTTGCAACATGAGTATTAAAGTACATTTTTTGCATAGCCCTCTTGCCAACTTTCCGGAAAATCTTGGTGCTGCTAGCGACGAGCAAGGTGAACGATTTCACCAAGATTTGAAGGTTATGGAAGAACTTTACCAGGGTAGATGGGATGTGCATATGATGGCTGACTATTGTTGGAGCATCAAACGCGATAGTCCTCAAGTTAACACTCCAGACAAAGCTACAAACGTAATTTTTACCTAAACCTCACACAATTATCCCCTTACCCTTTCTAAAAACAGAAATGTTAAAAAAAACATTCTATTCACCCTATTTCTTTCTTTTTTCCCTTGTATTTTAAAACATTTCAATTTTTTATAAATAAGCACTGTTATGTTATGACGTATTTTTATTTTTTTTAAAAAAACGAAAACCTACATTTAAAAAATTTGCGTGATAGAAAAAACTGGATCATTTTTGGATCAGCAAAAAAAAATTAATAATAAAAGGTCGGGCCCAAAATCAAAAAAATTTGTTCCCATGAAATATTTGAAATAAAAAACAAAAAAACAACAAAAGAATTGCCTTTACGGACTCTAAAGAAAATGCATAAATTAACTCTTCCCATTTAAACTTTGCAGTAAAATTTTATGAGAAGGGTATCATGGAACACAATTTTATTAGCTACTTTCCTTTGATATGTTTCGTTTTCTGATAAATGAATTTTAGAACCAGCATAAATTTGCGTTAAATAAAAAAATAAAATAGTCAAACGGGAAAATTTTTTCACGATGATGAGGTTATTTATTTATTTTAACGCTAATTTATACATGGGAAATTCATTTATCAGAAAACTAATATTAAGTAAATAAATAACCCATCAATCGGGAAAATTACCCATTGATGATTTCATTTTTTTAGAAAACGCTAATTTATCAGGGTTCAAATTTTTATCAGAAAACAAAATAATAAATAAAGTAATAAAATTGCGCTTTTTTATACCCTTCATGAAAAAAGTTGACACGCAAATTTTTTAATGGCGAAGATTTTAAAAAAATATTAAGTTCATGCATATTTTTTTCGAGTCTGTAATGGCATTTCATTAGGGTTTTACTTTTTTATTTGTAATATTATAGAACAAACATTTAGAAGAAAACATTTAACATTATATGAAAAACCAGTCTAAGATGTCTTTGCAGCAAGGGAAGGGCCAGCAGACTGGCCGGGCAGTACTCATACTGAGGTCCGCGGGTATTTGGGGAGGTACTTTCAGTTCTACATTATCTATGGATAACAAAAGTATACCGCTAATATCGATTGAAACTATATATCATTATATATATATATTATAAATATATAATAAATATATATAAATAATATATTATATATAAATAATATTATAAAATTATAAATAATTTTATAAATCACAAAGGACGGGCCCAAAGGGCCAAAAAAAATGGGAAAAAAGACGCTTGTGCCAGTTCCTATAAGAAGATAGTAGAAAATAAATAAAAAAAAGGGGCGAGCCAAATAGTCGGGGGTGTTTGTTACTCTTTTTTTAAAAAGATTTAAGTATGGGATAGGGAAAATAAACGGGAAGAGAGTTCCAGAGTTTACCATGAAAGGGATGAAAAAGTATGTTTAACTTTGCATTGGGAAAGTGGCAGAATAGGGATGAAATGAGTAGAAAATCTTTGAAAAGAAGCAAGTAGAAGAGAGACGAAAAGCAACATTGGGGGGTGATTTAAAGATTAAAGACATAGTAAGGAGAATTTGGGTGAGAAAAAAAGCTTTTGACCGCCCCTGTTTAGGAGGGCTGATGAGGGATCCTCCCAAACATGTGAAAAACAATCCATACTGGGCGGAAAAAGGCCCCTGTAGAGAGAAAGAAAATTGGGAGGGAGAAAAAAAGGACGCAGATGCCACAAAAACCCTAACTTCTTAGAAGCTGTTTAGAAAAAATGAGAGTGATTTTCCAGTTCAGATTTTTATAGGATAGTCCTAGAATGTTCTTGTAGAAAAAGGAGACAGTTGAGTGTCTTTGAAGAAGAGGGGGATAGTTATCTGGTAGGTTTTGTGATAGATGGGTAAAAAAAATTTGGGGTTTTTGAGGCATTGAAAAAAACAGGGTTTGCTTTACTCCAATCGGAAATTATAGAAAGATCAGAAGTTAGGCGTTTGGGTGGCTCTCTCCGTGAATCCCTAGTTCCTTTTAAATTGGCGTCTTAAGCGGTTAAAAATGCAGGGTAAATCATCGCTTTGGTAGAGGGGGTTTTGAGTTGACTTAAAAGTCTTAATAAATATGAAAAGGTGGGATAGGACCCCGGGGAGAACCCCATTTTTGGATAACTTAGGAGAAGAACAAACCGTCTACGTGGCTGAAATAAAACGGTTTGAAAGGAAACTTAAGATGTGGTACAGAAAAGGGGATGAAACCCGAAGATGGTAGTTTTTATTTTTTAAAGATATTATATAAAAATAAATTTTAATAAAAAATAAATTTTAAACTATATTTAAAATTTTTTTAAAAAAATTAAAAAATAATTTTTATATTTAATATAATAAAATTTATTTTTATATTATAATAAAATAATAATTTTTTAAAATATAAAATATATATTTAATATAAAATAATATTTATAATTAAAATAATTTTATATATATATTATATTTTATAATATATTATTATTATAAATAAATATTTTAATATTTTTTTATATATAATTAATTAAAAAATTTATATATATAAAATTTAAAAAATATAAAGAAAAAACTAAATATATTAGATAATAAATATTATATATATAAAATTTAATAAAAATATTTAATATTTATATTTTTAAAATATTTATAAATAAAAATAAAATTTTAAATTAAAAAAATAAAAAATAAAATATAATTATAATAATAATAAAAATATAATAAAATATATATAATTGGAATATAATTAAATATACATAAAATTTTAAAAATTAATATTAACAAATACATATAAATTTATTATATTAAGATATATAATATAAACATAAAAATTTTTAATATTAATAATATATCTTACATATATACACAATATATATAATAAAAATAAATATATACCAATATATATATATATATACACATTAATATATAAATATATATATACCATTATATATATAATATATATATTATTTATAGTATAACTATTAAAAGTATATAAAAGGCATAATATAATAAGCGACGTGGTACACTGTCAGCAAGTTTTTAAAGGGAAACTCGGCAAAAATTTTTCCCCAACATTTTCGGAGCTCCTTTTCAAGCTTGGGGGTAGAGGTGTCCGTGACGGAGTTTCCCTTTTAAATGAGGGCCCCCAAAGTTTTCATGGGTGATATATGGGGAGAATACCGGCCAGTCATCTATTCTCCCAATTTGCGTTCAACCCACTGTATACATCTCGGCTGTGTGGCAGGATGCCCCCCTTTTGGGGAAAATTTTTGCCTGTGTCTTTTAAAGCAGGCCCCCAGGGGGCTTTAAAAGATCAAAATACACCACTTTTTTAACAGTTGTGTTTTGGGGAAAAAACTAAGTTCCCCAAAACCATGAAAAGTAAAAAACCCCAACCATTAAATGGGAGGGGGTTTTTGTGGTCTTTCGTGTGTAGCGAGGCTCGGGGGGGTTTACCCGGGCGCGGTACACTTTTGTGGTCCCCTCCCCTCACCAAAAAGTGCTTTCGTCACCCACAGCACAGCCCCCCATTGTAAGAGGCCATCTCTGTATTTTTTTTTGCAAAGTGAAGCCTTTTTTTCCTTGGCGGTCATTACAGTGGGTAATTCGGCCCGTAAAACCCCGTTTGCCAAGGTCACGTTTCAAAGTTTCCGTACAGTACGAAGCGACACTTTCCCAGAAAAGTATGATTTCCCCTTTAGTTTTTCTGGTGTAAGGTAGGATTTTCATCAAGCTGTCGCCTTACCGCTCCTGGTTTGTTACACGTTTTTTTTTTTTTTTTCCAGGTTTTTTTTTTAGGAGCGGAGATTATCTCTCCGCCGCCTAAAACGGCGGATCAAATGTTGCACTGTTTTAAACTTTATTCCCTTAAGCTTGAAATTTTCCTATTATTGATCCCCGCCTTGTAAAGTCAAGATTGCTTTAAAAGTTTTTGCCATCCCTATATTTTCCACCCATTATGTAATCCAGCAAAAACAGGGAAAAACAGGGATTAGGTGAACGCTGCGGCTAAAGTTCAAAAAAACAGCAAATGTCAACCCCCATGGGGGGAGGAGAGGGAGGGAAACCCTTCTCCCACCCGGTGAGGGAAGATGATGTACGCCTGTCAGAATACGATTCATGCCTTCTGCATTTTTTTTTAAACTTTGGGAAGCAAATTTAAATCTGCGCGGAAAAACCGATGAACGGGTTTGGCGTAAAGTCTCCCCGCAACCCGTGTATATTAATTTTATATATATATATATTATATAATATATAAAATAATATTATATATAATTATAGTATTATATTATTGTATATATATATTATAATTTAAAAATTTAAAATATATATATATTTAATAATTTTTTTATATATTATATTTATATAATTAATATATAATTTAATAATTTATATATGTATTTTTTAAAGTATATATGAATATTGTATATATGTATATATATGTTTAATATATATTAATATTGTATATATATATAGTTATATATGTTTATATTTTAATATATTAAAAATATTATTTTTAATATTATATATATAATATTATTATATATTATTATATTAATTATAATATTTATATAATATAATTATATATATATATATATATATATATATTAAAATATATAATATATATGTAAATTTTATATAATATATATGTATATAATTAAAAATAAATTATATTTATTATATAAATTTTATTAAAATTTTATTTATATTATATATATATAAAATTTTTATATATTTTTATAATGATTATATATATATATATAATTATATATATATATATATTTTAAAAATATATATAATATTATATATGTATATATATTATATATATGTATATATATATTATATATTTAAAATATTTTTGTAAAATTTTAATATTATATATATTATATGTATATATATATATATATTTTAAAATATATAATATGTATATATATTATTATATATGTATATATATTTTATATATATTTATGTAATTTTTATTATATTATATTATTTATATATATATATATATATATTTTATTTATATGTATATTATATTATTTTATATATATAATTTATATATATTAATTTAAATTTTATATTTATTTTAAAAATATTATTTATTTAATTAATATATATATATTTTATATATATTACTATTTGTATATATATATATAATTAAATTATTATTATGTATATATCTATAAAAATATATAATTGTTAAATATTATATATAATTTTATATGTAATATAATAATTTTATTTAATAATTTTATAATATATTATATATTTTTTTATTATTATATAAAATTGTATTTTTAATTATATATATGTTATGTTTATATTATTATCTTTATTATAAATATTTTTAGTTTTAAGAGTAAATTATTATTTATTTATTTTAAAAATATATATTATTTATATGTCTTCATATTTAATATATAATTTTAATTAAAATATATATTTAAAAAAATATACTGTAATAATAAATAAATATGTAAATTAATATTTCCCAAAATTTAAAATTAAAATATATAGATTAAAAAATTATTTTTAAAAATATTATAAAAAATAGGGAAAAAAAATACCCCCCCCCATATTGCATTTATATTATTTTTATAAGAAAATATTAAAATTTATTTAATCATATACTAAAATATTATTAATTTTTTATTTTCTATATCCCCTATATGAAATAAAAAATTTTAAGGGAAAAAAAATAAAATGAAAATTTTTAAATTTGTTTTTAATTTAAAATTTAAAAAATAAAATAATTAAAAATTTTTAAATGTAAAATTGGGGGAATTAAAAAAATATTTTTTAAATTTAAAAAAAAAAAATAATTTTTGTTTTTCTATTTTAAAAAAATATATTTAAAAAAAAATAAAAATTCAAATTGGTTTTTTTTTTTTGAAAAAGATTATTTATTATATAAATAAAAAAAATTTTAATATAATTTTTTTTATTTTTCTTTTAATTATTTTTAAAATTAATAAAAAAAAACATGAAAAAGGGGGAATCCAAAAAGGAATTTTAAAAATATTTTTTTAAAGGTAAAAAATTTTCCAAAAAAAACAAATTTCCCAAAAAAAAATTTTTTAAACAATTGGCGGTAAAAAATTATAAAAAGAAAATTAAAATTAAATTTTTAAAAAATTTCCCCCAAAAAATAGTAAAATTTTTTAATTAAAGGCATGCCAAAAATTTTAAAGTTTTTTGTTAAAAACTAGGGTGCCAAATTAAAATTAGGGAAATTAGAAAAAACCTAAATTTTTCTAAATTTTTTCCCCCTTTTTTAATATTTTTTACCCTAAATTTGATTAATTTCCCCCCTATTGGGAACAGGTTATTTACATTTTTTTTTTTTTTTAGTTCAAATTTGAAAACTTTTTCCCCAGATAAAAAAATTTTAAAAAAAATTTTTCCTTTTCCCTTTCCTTAAATTTTAATTTTAAAAAATTTTTATATTTACCAAATTAAATAAAAATTTTTAAAAAATTTTTTTAAATTTTTAAAAAAAAATTTATAAAAAAATAAAAAAGGGAAAGGGGCCAAAAATTTTAAAAGGTTTGGGATTAAATTGCCCAAAACCCAAACTTTTTAAAACTTTGGGGGGGGGGGGGGGGGGGGGGGGGGGGGGGGGGGGCAAAATCAACCCCTTTTTTTTTTTTGGGAAAACCCCCATTTTTCCCAACCCCCCCCCTTTTGGGTTTTTTTTTTTTTAAAAAACCCGGGGTTTTTCCCCGCCTTTTGGGCCTTTTTTCAAAAAAAAAAAACCCCCCTAACGAAAAAAAGCCATTTTTCTATCTTTCTAAACGGTTTGATTTATTCCCATCTGATTGCAGCATTGAACAAGCGAAATAGCAGTTTTTGTTGTATGTTTATTGCTCCAAATGCACGCAAAAATTAAATAGGAAAATCTAGGGTAAATTAGACGACTGAAGAAAATTCCTAAAATCCAATTTCACTGCGACAGCTAAATCATATATAAAATGTAGACGAGTGATTGTGTTATCAGGTGGTATAAAGCAAATTGAAATATGATCATTTATAAGGAAGAAGATAGAATTAAAGTTTGCCAAAAAACGCCCAAATTTAAAAAACAAATTTTCATGTAAACAAAGTAAGAATTCTATCGTCTTCAACTTGGCCAGGAATGCTGCTAAAAATTGTAGTTTTGTCGTGTAAAAATCTCAATGGGATCGGAGCCATATTTCAAGTTTCACTGAACGACCCCCTTAAGTAACTTAACACTACCTATATCCACCTTTCATCCCCATCCATGAATTTATCTAGCCTCCTTTTAAAGCTCTCTAATGACTCCGCACTAACTACCTGTCTACTGAGTCCATTCCAATCATTTACCACCCTATTTGTGAACCAGTTATTTCCCATTTCTTTTTCAAATCTACGCTTTTCCAGCTTGAATCCGTTACTTCTTGTTCTACCCTGGTTAACAGCCGTAAGAACTTTTCCTACCCCTTCTTTATTAATCCCTATCCATTTAAAAAAACTTCTATCAGATCGCCCCTTACTCTGCGTCTCTCGAGTGAGTGTACATTTAGTAGCTTCAATATCTCCTCAAAACTATAGTTACGCATCCCTTGAATAATTTTGTCATCCTTCTCTGGCACTGATTCAACAAGGCTTATTCCATCCTGTAATATGGAGCCCAAAAATTGAACCGCATGGGTCTAGGAGAGGTCTGACTCGAGCCAAATATAGCTTTAGAATAACCTCAGCACTATTTTTAAACACTTCTGGTAATGAATCAATCATCAATCATTGGGAGCATACGCCTGGGGGCGCGTCGCCTCCCCCACCCTACGACGCCAATCCCGGGGGGTCACCACGCGCGAGTCCCCATGCAGACTCCTTTCCCATACCAAGCAGCTCCCGACAAGAACATCAACTTGCCCTAGTAACGAGCCTTGTGGGCCCCCCCTTGGCCTCCTCCACGTCGGATTGTCTCTTACAGATACAACCCATGGGAAGGGTGGGTTTCAGGGTAGCGTGCCACATGCCCATATACCCGAATTTTGGCGCTGACGGACTATGCAGGTATAGGCCTCGATTCAGTCTCACGTTGCAATCGCTGATTTGACACATAATCATCCCAGCGATACCCCATGATTCTGCGAAGACACTTATTACCAAAGGCATCCATTCGTCTTTTCAAGTCGCTATTTAGTGTCTATGTCTCACAACCATAGAATAATTCAGGGATCACAAGCGTCTTGAAGATCCGAATCTTTGTCCTCCTGCACGGGTTACCGACAACCCCAAAATACTCCTGCTGAGCGAATCCATAACACCGTGGGCAATGGCAATCCGCCGTAAGACTTTTTGACGTGACCCGCCGCCCATTATGGTCTGCGCTACCAAGGTATGTAAAACTTTCCAAGATCTCAAAGTCCTCGCCGCACGCATGAACAGACTGTACTGTTTCATCTAGTAAGCCTCCAAACACCTGAACCTTGGTCTTAACCCCTTCACTGCGGCTGGTACAAATACGGTCTCCCAGCTATCTAAGGGTTCACTGCGGCTGGTACATATAGGGTTTCTGTATTTAAACTGCGCGCTCAATGATGTTGTGGGTAAATATTCGCTGTGATAGGCTTGTATGGCAACAGTGTCAAGTGTTGCGATACAATAGAACCTCTTCTTCTGCTTGAGTGAGTTAGTGTGACTAATAAGGTCAAGCGGTACAGTACGACGTGTTGACGCTGCCGCGCCCTCTACTTCAATGGCGAGCCTAAATAGTCAAGATATTCAACATATTCTTGATGGATATAAAACAGAAGTATGAATGAATGAATGCATGCATGAATGAAGCATTTATGTAACAAAATAAGATATATTATGTTGGTATTAAGGGGTTTTCATTGTGCGTCTGGCAGCACGGCCACGGCCCTGTTGCTGCACTCTGACGTAACTCTTCACTTAGCTGGTAGCCTCCATCAAGACCAAACATAAATTTTCTGGTATGGAATGAGCATCCTATTCATTTAGGCACTTCAAATATGATAAGTAATTATTTTATATTTTAATTAAACCTGCCGCACAGGAGGGTAGGCCTAAAAAATTTGATATCCGCAGTGAAGGGGTTAAGCCAGGAGACCTCCAAGTCCCAAGGGCTTTGCCTCCTCGTGCACACCTAGAGAGCCATCACCAGGACTTCCAGCGACTCAGCAAAGATTACTGCATCATCGGGAAAAACAGATCGGTGATCTTGTTTTTGCCGAGGGTGCTCCACAATCCCTTTGATCTACAACTTGCTCAATACCCAGTCCATACAAGTGTTTTAAAAGTGATGGGGCAAGAATGCACCCTTGCCTCACTCCTGTATTAACAGGTAAGAAGCTGGATACACCTACCCCACACTTCACAGCATTTTTCAAATCCCAGAGTATAGACCAGTAATGAAAAACCAATGGTCCTTGCAAGAAACCCACGAAGTCGCGAGATCCCAGAGTGACTCACGATGCATTGAGTCAAGCGCCTTCTTGAGATCAACATAGCAAGCATCCCTTGTCGAAACTTGCATGTAGCAGTGGATTTGAAATCCTTTAATTCAAATTTCAAACCAGAGTCAGCTTTAATCGTTCATAGGGATGGTAAATTGATGCCGGATTTGACGGGGCATGGGGGCCATGTTGACAGACTCCCAGTTCTTGGCTCAGGCAAAGGCACCTCCCAACTTCTTGCTGTTCCAAAACTTCCCTCGGGTACCGGTGATGAACAAGCTAAAGCTGTTGTGAAGGCTTTGCAGCAATGGCACATTGCAGACATGGGACAAAGCATTTGTTTTGATACAAAACCCGCTCAAACACTGGTCGCCACAAGGGTGCGTGTGTCAAAATTGAGTTTGTTGCTGGGTCGTGATTTGCTATATTTGCCTGCCGCCATCATGTGCTAGAACTTGTAGCTGGAGCCGCATTTAAACTGCAATGGGGACCTCAGCTGCTCCTGACATCAGGTGTTCAGAAATTCCAAGCCAAATGGGAACATAATGAAAGCAAAAGTTTTGAAGACACCTCCATTGATGATCAGGCATAATAATCTGTCAGAGCTGTTAGGGACGTTCTGACAAACTTCATTGAGAAGGCTATATTGGAGACGCAGCTTCGAGATGATTATCGAGAGCTGCTTGAGCTGGCCTCCATCTTCCTTGGTACATCCCCCCAGGTATTGCGATTTTCTGTTCCTGTTGCAATGCACCAAAACGATGAATGGTAAAGGCCATTTATTCCTTCAAAGTGTGGTTATTCCGTTCACAGTTTAAGCTTACTCCAAAGGAGAATAGAGAACTACGAGATTTGTGCATTTGCTTTGCCCAAATATATGTGAGAGCTTGGACAACTGCCCCCACTTGCTGCAAAAGCACCAAAAAAAGAGCTAATGTTGATAAAAGCTCTACAAACCTACAGTACCATCAGCGATGCCATATCAAAGTCAAATTTCCACAAAAATTTTAGGACACCTCTGGTACTTGTCAGAAGAGTTGGGGTGCAATGGCCTTCGTTGACCTTCAAATGGCCACGATGTTCTTCCAGAAGTGAAGGGAGTTCACACCATTATTGGAGAAGAAAGCCTGTGAAACGGGTTACAATAAATCCCGACACACTACAATTGAAGAACTTATATAATTTCACGACAAAGAACACTGTCATTTTCAAAAAACTAAACTTGAATATTGATTTCCTGAAGATCCCAGCAGAACAGTGGAAAGATGATCCTGGGTTCCAAAATGCAAAAGCCAGTGTACAAGCGGTTGTATGTGATCAATGACCATGCAGAAAGAGGAGTAGCCTTAATCCTTAGAAAACTTAGAAAGTTTTTTCAGGCCGCATCACCAAGGACGAACAGCAACTGCAGTATCTACAGCAAGCAGTTGCTGATCACAGGAAATCATTCCCTAATGCCCTTAAGCAGACCTTACTGCGCGACAAAGAGTGAGACTGGTCCTCATGCGACCCCTGCCTTGAGCAGCTAATACCCACTTGGACTGAGTGTGGGGGGGGGGGGGGGGCAGGCTTGGGGGCTAGGAAATTATGTTGTGTTATGAACACGAGCACAGCCATGATATTGTAAAAAAATTTAATTTACTTGAGCAACCTCTAACACTGGGTAACAAAAACATTGTTTTGAAAATCGTTCCAGGGTTTTCCCGCTGAATTAGACTAATTTTTGATGCTCTGAGTCCGAAAATGACCTTGGTTTTGCTCAATCAGGTCAGGTTTTTTTGCTACAGAAAATTTAAAAAAAATCGATTTTTCGTAAAAAAAAAATTTCTGCGGATCATCAGCTGAGAAACCCCTGATGGATTTTTTCCGTTTTCCTCAAGAAATAAAAGTCAGCGTATCCAAATTCATTCAGTTTTTATTTAGTCCATCAAATTTGATAAGCATAATTATCATAATATTTGTATAAGAATGAGCGTTACGTGACACAAAAGTTCAGAGTTCACGGCATAAATCGGCGTTTCTTCGATTCCCGTGTGTGAGCAGCTGCTGGGTTGTCTCTCTTCAGCGACCAGCAGTAGTCCGCCATCATGACTGCGTCCCCCTCCCCTGGTACCTCTCCTCCATTTGGCGCTGTCCTGATGGAACCTTTCTTGTCTCCCTGCTCGTCGCTCATCGGCCCCAAGTTATTTCAGAAACTTCTCCATGTGTGATACAGGAAGTGCATCTATACTCAATCAAACACCCGAGTTTATTGGAAGGCCCTCTATCATGCCTGCTGACGTCTGGCGTGGTTGCTGCCTGTCGTGTCCCGGACGTTGTTTCCCACCTGCACAAACGATTTCCAGACGCGGCGCACTCTAGGCGTGTTCAGAATGGATTTTGGAACTCCTGTGTCCTTTATGAGCGCTGCCGTAATCTGTGGCCATCGAAAATGCCGGCCTTCAGCTTCTCATGGTTCAGTCCAGGAAAGGCTCGGCACAGGTAGTTTGAAGCACCTCCCATCCTTGTCCAGAGCGGCGCGTTAACTGTTTTCATTAACCCAAGCTTCAATGTAGCGGTGGGATCAATATCTTCTCCCGGTCAAACAAGAGGGTTCGTTTATGTGTTCTCACGCCCATGTACGTAACTGCTCTTCGCGCCGGCCACTCTTTACTTTAACATAGTTCTGGGCCTACTGGTCTCGACTGTCCCCACATGCATAAAAGCATTGGTATTTCGTGAACCCGGACTGCTGACCAGTAAAAGTTCACCATCTTCCAGCCGACTCAGATTGATCCATTGGTTCTGCTCAATATTGGATTTTTGTCGAGCACGTACTTCAGCGTGCTATCATATTCTCTTTGAGAGTTGTGGAGTGCCGCAAGAGGGATTGAGGCGACTGGTTCCGTTGTGGAGGAAGCACAACACTTCAATAGCACTTCACAGCTGTCAATGAAAGAGTCGCCAATCCTCGGATCGTATTGAGGAGCGCCGAGTTTAACAAGAAGACCGGCGACATCCTCGCAATCCACGAGGTCTTCCTCTTGCAGATTCCCATGTAGGCCTCATGCTATACTACGAAAAGAGAGTGATACCGCGTCCTTGCCAGTAGATTTTTCTCTTTGAGTCTGGAGGCCTACAGCTCGGAGGAATTCTTCGACAAGCTGAGATCCGAAACCAGATCATTAAGCTCACATTGTGAAAAGGGCTGCGGACTATCTTGTGCTTCTACATCTTCTTCTTATATCCTCGCTCGTGTGTCTGTACCTCGTGGCCTCGTCGTCGCTGTCGGGAAGCTCTGTGAACGCTGGTACAGGTAATATTCTTCGCAGTGAGCCAGTGGACGGCGGCAGATGAAGGTCGGTGTACTGGAGGCTGTGCCGATTTCTTCCGGTTGATGCCATTAGTTTGAGGGCGCAGAAGTACAATCGAGTGCATGGTCAAACAAACGGCCTCCCTCCAACCATCGAATCCCAACTCAGTGAAGTTTTTCCGCGCCCCTTCGTCCACCGCCGGAGGTATATCCACGCACGTCCTTGCACACCGTGTGCGGTGCCCAGGACTTATCTTGGTCAACCCAGCTTGACTTTAAAAGTAAGCCCCGTAGGCGCGCTTCACAATCCTGTGATTTCTTCCTGTCCCCTGACAGCGTGTATTGTCCGCAGATGTAGCAGAAAACGTCGGATTGAATCCTGCATGACCGTCGCGCCGAAGCCATCAGCAATAAACTGAAAGAAAAAGAAAGATGCAGCTGAGTGGTCATATACAATGGAAATTTGAATTTATAGAATTTAGCAATTTAGACATGGAGTAATGGTGATGGACAGGTATGAATTTGATTGCTATTGTGAATTCCCTTTATCGTGTCCTGTGGCATTGTAATCGATATATTCTCAAGAAAATATGATTGCACTCAAAACCCGAGATTAGCATATGTATACTCGTCAGGTAGGCCTATGGCTGTATCTCAAAAGTTGACCTTGAAATAAGAGCAAATCAATGTGATATTCGGACATCAGAACACCTGAATAGTCTAATCAACTCGAGAAACCCCTGACGATTTTTTGCTGTTACCCCATGTAATCATTAAGATATTTTAAAGATATATTTTATAACGCAATGTTTATATACCAACATGGGAACTTTGTCCGGGTCTCTGATCTCTGACACAACAAAATAATTATAAACCAAAATAAGACCACAAATGATACAATATATATAGATATATATATAATAATATATATACTATATATATATAATATATATATATATATATTATATATATATATATATATATAATATATAATAATATATATAGTATGCTACAACCGCTTCCGCCAGCGCCCACTAACCTGCCTCCCTTACTGGGCTGGCCTCAGACGCATGGGGGGAAGGAGGGGCTGAGTCCGGTTATGTGTTTAGTCGGAACCGAAAACACTGAAACCCTCTAGGCCTTGAGCACGGGCTTCCACACACTGGGGGCACATCCCACACAACGGCCACACACACACTTGGGGCACAGTGCACATGCGGATAACACACCACAGGTCCCTTTCAAGACTATAACTTGTCCATAGGGTAACACTACAGAAGACAACCTCACGCCGCACCAAAACCACAGGCCCAGTCACTTTCCGACCGTCGCAGCCATTAAATTTCCTTTACAGTCAACTGCATGTCACTGCTTATTGCATCGAATACAATACCTAGTCACCACAACAAACACACCTAAGCCACCGGCGGCGGGAAAAGGCGGGCACTGATAACTCTCACGCGCCCGCCCGACGCACGGCCGCCGAACTACAGCCTGCCTGTCTACCTTTCACCAAGGCGCCGTTAGCCCCAGGGGACAGTTCCTCTACCCTTAGACTCGCCTGTGAGACCCCGTAGCTCCTACACTGTTCCCTGGCGATCAGGCTTCTCCTCCGGCGGGCACCTGCCGGAATCCTTTCCAAGCAGCTACTCCTCACCCGACTCTGCTCCTCGTATCCCTGGCTCCTCGTGGTCGCTTCTTGGTGTCTGCGGCCTGAGCCAGCCACAACAATACCCACGTGCTTCCCCCAACTTGAGCTCATTTGTCTCAGGTAGCAACGTTGCACACTGCCCGCCCCTCACAAAAACTGGCCGACCTCGGTCAGCCAAACTAAAAAGACAGAAAAAGCTAACACATGGCTACATGCACTGATAGACAACAAAATCCTCATATGAAAGGCCAACTTGGCCCCATCATAAACAAACCACCTTTTAAACCAAACTTACCACTCCAAAGCTTCCACGAACTGCAGTCCCTCATCGCCATCCACCAGCCGCCACTGCTGTGGAAGGTCACAAACCGGCCGGCTCTCCTCTTCACTCGAGACACAACCAGCCAGGAGAAAAAACCACAGCTGCAACCTCAACCCAGGCGCCACACACAGCACCGCCAAGGCCACAGGGAAACTTCCCTTACCCCTTGCCCTCCTTAGAGGTAACCCCGGCCCAGATCTTCACACTCCGCTGGGCCCTCCGCAGCATCTAACCCGCTTCCACTGCTCCAGTCCTCCGCGGCAGGTGCCCATGGAGCTTCCCCGACCGACCGTGCCTCCACTACAGGCCCGTGACGGTTGCGACAGACTTAAATGCCAGCACGCTGTGGCTGGCTCTGCCTGGTAGCGGGCACGGTGTGCTTCGCCCCCACTGTCTTAACAATGCCGTATACCACCACGGAAAGCCACCATGTACCAGCTTACGCTGCGGGGGCCAACACTGCAGGCGTAGCTCAACTGCTCGTCAACCCCCCGAAAGCGCGGCATAGTGGGTATGGTATGCGTCCACTGTCGTCATCCTGGCGCTCCGGAGGCCTACCTCGCTTGCTGGTGAGGCCTCCCACCTCACTTCCGACGGCGCCTCTTCTTCCGGTGGGTTCCCATGCCGAGAGTGCGAAGTGAGCGGGTGCTTTGCCCTTCACAGTGGGCACTTGACCTAACCCGTCTGGGCGGTCAGACCCACGCACAAGGCCTTTCCCCGCCTTTCTGCCGCGCAGGGTCACACCACCACAAGGCCTTCGCTGCCTTTTAACGCCGCTCGCCAGCCTCCGCGCTCGGCCCGAAATGCCTTTTCCACGACACGCCGCGCACCAGCTACCGCGGTCCCGTGTGTCGCCAATTCTGTCCTTCCATTCCTGACGTGCCTCGGGCCCGCACGACGAGGCCGGAGGCTCGCTGAGCTAGGTGGGGTGGTACGAGAGTGGTAGGCCTACGCTCTCCTTAGGCCCGTCCAGACTAGGGCTCATGAGGCTGGCGGTGAGGCTGGCGGTGTTAAATTTCATACGTTTTCAACACGCCAGGCCTGATGCTGGCCCGCTCCAACCCTACCCCGATATTTGCCCGCACTGCCCTCGTCTTACGTGTATTGCTTCGACATGCTCGTGAAGGCAGGTCGTATATCGCAGCGTGCCTCCGTGGACAAAATGTCTTTGTTCAGTTGTACAACCACGTTGCGTGACACACGGAGCAATACTCTTTACCTTGATTGAATTTATTGAAGCAGCATCCGTGGCATCTGTGATGTTAAGAGCAAGGGCCTGCAAATGATGGCATCAGAGTGCAAGTCTGGAAGCAATGAGAACGTAATAGTCTCAATCCCTGATTTTGAACTCAGAAGGAAGAATTTTCTTAAAAACATCGCACACCCTGACGTCCACAATTCAAGAGGGAATTGGAGGCAATGAAGGCATCAAGGAAGTCTGGAGGCAGGCACTGATGATGTCTTCAACACGAAGCTGTGGTGCGTTGATGGCGCTGCCTATTTATTTGCCGAGGGAGAATTTTTTAGAATAAGGCCACGATACAAAATTCGTCGTGTTCTCGTTGTTTATATGGAGCTGAATGGCGCGTGCCGCCGTGATGAAGGATGGCGGTGAGGCATAGTGTAAACCCACGGCGGTTTTTCAACACGTTTCCATGCCTCACGCCAGCCTCATCACCCCTAGTCCTGGACAGGCCTTTACACTCCACAACACTCACCCCGAGTCACCACCTCACAAGCCGCGGCGCAGCCATCCCCCCGCATACTCGGCCTTCACCATCACACCCGAACTGGGTCACAAAGCCGTAGGCCCCAAGCTAGCCACACACGCTTCAGCACTATCACCCACAGCCAGGTTTTTCTGCTCGCTCATCACATTATGCTCTAACTCTTTTTTTGCTCTGCCTTAGTGGGTCCTCACTTGCACCTCACTTTTCACTTCACTTGTCACCCGACTCACCTGCTATCATTAAAGCCTTAGTGTCCTTTTGCTAGCCGGCTCACACTCTCCGCAATGCTCGGTCCAGACCCTCATTTATTGCAGCCCTTGCCTTGGGCGTCGAACTTTCACACAACCGCGGGTCAACCCTGTTCAATAGCTTTCTGTTTGTCTGGCATGGCTCTGTTTGACGCACCGTGTCCATCCGCCTGTGCCTTAATGCCCCTAAATGATCAGCCAGTGTGGCTGTTTTCAATCACCTCCGGGATCCATGTTGTGCCGTATCCTTGCGCTCCTGCCGTACCTCTAGTCCCTGTGCCCGTCACCTCTTGTGGGCGCCGACCATAGCACACAACAAACATCCACACTTCTAACAATAATGTTACAAACCCGCTCACCCACCGCCAACTAGACGCTGCCTCCTTACTGGCTGGCCATCAGACGCAATGGGAGGAGGGGCTGATCCGAGTTATGTGTTTAGTCGGACCGAAACAAGGAACCCCCTAGGCTTGCACGGGCTTCCCAACACTGGCACATGTGATCCCTTACGTAGGTGACCCACGTAGCCGTAACCCTGTTTTCTGGTGGCGGCGTCTCCTCCGGGTGGCACCTGCCGGAGATCCTTTCAAGCGCTAATCCTTGCCCGACTCCTGGCTCCTCGTGTCCCTGGCTCCCGTTGTCCCTTCTTGGTTCTCTGCCTGAGCCAGTCCACACCAAACCCACGTGCTTCCCCGCCGAACCTTGAGCTACAGGAGTTGTCTCAGGAGCATGGTTACGGTAACAATATAATATTTTAAGTTCAATTGTCTTTTGTTTATGTTTAGAATAATATAACTTTTATTACGCGCGATAACTCGTTTTTTAGAATTTTTATATTAGTTTTTTTACTAATTGGTAATAAATGTATTTTAGCTTATGATGCCAATAGTTTTGGCAAAGACGTTGCTCATTAACCAACCCCTGTGAATGAAGAGCATTTTATGTTGGCCCTGTAAAATCATCCTTGAAATTACCACCTCACGTTAAAAATCTCTCTCTCTCTCTCCCTCTCGCTCTCTCGTCCCTCTCTCTCTCTCTCTCTCTCTCTCTCTCTCTCTCTCATCTTTCTCTTTCTCATTTCTCTCGTCTCTCTCGTCATCTCTCATCTCTCTCTCTTCTCTCTCTCTCTCTCCTCTCTCTCTCTCTCGTCTATCTCTCTAGGAGCTCGCTCTCTCGTCTCTCTCTCATCTCTCTCTCTCTCTCCTCTCTCTCTCGTCCTCTCTCTCTCTCCTCTCTCGCTCTCTCTCTCTCTCTCTCCTCTCTCTTCTGCTCTCGTCTCTCTCTCTCTCTTCCTCTCTCTTCTTCTCTCTGCTCTCTCATCCAGCTCATCTCTCGTCTCGTCTCTCTCCTCTCTCTCTCTCTCTCTCGTCCATCATCTCTCTCTCCTCTACGTCTCTCTCCTCTCTCTCCTTCTGCTCTCTCTCTCTCTCTCTCTCTCTCTCTCTGTGGCGTGGCCTTTTATATTAAGAAAAGAATTCAGGGGTTATTCCGCTAGATATCTCTTTAACAACTCCCACAGCACAGAAACCTTATTCGTACAGTGCACTGAAATGAATGTAAAGTTTTTGTTGGGATTCTCTATAGACCACCTAATGTCAAGCATACAGGATTTCATGTCAACCCTTGAACAACTTTTAGCATCTACAGTTTTCCAAATCACAACCTCCTACTTACTTAATGGGGAAGACCTGATCGCATAAATCTTCTTAGCATACAGACAAAGCGTAAATGAATTATTATTACAGATTATTCCTATACTATCCATTCTTCTGTAATTACTAAACCTACGAGAGTAACAACTACCTCAGCGACGTTATTGATCACATTTGGAACCAATTAACATGCAAAATTATCGAGTCCTAGTGGCATCATGTACACTTCAATTAAGCGACCACTTCCAGTCATTTGTTCTTTTTTCCATTCCTCACAAACTTATAATTGCTCACGCATCAATAACAAAAAGAATATTTACTAATAATCTGTCAACTCGTTCAACTGAACTATCACAATATAGTTGGCTAACGTAAATAGATGGCAAAAGCGTACATGATGCATTTGGAAACTTACATCAGTTTTTACAAATCATATGATATTAGATTTTTTCCTGTCACGCAAATCACAATAAAAGAAAAACACTAGGGCAAAACCTACATAACTTCAGTATTAAACTACAATCAAACAACGCAATAGGTGCAAAAACTCTATGACAAATTGCCCCTTACTTTTAAAGCTACTTTCAAGAGGTATAGAATCAGCTTTCGCAATAATAGATCCAGCTAAAGAATCACTTCAAAACAAACTCA
Organism: Chionoecetes opilio; assembly: GCA_016584305.1. Classification (NCBI taxonomy): domain Eukaryota; kingdom Metazoa; phylum Arthropoda; class Malacostraca; order Decapoda; family Majidae; genus Chionoecetes; species Chionoecetes opilio. The sequence goes on from JACEEZ010018212.1 coordinate 20,818, forward strand.
AGAAAATGCAGGGAATACCAAGAAAACCTTGGATATCATAAAAACTCCAAAGAAGAAATAAAAGCTCATAACACACCACCTTCCATCCGTTCAAGACTATACTTTGACAAATAGTGAGGACATGCGGAGGATCAACAATACTTTTGTAACATGGCAAACCCTTATGCTCAAGACTACCAACTCTCGTTCCATTCAGTAATTTCCTTCCAGAGCCTGTTGATGATATCTCGCTATCTTAATCAACAACAGCCACAGACGTCAAATCCTAATCACGGACTCAAGATATAAGTCACCAGGTCAACGGACGACATTAATGCTAAAATTTTAAAGAGTGTAATCGAGGTCTCTTCCATTTCTTGCACATATTATAAATAAGTCCGCTTATAAAAGAAGGTTCCTTTCCCATGCAGTCAAAGATTTGCAAAAGTAATACCCATATATAAAAAAGCGCGATACATGCTTTACACCCAATTATAGCCGAGAGGCAATTCTACAAGCTTTAAGTAAAAATTTTCGGAAAACTAGTAGCAACAGGCTAATCAATTATCTTTCCCAACATCCTATTAAACAGAGTGCACAACAGGATTTCGCCCAAAGACCATTCAGTTGGAATCAACATACCTACTGCAAATCACTCAAAGTAATTTACAACGCCTTAATAGTAAGTTATACACACTAACTCTATTTTGTGGACTTAAGTAAAGCATTGACACTATCCCCCACTCTCCATTCTATTAGAGAAACTACTGGTATACGGGATTCGTGGTCCGGCTTATAATGGTTCCCGTGTTATGCTAACCAAAGAAAACAGATAACGCATTGTATGAATAGGAAAACAGCTAGTCTTAGACACCATTAATTGTGGTGTGCCTCAAGCTCCATCCTAGGACCAATCTTGTTTTTTTAATTTTATATTAATTTTACACACTTATAGCGAATAAACTTAATTTTGTTCTTTTTTGCAGAACGATACAACAGTCTTTATTCAAGACAAGAGCTCAATGAACTAAAATACTTTAAATGAAGAATTTGAGCAAGTGTCAATTGGATAAAAAGTAATAAACTTACGTTAACACTTCAAAAACCACTTATGGCATCACACACTTTACATCAACCCTATGACATTATTGAGATTAAAATTAAACAATAATAATAATAAAAGAGGTAAAGGAAACTAATTTTTTGGAATTATCTTAGATATAAATTAAACTGGCACCCACAATTCAATGAGATAAAAACTAAAATCTCTAAAATTCTGTGTATTATACAGTGTAAGAAGCGTTTTATAAATTCCGACTGCTTAAGAAAAATTTATCTATCCTTGCATATCCACACATATGATTTACTGTCAGAACACAATTTGGGGAGGCGCTTACAAACATACATAGATGAATTTTCATAGCTCAGAAAAGTAATCGGATCATGTTCATGAACTTAGTAGCCCACACTAATCCCTATTTGTTAATACAAAACTACATTAAATTTCATGACATTATATCTCTTCAGACATATTTGTTTGTTACATAAAGCTCTCCTAGGCATCCAGTAAACAATTATTTTAAATACCTTCCCACAATACTGATACCCGAAGGCCAAAGATCTCAGACTCCCATTATGCAGTACATCACATGTACAACAAGAAATCGTCCCTTTTTAGAGGCAAGCAAAACTTGGTGGAACCAACCCCAGATGACATGAAAAACATCCCAACCCTCAATTCATTCAAATACAAAACTAAGCTCAAGATATTCGAAATTACGCAAGATAGCTAAATAGTTAATACCTCTAATCATGACTCCATCTTTCAGATATAGCTACATTATCATTTATATTATTTTTTATATTATTAGAATTTTATTACTTTTATTATTATTATTATTTTTATTATTAATTTTATTATTACTTTGATTTGTTTTTATTAAAACAATTTAAATGAACCCATATATATTATATATTTTATTTTTATTTTTTATTAAACATATTTGATACATTGTTCCCAGACTGTTGTAATTTAAAAAAATTAAGGCATCGGGTCCATAAAGAGTCTCGGCTCAAGGGGACCGCGGCTTGTACATAATTATTAATGTATAATCAACTTATGTATTTTTATGTTAACCCTAATAAAAAAATCAATCAATAAATCAATCAATCTCTCTCTCTCTCTCTCTCTCTCTCTCTCTCTCTCTCTCTCTCTCTCTCTCTCTCTCTCTCTCTCTCGCTCTCTGTCTCTCTCAAGCAGTCAATAAGGTCGCTCATGCGTTCCATATTCATAGCTGCCTCGTCGTTATTAATAATGTCAAATGCGTGTGTCAATGTGGGTGTGAGGAACAGCCGCCCCCGCGCCCTCAAGATTATCAGCTGTCACGCGAGTCACTCAGTAAGTCAGTCAAGTCACTCAAGTCAGTCAGTCAGTCAGTCAGTCAGTCAGTCTTTGAGAGGAGTCAGGAGTCAAGAAGCCAGGAGTCATTTTGTCAAATAGTTTTTCTTCTTATTCTCTCTCTCTCTCTCCTCCTCTCTCTCCCCTCTCTCTCTCTCTCTCTCTCTCCTCTCCTCTCCCCCCTCTCTCTCCTCTCTCTCTCTCCCCTCTCTCTCTCTCCTCTCTCTCTCTTCTCTCTCCTCTCTTCTCTCCTCTCTCTCTCTCTCTCTCTCTGCTCTCTCTCTCTCTCTCTCTCTCTCTCTCTCTCTCGCGCAGATAACTCTGAAGTGAATGTTAATTGATTATGACACACACAAGTAGTACATAAACACTTAATGTAAGGACACAGACACACACGTCACACACACACACACCACACACACACATACACAGATAGATAGATAGATATTTATTGACCACAGCTTTATACATAAATTACACATAATATCATTAATGAAGACAAAACACTTAATGTCCAAAAAATGAAACATTCCCACAAATTTTGAGTAACAAACTGTAGTCCAACAAAAAATAATTACTAAAACTACTACTACTACGATAAACTACTAAACACATAAAATTCAACAAGCAGCCAGCTTGATCTACGTCCCTATGACAGACAAAAAAATGAAATAAACTATTAACGGAAAAGAATATGCATTTCTTAAGTATAACTATTTAAAACTTCATGAATAATTTTGCATGTTATTACATCACTGAAATTAGAGAATACGTCATGAACAGTATTAAATCTGTAAAGGTTTCTAATGTGTTGTGTTATGGGGCACACCTCTACCACATGTTGTTCTGTTTGTATGTCACCACATACACACAGGCGCTCCTCGAGAGGAAGGCGACCACGTCCGGCCTGTTCCAGCGTCCCGTTTCCACTACTAAACTATGACCACAGACTCGAAAACGTTGTAAACGACATCCTATGTAGATCGTTAATTACATGTTTTCTTTCATAAATGTCATGTACTTTAAATTCAGGGTTAATTGTTTTATATACATGCATCTTGTTGCCTCAGAGTTAGCAATTGTATTATGTACATTATACAACATAGAGGACATGTGAGGGACATTATTGTGTGTCATGTGGGCCACAAGTTTTCCAACCGGGTATTTAAAGACATAACATACTTAGGAGCGAAAGACAAGGGTCATCGTTCATGTTACGTCTCTCTGACCACATACTATGATAAAACTTGTGTTGTTTGTGTCTTAGAAGTCAGGCAGCGAGGGGTATCCTAACTCAGCATAACATACATTATGGTAGTGGCTCTCCTTACCCTAACAACTCCTTCATGGCCCAATTGTACAACTTAATGATAGGTTTCACGTCAGCGCCTACCCAAGACTCACAGCCATACAGTAAAGACGACATAAGGGCAGCATCGAACAAACGACGTTTTACAATAAAAGGAATGTCATGTTTTTTTTTCGAATAAATGAGACAAATTTTAAAACATGACATAACTTGTTTTGTGCATGTATTTTCACAGCAGATGACACCGAACCGTCACACGTGAAGGGAGTCCCCAGATACACGTAGCTGCTGCAGGGCTCCACCACTAACCCGTCCACGCGCAGCGGCTCGGCGTCCCCTGCTTGACCGTTTTATCACGAAAAAACTTTGTTTACCTATATTTATCTTCATTCCCATATTCATCACAAAATTCCTTTAATATACAAAACTTCTTTAACATGTTGTCCCTGGTCGTAGCAAGTATCACCGCATCATCCATATACAACAATATGTGCAGC
>JACEEZ010018212.1:30000-32500 GCA_016584305.1 Chionoecetes opilio
TTCGTTGAAAATAGTGATAGGTTTATTTTTTTATTTCATCTCGTTCCTATAAGATATTTCCGTGTCATTTTTCAACGTGTAATTGAGAGAGAGAGAGAGAGAGAGAGAGAGAGAGAGAGAGAGAGAGAGAGAGAGAGAGAGAGAGAGAGAGAGAGAGAGAGAGAGAGAGAAGAAAAGAGAGAGAGAGAGAGAGAAGAGAGAGAGAAGAGAGAGAGAGAGAGAGACTTTACAACCCTAGCAATATTTCTCTGCATTCAATATCTAGTCTCAATAATCCTTTAAAAGCATCCAGTGCTGCGCGTCACCATGAATTCTGCTGCAAAACTTTCAACCAGAAAACTATGAAATGGAAAGTCATCACGAAATAGAACTCCCACTGATTGCCTCCATCGTAGCGGTGATGGTGGTATCATTGTTATTATTACTGGTGGTTGATGCTTTTGGGATAGTAGTAGTAAATAGTAGTAGTAGTAGTAAATAGTAGTAGTAGTAGTATAGTTAGTATTTACTATACAAACTGTAGGAGTATTTAAAAAAAGATAGATTTCCTGAGAGGAATAAATAGTATAGAGGATTTTGATGTAATAGCATTAACAGAAACATGGTTGGATATGTCAGGAAAGGTATTTGATCCGGAAGTCGAGATAGCTGGGTATAAGTTATTTCACAAGGACAGAGTAGGCAGACGAGGTGGAGGAGTTGCGCTTTATGCAAGAGATGCATTGCAGTGTTGTGTAAATAATGTTATAAAAACAGATGACAGCATAGAGTCTATATGGGTAGAGGTTACGGAGGGAACTGAGAAAATGGTTTTGGGTGTAGTGTATATGCCTCCAAACTTATGTAAAGAGGATTCAGCTCCTATATGGGAAGAAATAAACAAGGCCTGCAGATATAATCGACTATGCGTGGTGAGAGATTTTAATCTTAGGACTATAGACTGGGATTTAATCATAGGTGACAGCGACGCATATAAATTGTTAAATATATAATCTAGGATAACTTCCTAGGTCAAGCAATCAATGAGCTTACTAGAGGAGATAATATTCTAGATCTATTGCTGACAAATATAGACGATTTAGTTACAAATGTGGAGGTCGGTGTGAATTTAGATAATAGCGACCATTATGAGATCAAATTTAGCTTAAAATGGGAAGTTGGACAATTAAGTGGCAATAAGCATCGAATTCCTAATTTCAGAAAGGCCAATTATGCAGGATTAAGAAAACACCTGGAGGTTATTAATAAGAGGTGTGGGATGGAGGGGAAGAAAGTTTCCCAGGATAACGACAGGGCGATGACAGCTGGAAAGGCCAATTATAAAGGATTAGGAAGGCACCTGGAAGTAATTGGCGCGATTAGATATGGAAGTGAGGTCATGGCTGAGGAGGTAGTTAGAGCGGTTAGACAGGGAAGTGAGGTCAGGGCTGATGAGGTAATTAGAGAGGTTAGAAATGGAAGTGAGGATGGGGTTGAGGAGGATTATACCTCATTTGTAAGGAATATAATTGGCGAACAGAAAAGATATATTCCTTATAGGGAAATAAGGTCCAGAAAGAGTGATCCAAAATGGATGACCACCAATTTAAAACACAACATTGGAGTAAAAAGAATCATTTATTTAAGGTTCAAGGCAGGATTGGTAAACAAAGAACAGTATAACGTGATGGCAAGGACAGTGAAGAAATTAACTCCAGTTGCTAAGAACAATTATGAGATTAAAGTAGCAGGACAGGCGAAAAGGGACCCAAAAGGGTTCTACCAGTTATATAAAACAAAGACAAGGGAATTAGTTGGGCCGTTAAAGTAAGTCAGGACAGGGTGAGGTCTTAAATACGGATGAGGATATGTGTAAGAGTCTAAATGATTATTTCTTAAGTGTTTTTACGGAGGAGGATACACAGACGATACCTGATAGTGAACAGATGTTCAAAGGAAGCGATGAGGAGAAACTCAAAGATATTGTGATAACTAGGGAAATGGTGGAAGAGGGTATAGATAAAATGAAAATTTTTAAATCGCCAGGACCAGATGAAGTGAATCCCAGGGTATTAAAGGAATGCAAGGAGGTTGTTAGTGAGTCGCTAGTGCACATTTTTAGGAAATCGGTTGAGATAGGCGATGTGCCATTATTGTGGAGGAAAGGAAATGTTGTTCCCATATTTAAGAAGGGAGACAGAGGACTAAAGTCAAATTATCGACCCGTAAGTCTAACATCAGTGGTGGGTAAATTATTGGAATCTATTATTGCAAAAAACATTAGAGAGCACTTAGATAAACATAGTTTGATCAATGATTCACAACATGGATTCACCAAGGGTAGGTCATGTCTCACCAATTTATTGAGTTTTTATAGGAAAGTTTATGAGACGGCAGATAATGATAAGGATTATGATATAATATATCTGGACTTTAGTAAGGCATTTGACAAAGTACCACACGAGCGACTCTTAAATAAGGTTAGGGCTCATGGAATAGATGGGAAGGTTCTTCATTGGAT
>JACEEZ010018212.1:37500-45000 GCA_016584305.1 Chionoecetes opilio
TTTTTTCTGCACCAACGCCTCAGACAAGTGGCGAACACTAACTAAGCTATTATTTTAATGTCAGAAATGATAAATTTCACTAGAAAAATCTATTAGATATGTATAAAACAGTCAAAATACTGATGCCGCTTTGGGCTCGCTTGTGTAGGTACGCCTGTCAAATATCCACCAGTCGGACAATTCTTGTAGATGTCACCAGTGGAGGTACGACGGTGGAGAATCTCCACCGGCCGGGATTTGACGAGCATTCTTGAATATAGCCCATAGTCAGGTTCGCCGTGTACCTGAAATGTGATCCCGTGGGAATTGCGTACCAAAAGCGATTTTATTGTTTAAATGCCATCTATAGGGTCTTAGTAGACAGACAAACTTGGGTGGCAATTTTACTTATGGGAATTTGGGTTTTTGTGGGGGCTTAAAAAAGAGACCGGTACCGTCATTTCGCAGTTTATCGCCCGAAATGAAAGCGCTAATATTGTTATAACTATTTTTATCTCTTAAAATATTAATTGGAAAATTATGAAAAAAATCAGGTGTCTTCCTTATATCATTATTCATTTATGTACCAAATATTTAGATGATATCTGGAATAATTATTGATGTATTAACAAATATGTTATTTGTACATGCAGAGTCTGTGAACCACGATATCCGCCGTCTCTGAACTAGGTTAAGATTTTGTCCATTTCAGCACCTTTGATTGTCTCCTACTATAAAACAATTCTAACTAAATCTATAATAATATAATCGAAAGTATGTGTGCGTGTGAGTGTCTGTGTGTGTGTCCGCTATAAGTTCCACTCCCAGTAGCGCAATCCCATCATATAGCACAGTTTTGGAACCAGGTCGACCAGGGGAAGGTTTTAAGGCCACTTTGGGTATGATCCGATTACTTTTATTTATTTTTATTTTTAGTATTAGCGAGAATTGTGAGAAAAAAAAAATTACTAGAGATATTTTGCATGAAAAAAGAAAGATATCGAAACGAACGCACGACTGACGGACGGTTTCTTTTACTTGAGTCCTATTGCTTCAGTCCTATTACTTCAGTCCTATTACTTCAGTCCTATTACTTCACTAGCCTACTTCCTATTACTTCAGTGTTACTTCTGTCCTATTACTTCAGAGTTACTTCTGTCCTATTACTTCAGAGTTACTGCTGTCCTATTACTTCAGATTAATTGTCAAGATTAATTGTCAAGAAGATGCTTCCTCATCTGTTGGAGGCCATGATCATCACTGGACAAGGAAAGGGAGAAGTTGTGTTCATTCCCAAGATTCCAATCATCCCATTAGACATGCCATTTGATTTCAAGAGACTTCAGTTTCCAGTGAAAGTCAGCTTTGCCATGTCAATCAACAAGTCACAAGGCCAATCACTGAAGTATGTTGGACTTCACTTACTTCAACCTTGCTTCTCCCATGGTCAGCTCTATGTTGGATGCTCAAGAGTGGGAGATGGCAGCAAGCTCTTTATCCTCACACCCAACAAAAAGACCAAGAACATTGTCTATCCTGCTGCTTTGCAGTAATATTTTGTCAGATTTTGTGATAACCCAAAAATTATTCTGTGAGATTAAACTCATGGTTGTGTGAAATACATTATCATTAAAATACAAGTGTTACAATTATTGGGCCGAAGGCCCACCAAAAGCCCTCCGCAGGAGCTAGCCAAAAAGTCCACCCGGAGGGCGGCTTTTCGGCTAGTGTACAATAAATGAATGCTAGGCCTAATCGATGATAGTAACGTAGCACTATTTTATGAAGCACTAGCCGCAAAGCCGCCCTCCGGGCGGACTTTTTGGCTAGCTCCTGCGGAGGGCTATTGGTGGGCCTTCGGCCCACCACCTGTGTTTGGTGGGCCTTCGGCCCACCAAACACAGTCTCCCGGCTATCTGGAGACTCTCCAGATAGCCCCTTCTAACTTTCCTGAAATCATGGATGTAGAAATGTATGTATTAACGCCAACCCATTCACATCACCCCCAACCCATTCACTCACCCATTACCCATCACCCCCACCCATTCACTCACCCATTACCCATCACCACACACCCATTCACTCACCCATTACCCATCACCCCCCATCTATTCCCTCACCCATCACCCCCCACCCATTCACTCACCCATCACCCCACACCCATTACCCATCACCCCACCCATTCACTCATCCATTACCCATCACCCTACATCAAGGTTTCCTCAATTCTCGCAACCCACTTTTTTTTCACAATTCTCGCTAATAGGCTACTAAAAAAAAGAAGAAAAAGTGATCGGAGCATCCTATAAGTGGGCTTAAAACCTTCCCCTGGTCAACCTGGCTCCAAAAATGTGCCATATGATAGGATTCCGCCACGGGGGGCGGAACCTATACCCCCCCCCCACACACACACACAGACATACACACACACTTTCGCTTTTATTAATATAGATGTTCTTCCCAGATAAGTATCCAATGCAGAAATAAGTCATCCGTGACTAGAAGATTTTAACAACCTCAGCACCAGTTAGTGTCAGGAATTATTTTTCTTTTGTTACATTATTTAGGCATATACTATGATATTTACACGATATGATTGTGTATGTTTATATATATAAGAAAAAAACGACAAATGTATGATAAAACCTGTAATATGCATGACATGACTTCATAGCACTGATACAAATAAAGGAAATAAAAATATACTTTTCTGTAATCATCACACATTCATACCACCTTTTACCACCAGTAATTACTCCACTCAACATCTAGATGAATACTAACAATAGATTAAATGAATGTAAAATCTTAAATGAATCTTATGGGGTCATTTGCTGATTTTTATACATTGGCTAACTGATTGGCTACATGTCATCTTCGTCACAAATACTGTAGTCTTTCACGTTTCCACAGTCGGTGCATTTGCATAATGCTGTGCATGGCAGGCGAATTTTATGGCATGAACAGTTCACTTTCTCTTTGCACGCACCTTTGCATCCACACCTAACTAGTTCAAGTACTGCACGTGGTGCTGGCTTTTCGAGACAAAAAAAACCTACGTCTCTGTGGCTATATGTTCCTCTCATCGCTAACCTGGCTGATGCATTTGTCAAGAGAATCGACAACATGATGAATTGGTACAGTGAAGGACGAATCATCTTCGACCGCTATATAACGGGATCTATGAAAGAAAAAACACGTTCCAAGCGAGCAGGCTCAGCACAACCAGTGAAGTTCATAATACAAGACGCGATGAACATACGCAATGTTCCTATGAAGCTTCTGCTATCTCATGTAGACACCAAGTCCCAGCTCACAGAATTTCTTGGGAAACGATTGCTGAAGCATTTCTCTGGGAGTAACAAAGGGCTTGTTGTTGTGTATGGGTCATCAGCATACACCAATGCAAACAACATCATCAGTCAGAATATGTCCACTCACAATCACGAGGAAGCTGACACACAGATCCCGCTTCATGTCATCGATGCAGCAAGACAAGGAACGTCAACGCGAGACATGTATGTGTGGTCCCCAGACACAGCTGTGTTCTTGTTGTTGATAGATCTTGTTGCCAACCACACCATCCCAGGACAATTGAAGATGTTATCTGGCAGAGCGAAGTTCTTCCGGACAATTGACATCAAAGAGAGGTGCACTGCGATTGGAACGGAGAAGTCAAAGGCTTTGATAGGACTGCACAACTTCACTGGCGCGGATTGGGGTGGAAAGTTCTTCAGTATATCGAAGAAAGCGTGGATAACCAAGTTCCTGCAACTACCTTCGAGAAGCAAGTTCATCAAGACTTTCCAGATCTTTGGATGTTCAGACAGTCTTCCTGAAGCTGATGTTGTCAATGTCGAGACGTTCGTCTGCAGTGTATACTCCAGCAAAACTTTGTGCATCACATTGCCAGATCTTCGATGGGAGCTGTTCAAGGTCAAGAACTTGGAGAGTGAAAAGCTTCCACCGACACGAAGCACTCTGAAACCTCACATACAACGTGCCAACCTGATGTCCAAAAGAGACAAAACCTACCAAGAACCAAGGCCAAAGAACCTGCTTCCAGAGGGCAATGGATGGAAACTAAATGACGATAAAAACCTTATACCAGTACAATGTCTCGAAAAGCCAGCACCACGTGCAGTACTTGAACTAGTTAGGTGTGGATGCAAAGGTGCGTGCAAAGAGAAAGTGAACTGTTCATGCCATAAAATTCGCCTGCCATGCACAGCATTATGCAAATGCACCGACTGTGGAAACGTGAAAGACTACAGTATTTGTGACGAAGATGACATGTAGCCAATCAGTTAGCCAATGTATAAAAATCAGCAAATGACCCCATAAGATTCATTTAAGATTTTACATTCATTTAATCTATTGTTAGTATTCATCTAGATGTTGAGTGGAGTAATTACTGGTGGTAAAAGGTGGTATGAATGTGTGATGATTACAGAAAAGTATATTTTTATTTCCTTTATTTGTATCAGTGCTATGAAGTCATGTCATGCATATTACAGGTTTTATCATACATTTGTCGTTTTTTTCTTATATATATAAACATACACAATCATATCGTGTAAATATCATAGTATATGCCTAAATAATGTAACAAAAGAAAAATAATTCCTGACACTAACTGGTGCTGAGGTTGTTAAAATCTTCTAGTCACGGATGACTTATTTCTGCATTGGATACTTATCTGGGAAGAACATCTATATTAATAAAAGCGAAAGTGTGTGTGTATGTCTGTGTGTGTGTGTGGGGGGGGGGTATAGGTTCCGCCCCCCGTGGCGGAATCCTATCATATGGCACATTTTTGGAACCAGGTTGACCAGGGGAAGGTTTTAAGCCCACTTATAGGATGCTCCGATCACTTTTTCTTCTTTTTTTTAGTAGCCTATTAGCGAGAATTGTGAAAAAAAAGTGGGTTGCGAGAATTGAGGAAACCTTGATGTAGGGTGATGGGTAATGGATGAGTGAATGGGTGGGGTGATGGGTAATGGGTGTGGGGTGATGGGTGAGTGAATGGGTGGGGGGTGATGGGTGAGGGAATAGATGGGGGGTGATGGGTAATGGGTGAGTGAATGGGTGTGTGGTGATGGGTAATGGGTGAGTGAATGGGTGGGGGTGATGGGTAATGGGTGAGTGAATGGGTTGGGGGTGATGTGAATGGGTTGGCGTTAATACATACATTTCTACATCCATGATTTCAGGAAAGTTAGAAGGGGCTATCTGGAGAGTCTCCAGATAGCCGGGAGACTGTGTTTGGTGGGCCGAAGGCCCACCAAACACAGGTGGTGGGCCGAAGGCCCACCAATAGCCCTCCGCAGGAGCTAGCCAAAAAGTCCGCCCGGAGGGCGGCTTTGCGGCTAGTGCTTCATAAAATAGTGCTACGTTACTATCATCGATTAGGCCTAGCATTCATTTATTGTACATATATTTAGTTAGAATTGTTTTATAGTAGGAGACAATCAAAGGTGCTGAAATGGACAAAATCTTAATCTAGTTCAAAGACGGCGGATATCGTGGTTCACAGACTCTGCATGTACAAATAACATATTTGTTAATACATTAATAATTGATTCCAGATATCATCTAAATATTTGGTACATAAATGAATAATGATATAAGGAAGACACCTGATTTTTTTTCATTATTTTCCTATTAATATTTTAGGAGATAAAAATAGTTATAACAATATTAGCGCTTTCATTTCGGGCGATAAACTGCAAAATGACAGTACCCCCGTTTAAGCCCCCACAAAAACCCAAATTCACAAAAGTAAAATTGCTACCAAGTTGTTTTTGTTTTATATTAATCCCTATATGTTAGCATTTTTCAATAAATTTTTTGCCGCATTTAGAGCATGCAGAGTTAATTGCCTTAGTTGTTAGTATTTTTTTGCCCTTAGTATGTTAGTATTTTTTGCCCTTAGTATGTTAGTATTTTTTTGCCCTAGTGTGTTAGTATTTTTTTGCCCTTAGTATGTTAGTATTTTTTTGCCCTTAGTATGTTAGTATTTTTTTGCCCTTAGTATGTTAGCATTTTTTTGCCCTTAGTATGTTAGTATTTTTTTGCCCTTAGTATGTTAGTATTTTTTTGCCCTTAGTATGTTAGTATTTTTTTGCCCTTGTAGTAATGTTTAGTATTTTTTTTGCCCTTAGTATGTTAGTATTTTTTTTTTTTTTTTTGTCCTTAGTATGTATGTTCTTAGTATGTACTTTGTATGTTATTTTTCCGCCCCCCACCTTTTTTTCTTCTCTTTTTTTGCCCTTAGCCCTTATGATGAAAAATACAACAAACTCAGAGGAGGCGGATAGTGACAAGGACGTAAGGGTACCCAGGGGCGCTTGTATACTGACAGTGGGGCCCTCAGGGTGTTAGGTGCGGCGCCCCCACTCCCCACTCTCCCCTGCTCCCCCCCTTCCCTGCACCCCCTCCCCTAGCCCCCTCCCCTTCCCCCCCCCCTCTCCACCCTTCACCCCTCCCCCCTTCACCCCTGCGCTTCCGCCCTCCCCCACTCGAGCTGAGAGATGAAAGAGCTGTTTTCGTTTACAGCTCGACACTAATATTCGTCATCTCGTGAAAATGAAAGACGGGGAGGAAAAATAAGGAAGGATGTGTTGAGGAAAAGGAGGGAAATAGATTTAACATGGAAATAATAACTGAGAAAGAGAGAGAGAGAGAGAGAGAGAGAGAGAGAGAGAGAGAGAGAGAGAGAGAGAGAGAGAGAGAGAGAGAGAGAGAGAGAGAGAGAGAGAGAGAGAGAGAGATACTTGATAGTTTATTTGGCTTGGTGTAATACAATAGTGTTCATAATCAATCCTACAGTCATATAAGCCACGGTCCATTAAGCCGAAGCTCTTTTATGGACCTCATGCTATGATAATTTCGTTGTCTCTCGTGGACTGAAGTGAACTATTGATAATTATATATTGACATACCTAATAATTTTAAGTAAGAAAAGGGATGATAACAATACCCGTAATAATAATAATAATAATAATAAAAAAAAAAAAAAAAACGCTAAAGAGAGAGTAGAGAGAGAGAGAGAGAGAGGAGAGAGAGAGAGGAGAGAGAGAGAGAGAGAGAAGAGAGAGAGAGAGAAGAGAGAGAGAGAGAGAGAGAGAAGGGCGTAGGGGTGTTGGGGGTGTTGGGGGAAGGTGGAGGGGGATAGAGAGAGGGAGTTGGGGGAAGGGGGGAAGGTGAAGGGGGGAGAATGAGGGTGCTGGGGAGGGGGAAGGGGGGAGGTGGGAGGTAGGTGGCGTGGGCAGCTGTCGCCACAAAACTAGCACCACCGTGTAAAGGTGAGTCCCGGCTACCTGCACCTAACCTTATGGTCCGGTCATTTAATTTTTTTACCATTTCCTTATTGTCCTTTTCGCCTCTTCTATCTCCTTCCTCCTTCTTAATTTCCTTTAAGAGGGAGGAAGCGCTTCGAACTTTCTCTTTAAGTGACAACAATGGAACAATGGTTTAAAACTGAATGGTCAGCGTTTCATCACAGATCTCCGGAAAAAT
>JACEEZ010018214.1:7500-10000 GCA_016584305.1 Chionoecetes opilio
TTCGTACAGTAAGTAGTAAGTATAGTATAGTATCGTATAGTACGTAGTAAGTAAAGTATAGTATCGTACAGTAAGTAGTAAGTAGAGTAGTATCGTACAGTAAGTAGTAAGTAGAGTATAGTATCGTACAGTAAGTAGTAAGTAGAGTATAGTATCGTACAGTAAGTAGTAAGTAGAGTAGAGTATTGTATAGTAGTATAGTAAGTAAGTAATCATCAGCAAGTGTGGCAGTGCATCGCCTCTCCCTCTTTCATATCATTTCCTCTCCCTTTTCTCTCCTGGTTAATGTTTATGTGTTACCCTATACAGGTCTCGTATTACCTCATACCTGTAATAATTAGTTGCGTGTGTGTGTGTGTGTGCAGGCGGCTAGGCGGTTAGCGTCTCCGACTGGCGTTCTCGGTGACCCGAGTTCGATCCCCGAAGAAAGCCAAAACCCTTCTGCACCGTCGAGTGGCCAAAGAACACCCACATGCCCAGCCCATCAACTCTACCTTCGATTGCGAGTGCATCGGAGGACACAGGGCGGCGGCATGAGCCTCTAATCACAGGCGTCACTATAAAAAAAATCCTGCCTGCGCCACCACGGGCGAGGACAAACCATCACAGCCCTCAAGTGAACCTCCAGGGCTTACCATCCGAGCGCTGGGTCACCACTGCCTACAGGCGCTATAGGCACACATGTACAAAAAAAAAAAAAAAAAAAAAAAAATTGCGGAAATTTTATAGTTATTTATGGATACAAGCGGTGCAATTGTTTCTGCATGTGCGTGAGAGTCAAAGGTAGAGCTTAAATGTTTGTATGTGAATACACCCACACAAAGGAACGAGAAATGCAGGCGCGTGTAGCGATTGCTACATAGGACCATAGTCGTGGTGGTGAGGGAGAGGGACGCATTCTAATCTATCATCGATATAAACTGTAAAATGCACGAGCGGGAAGGGAAAATCCCACTTAATTGTAGTCATTAGAGCGACTAATTGATGCACTAGATAGGGGGAAACAGGGAGGGTGAATGAAGGAGGGAGAAGAGATAAGACCACAAAGATTTCTTTTTCTTTTTAATAAATGAAGGAAAATTGAGTGTAGAGGCAAGGTGATATTTGATGTGTTGTGTTAGTACCAATACTAAAACACAGGCATACAATATGGATATACAAAACTAAAAGTATCCGAAAACTGTGTAAGGAAATACAAAGAAAGTAGAAAAAACAATAAAGATTACAATATTTGCAAAAATGGTGTCGATGAAAAGAATGTAAAATGTATGAATATAACTAGCCGCAAAGCCGCCCTCCGGGCGGACTTTTTGGCTAGCTCCTGCGGAGGGCTATTGGTGTGGGCCTTCGGCCCACCACCTGTCGGATAGCTCCTTCTAACTTTCCTGAAATCATGGATGTAGAAATGTATGTATTAACGCCAACCCATTCACATCACCCCCAACCCATTCACATCACCCCCAACCCATTCACATCACCCCCATCCCATTCACATCACCCTCAACCCATTCACATCACCCCCAACCCATTCACATCACCCCCAACCCATTCACATCACCCCCAACCCATTCACTCACCCATTACCCATCACCCCCCACCCATTCACTCACCCATTACCCATCACCCCCCACCCATTCACTCACCCATTGCCCATCACCCCCCACCTATTCCCTCACTCATCACCCCCAACCCATCACCCCCACCCATTCACTCACCTATCACCCCACACCCATTACCCATCACCCCACCCATTCACTCACCCATTACCCATCACCCTCCACCTATTCCCTCACCCATCACCCATCACCCCCACCCATTCACTCACCCATCACCCCACACCCATTACCCATCACCCCAACCATTCACTCACCCATTACCCATCACCCTACATCAAGGTTTCCTCAATTCTCGCAACCCACTTTTTTTTCTCACAATTCTCGCTAATAGGCTGCTAAAAAAAAGAAGAAAAAAAGTGATCGGATCATCCTATAAATGGGCTTAAAACCTTTCCCTGGTCAAGCTGGTTCCAAAACTGTGCCATATGATGGGATTCCGCCACGGGGGGCGGAACCTATACCACACACACACACACACACACACAGACAGACAGACAGACAGACACACTTTCGCTTATATTATTATAGATACAATCAATGCAAGCATGTCATTGAAAAAATATTAAAAAATTACTGAGTCACTACATTCAGTCATTATTGTGTTAAAACTATTTCACAAGAGGCAACTTTCTTAAAAGTCTATGTAATGTTAAGCAAAATACCATAAAAAAACAATATTAATGATTATTCGGATACGCTATCCTGAAACTGATCCTCTCCACCGGGTTGCATCTGTAAGAGATAATCCGGCGTGGAGGAGGCCAAAGTGGGCACCCACAAGGCTCTTGGCTGGGGCAAGTTGATGTTTCCTGTTGATAGTTGCTTGGTATGGGAAGGGAGCCTGCATGGGGACTCGCGCGTGGTGATCCCCAGGAGTGGCGCTG
>JACEEZ010018214.1:12500-45000 GCA_016584305.1 Chionoecetes opilio
ATCTCACGAACTGTTGTAGCTCCATACTTTCTTATGTTCTTATGTTAAAATACTACATACCAGGTTCGTTCGTGTATGCAACATATACACGATGAACATGAAGTAAATCTTAATAACATGAAGGTAAGCGTTAGAATGATACGATGGCATTGTATTACTGCAACAATTCCCAGTCTGTCATGTGCAGAAGAATCCATTAGGTGAAGAGACGATACCGGACAGCGTACCTTACTAATACAAAGTGAATGAAATACTAACTCATAAGCTGAAACAAAAAACACGGGACAACTATCAGAAAGTTGAGTTTACAGGAATGAAAAATAGTGATGGTCTGAACAAGGGATTTTTCACTTGCCTATGACGCATCTGTTCCATGTAAATATTTGCCACAAGAGACTTTTGAATACATTACTGTTTTTAGCCGGAGATTAGGGAAAGGAGGATGACCAGAAATAGGAGAAGGAGGAGGAGGAGGAGGAGGAGGAGGAGGTAGGTTAAGACACAATGAAAGTGAAGAGTAAAGGGAGGATAGAAGATAAATGATGATTATGATTGTATTAATGACAATGACGATGATGGTGATGATTAAAAAACCCAGTCAAACGCTCCATCATCAGGAATAATAGAAATGTGAAAAGCCCCATCCATACTTTTGTCAATTATAGCGAGATCAACTTTTAATGGCAGGCAAGTTCAGCAAAAATACTGAAACCGAAAATACCGTGTTTCCTGTGATCTCTCTCTCTCTCTCTCTCTCTCTCTCTCTCTCTCTCTCTCTCCTCTCTCTCTCTCCTCTCTCTCTCTCTCTCTCTCTCTCTCTCTCTCTCTCTCTCTCTCTCTCTCTCTCTCTCTCTCTCTCTCTCTCTCTCTCTCTCTCTCTCTCTCTCTCTCTCTCTCTCTCTCTCTCTCTCTCTCTCTCTCTCTCTCTCTCTCTCTCTCTCTCTCTCTCTCTCTCTCTCTCTCTCTCTCTCTCTCTTCTCTCTCTCTCTCTCTCTCTCTCTCTCTCTCTCTCTCTCTCTCTCTCTCTCTCTCTTCTCTCTCCTCTCTCTCGCTCGCTCGCTCGCTCCTCGCTCCTCTCTCTCTCTCTCTCTCTCTCTCTCTCTCTCTCTCTCTCTCTCTCTCTCTCTCTCTCTCTCTATTTTACATTTTCACTAAGTCATGTTGTGTATTCATATTTCTTTCTACATTTGCGTTCAGCTTTTCTCATAAAAAAAATCAGACGAAAATATACTTATAGATATTTTTAAACTAATGTTAATTCCAGGCAAAGAACAGGAAATGTAAATCCTTAGCAAAACAGTTGTCCAGCACACACACAAAAATCCCTACTGGATTTCACCAAAGAATTGTGTGGAGTCAGCGGGATAAAAATACTGCTGCTCGGAACGGACCCTCCAAAGGCCAGACCAGATAAATTTAGTGGATCAATCGGCTCATCTATACGATATTTTACTTGAAGATATTTCTAGATCGTGTCCAAAAAGTGCGGCTATTACACCAAACGCCCCGATGCCCTTTTTTTAACCATGTTAAGTAATGAGTTCACTTTGTTCGGCGCCCATTTCACTTCTTAACCCCTTGAGGCCCAGAACGTAATTTTCATTGTAATTTGGTTACGATTACATAATTTTAATGAATGTAAACAATATTATATATATATATGACCTGTTAAAAACCCTTGTCCACTAGCTAATTTGGTATATTAAGCTACTTTTCGTAATGGCTAACATGAAATAATACAGAGCCAAGGAAAAATCTTGGCGTGAAGGGGTTATTCATGTCGTGTTTTAGACTGCAAAAATTTGTTCAGACATTTCTTGATGGGTAGGAAATACGGGCAACGTTAAGGGAAAACTTTTAAGGGTCAGGGAAGGTGGTGGGAAGTTTAAAGCTTCAATCTTCGCCAATTAAGCGCGTTTTAATTACTTACTGCGCTCTATCCACATGAAATATCTGATTGTCGTCTCCACACAGAGGCAGAGTAGAGAGAGATAGGAGATGATGATGATGATTGCTTTAATTGCAATGACAATGATGGTGATGGCGATGATTAACAAAAAAATAGTCAAACACTCCATAATTAGAAAAAAACTTATGTGAATAGGCCCATCCATATTTTTTTCAATTATAACGAGATCAACTTTTAGTGGGAGGCTACACATCGCCTGCACAAGTTTTCTCCTGCAACAGAAGCCACTAATGATGGGCTTGTGATGACGAATTTTAAAGATATGTTAACCGTAAACACAATATATAAAAATCTTCATAAATATTCTTAGTATTAGTATCTTTGTTGGTATTTTAGCTTAGTATTTTAATTCTTCTACTTTATAGGGATTGGCAGTTAGCTTGATTGGCTTTTTGTAATTCTTTATTTTTGCCATACATCTTACGATGAAAAAAAAATTGCTTATAAACATTACCTTAATGGCAATGGTTATCCTGCTTTTTTCAAGGTGGAATTAAAGAGATATTAACTTATGTGAATAGGCCATGCAATTTTCAATTGATAACAGACAACTTTTAGTGGGAGGACAATCGCCGCACAAGTTTCCCTGCAAAAGAACACTAATGAGGGCTAGTGATGACGATTTTAAAGATTGTAACGTAAATCACAAATATAAAAATCTTCATAAATATTCTAGTTATTAGTATCTTGTGTAATTTAGCTTAGTTTAATTCTTCTACCTTTATAGGGATTGGCAGTTAGCTTGATTGGCTTTTTGTAATTTCTTTATTTTTGCCATTACATCTACGATGTAAAAATGCTTCATAAATCAATACTAATGGCAATGGTTATTCCGCTTTTTCAATGGAATTAAAGAGATATTTAACTTATGTGAATAGGCCCATCCATATTTTTTTCAATTATAACGAGATCAACTTTTAGTGGGAGGCTACACATCGCCTGCACAAGTTTTCTCCTGCAACAGAAGCCACTAATGATGGGCTTGTGATGACGAATTTTAAAGATATGTTAACCGTAAACACAATATATAAAAATCTTCATAAATATTCTTAGTATTAGTATCTTTGTTGGTATTTTAGCTTAGTATTTTAATTCTTCTACTTTATAGGGATTGGCAGTTAGCTTGATTGGCTTTTTGTAATTTCTTTATTTTTTGCCATTACATCTTACGATGTAAATAAAAATTGCTTCATAAATCATCTACCTTAATGGGCAATGGTTATTCCTGCTTTTTTTTCAAGGTGGAATTTTAAAGAGATATTTTTTCAAGACAATCAATCAATCATTGGGGGCATACGCCGGGGGCGCGTCGCCTCGCCCACCCTACGACGCCACTCCCGGGGGTCACCACGCGCGAGTCCCCATGCAGTCTCCTTTCCAATACCAAGCAGCTCTCGACAAGAAACATCAACTTGCCTCAGCCACGAGCCTTGTGGGTGCCTCCTCCTCCTCCACGCCGGATTGTCTCTTACAGATACAACCCGATGGGAAGGATCGGTTTCAGGGTAGCGTGCCACATGCCCATATCGCCGCAGTTGGCGCTGGCGGACTATGCAGGTAATAGGACTCGATTTAGTTTCACGGTGCAATTGCTGATTTGACACGTAATCATCCCAGCGTTACCCCATGATTCTGCAAAGACAGTTATTACCAAAGGCATCGATTTGTCTCTTCAAGTCGCTATTTAGTGTCCATGTCTCACAACCATAGAGTAAGACAGGAAGACTGGTAGAATGTGTAGGTTAGGTTCTGTAGACTGTGTAGGTAGGCGGTGCAATTAGGTTAGGTAGGCTGTGTAGAGTAGGCAGGCTGTGCAGGTTAGGTTAGGTAGGCTATGTAGGTAAGGTTAGGTAGGCTGTGTGGGTTTGGTAGGCTGTGTAGGTTAGGCTAGGTAGGCTGTATAGATTAGGTTAGGTTAGGTAGTCTGTATAGGTTAGGTTAGGTTAGGTAAGGTAGGCTGTATAGGTTAGGTTGGGTTAGTTAGACTGTATAGGTTAGGTTAGGTAAGGTAAGCTGTGTAGGTTAGGCTAGGTAGGCTGTATAGGCTAGGTTAGTTAAGGTAGGCTGTGTAGGTTAGATTAGGTAGGCTGTATAGGCTAGGTTTGGTTAGGTAGGCTGTATTTTTTTTTTTTTTTTTTTTTTTTACATCACAAAGGACTGACTGGCCAAGGGCACAACAAAAAGAGGTAACACAAAGCCCGCTTAGTTGCCAGTCCTATACAGAAGACAGTAAGAGAATAAAAAAAAGGGGGTGTGCCAATTCAATTCGGGAGGTGTCTTGTTACTCTTCTATTGAAAAGTTTTAAGTCGCAGGGAAGTGGAAAAATTGAAACAGGAAGAGAGTTCTAGAGTTTACCAGTGAAAGGGATGAAGGAGTAAAGATACTGATTAACTCTTGCATTAGGAAGATGGACAGAATAGGGATGAGAATGAGTAGAAAATCGTGTGCAGCGAGGCCACGGGAGGGGGGAGGCATGCAGTTAGCAAGTTCAGAAGAGCAGTGAGCATGAAAATAACGATAGAAGATAGCAAGAGAAGCAAAATTGCGGCGGTGATTTAAAAATTGAAGACAGTCAATCAGAGGAGGGAAGTTGCTGAGACGAAAAGTTTTTGACTCAATCTTGTTTAGGAAAGCTGTATGAGTGGATCCTCCCCAAACTTGTGAGGCATAATCCATACATGGGCGGATAAGGCCCCTGTAAAGGGGAAGCAACTGGGAGGGAGAAAAAAAAGGACGCAGACGCCACAGGACACTTAACTTCTTAGAAGCTGTTTTAGCAAGAGATGATATGTGAGATTTCCAGTTCAGATTTTTAGTAAAAGTTAGTCCAAATATGTTCATTGTAGAAGAAGGAAATAGTTGAGTGTCATTGAAGAAGAGGGGATAGTTATCTGGTAGGTTTTGTCGAGTAGATATTTGAAGAAATTGGGTTAGTGAGGCATTGAACAAAACAAGATTTGCTTTGCCCCAATCAGAAATTATAGAAAGATCAGAGGTTAGGCGCTCGGTGGGATCTCTCCGTGAATCACTTAGTTCCTGTTGAGTTGGACGTCTAATAAACGACGTTGAATAATGCAGGGTAGAATCATCAGCGTAGGAGTGGAGAGGTCTTTGAGTTATACTTAGAAGATCATTAATGAATAATAGAAAGAGAGTGGGCGATAGGACAGAACCCTGGGGAACACCACTATTGATAGATTTAGGAGAAGAACAATGTCCGTCTACAGTAGCTGCAATAGAACGGTTTCAAAGGAAACTTAAGACGAAGGTACAGAGAGAATGATATAAACCGAATGAGGGCAGTTTGGAAATTAAAGATTTGTGCAAGACTCTGTCAAAAGCTTTTGATTTGTCAAGGGCAACAGCAAAAGTTTCACCGAAATCCCTAAAGGAGGATGACCAAGATTCAGTTACGGAAACCGTACTGACGATCAGATAGAAGATTGTGAGCAGATAGATGCTTAAACCCTTCACGCCCAGATCTTTCTTTTGCTATAAAAAATTGTATGTTGTAGAGCCATAAAATTTCGAAAAGTAACTGAATATACCAAATTAGTTAGTCGACAAGGATACTAAACAGGTCATATTTATAAAATAATTATTATATTCACTAAAAATCGTCTAACGGTACCGAAATAACAATGGAAATTATGTTCTGGGCCTCAAGGGGATAATAACCTTCTTATTAATTATAGATTCAAAAGCTATATAAAGGCAGGAAGTCAAAGCTATAGGACGGTAGTTTGAAGGATTAGAACGGTTACCCATCTTAGGAACAGGTTGGATGTGAGCAAACTTCCAGCAAGAAGGAAAGGTGAAAGTTGATAGACAAAGATGGAAACGTTTGATCAGGCAGGGAGCAAGCACAGAAGCAATTTCTGAGAACAATAGGAGGGACTCCGTCAGGACCGTAAGCCTTCCCAGGATATAGGCCAGAAAGGGCAAAGAAAACATCATTACGAAGGATCTTAATAACAGGCATAATATAGTCAGAGGGTGGAGGAGAAGGACGAACAGCCCTTTCATCAACCAGAGTGGAATTTTCAGCAAAGGTTTGGGCGAAGAGTTCAGCTTTAGAAATAGACAAGTGCTTGTGGGCCCTTCGGACCCATGTATTGATGTTTGTAGTAGTAGTATATTTTAAACAACAATGTGAGTGCAAACTCCAATCGTTTGTTGCTGTCGTTGGTCACTGGTCAATGTGCCTCGGGGTAGATCACCTACCACCACCGTAGCCTGCCTCACCCCAGCCCCACGCATGTCTCACCCCAGCCCCACGCCTGTCCTCACCCCAGCCCCACGCCTGTCTCACCCCAGCCCCACGCCTGTCCTGCAAGCACACACACACACAAACACACACACACTCATACTCACACACGCACACAAACGGTAAGTCCATGAGTCTACGGAATAAGTGAAATGCGGCAAGACGTTACAGCAGAGTTCATTCCTGTAATCTAATCCATAAGAAGTGTTTTTAGCCCAAAACCCCCCTTCAAAATGATTCAATCGACGTGGGGCTAAGCCGTTTACCGCCTACAATTTATTTGCGATTTTTTTAGCCTACTCTCATCAAAATTGAATTTACAGTTTCGGCTGCCCAAAACAGACAGACACACAGACACAGACACAGACACAGACACAGACACAGAACCACACGACACACAGACACAGACACAGCACACACAACACACACACACCACACAACACACACACACACACACACCACACACACACGCATACTCCTACTAGTATACAAATGAGAAAACTGTGGAACACACCTGCTGAAGCCCAGAGAAAGAGAAGAAAAATGTAGCGATGATATTAGCTAGATGCCAGAAGTCACAAAATAGGTATAGGCTAGGTTAGGTTAGGTAAGGCTATATAGGTTAGGTTAGGTTAGGTAGGCTGTATAGGCTAGGTTAGGTTAGCTAGGCTGTATAGGTTAGGTTGGGTTAGGTAGGCTGTATAAATTAGGTTAGGTTAGGTAGGCTGTGTAGGTTAGGTCAGGTTAGGTAGGCTGTATAGTTTAGTTTAGATAAGGTAGGCTGTGTAGGTTAGGTTAGGTCAGGTTAGGTAGGCTGTATAGGTTAGGTTAGGTAAGGTAAACTGTGTATGTTAGGTTAGGTAGGATGTGTTAGTTAGGTAGGTTGTGTAGGTTAGGTTAGGTAGGCATCGTAGGCTGTGTGGTTGTGTAGGGACAAGATTTCACCTTCACACAGCCCTTAACAATCTTACTACAGGTACCAAAACCAATTTCCAGCATCACAGCGTTCCTCTCCGATAAATAATCCCAACCAGAATACAGCTACTCAAAAATAATCCAGAAAAGACAGCAAATGAACGAGACTAACAAAAATGAGGACAAAAATGGAGAGAATCTTACAAAGGAGGAAAATATGAAGTTAAAACATATTAACCAATAGTTATATATCCGAAAAAAAAGAGAAAGCGGAGAAAAACACACCAAAAACATTTAATTATTTGCATTTGACCCTAAGAGAAAAAACTCGGCACTGTCTGGGAAAAAAATAAAGGCAGTAGGGGAAATTATACATTTCGTGCTGTTTTTCTTTCGCCAGCAATCTCTCTTGATCTTCTCTCAACTCTCTTTACTTCTTGTTGATTTCTTACTTCGTATCCGTCGCCCTCTCATCCTCTCTCCTCTACTCTCTACTCTCTCTCTCTCTCTCTCGTCTCATCTTCCTCCTCTCTCTCTCTCTCTCGTCTCTCTCGCTCTCTTCTCTGGTTCTCGTCTCTCTCTCACTTTCTCGTCTCTCGTCTTCTCTCTCTCTCTCTCTCCCTCTCTCTCTCTCTCTCTCTCTCTCTCTCTCCTCTCTCTCTCTCCTCTCTCTCCTCTCCTCTCTCTCTCTCTCTCTCTCTCCTCTCTCTCTCTCTCCTCTCTCTCTCTCTCTCTCTCTCTCTCTCTCTCTCTCTCTCTCTCTCTCTCTCTCTCTCTCTCTCTCTCTCTCTCTTTCCTATCGACCGTCTCATTCCCTTCCCTTCTTCTCCTTCCCTTCCTGTCTTTCCTTTTCCTTCCTGTGGACGTAAACTTCTGGAATTATGCGACTTGGGCAGCGTAATTCCCTCTTGGTAAATGTTCATATATCAGGAAAACAGATTTTCTTTCTTCAGGGCCTTGCAATTAACTGCTTGTGTAGGAGAGACATTTGTGTTTTTTGTTGGATATAAGCATCTCGTTCACAAAATTAAGAATAGTAACATTAATTTGTACTGCTGTCACAACCATTACCGATAATATTAATGATGGTATTGTAATTACTATCACTAATAATAATTATAATAATGATGTTATTTATTGCTGCTACCCCTGCTACTTATACTACTATTGTTATTATTACAACTACTATTATCACTACTACTACTACTACTACTAACTAATAATAATAATAATACTGCTAATGATATACTTCAAAATGCTTATATAGCCGCAAAAACCAAGATGATAATTTCAATAGTTATAAGAAAAGTTTATGGCATTGCTGCAAATGAATAAATATCGGATATATCGCAACATTTTGAATCATTAATACTGCAGAAACCTCTATTGTGTTTACCAAATATACGGGAGAGAGAGAGAGAGAGAGAGAGAGAGAGAGAGAGAGAGAGAGAGAGAGAGAGAGGAGAGGGGAGAGAGGAGAGGAAGAGAGAGAGAGAGAGAGAGAGAGAGAGAGAGAGAGAGAAATACAACAGACAAACACAGAGACAGACAGAAACAGAGAGAGAGACAGAAACACAGTAAGATAGAGAGAGATAGAACAAAAACATAAACCTCGAGGTAAATACTGTAGCAGTCTTTTATCAATCGCAATCTAAAAAAAAGAGATTTCTCACCCACCCGAGCAAACGATTTTAAAAACACACAATGTATAAAAAATAGTGTTAGAAAATTAGTGGCGAAAACTCTGCCATTAAACACCACACACGAACGCTGGCCGGGAAAACATTGAT
Source organism: Chionoecetes opilio (assembly GCA_016584305.1). NCBI lineage: Eukaryota > Metazoa > Arthropoda > Malacostraca > Decapoda > Majidae > Chionoecetes > Chionoecetes opilio. Next base: position 21,443 of record JACEEZ010018214.1, read on the forward strand.
CAGTACCCTCTTATCCTCTCTACTTCACTCCCTGTCTCTCCCTTCCACCTCTATACCAACCCACTCTTCCCCCTCCCCTTTATACAGCAAGGGAGTACTGCCCATGAGGAGGAAGAGGAGGAACAGGGAAAGGAAAGAAGGTCGGGGCTGAAAAAGAAAAGAAGGCCAAGACACACTATCGATAAGCAGGTCCTGGAGAATGTAAACAAAGCAGCTGAATTATGTGGTTTGGCTTTTAAGTGTTGCTGGATGTTTGGTGGTAAAGGTTATAATATATCACATGGAGTGTGTGTGTGTGTGTGTGTGTGTGTGTGTTAAAGGTTATAATATATCCCATGGAGTGTGTGTGTGTGTGTGTGTGTGTGTGTGTGTGTGTGTGTGTGTGTGTGTGTGTGTGTGTGTGTGTGTGTGTGTGTATGTGTGTGTGTTGTTAGGGAGAGAGTTAGGGAGAGAGAGAGAGAGAGAGAGAGAGAGAGAGAGAGAGAGAGAGAGAGAGAGAGAGAGAGAGAGAGAGAGAGAGAGAGAGAGAGAGAGAATTATCTCTCTCTCTCTCTTCCCCTCTCTCATCCTATATACGAGGCAAATATTCACTTGTATATTTTTCGTGCATCTTCAATCTTGCAGTAAGAAAGGAAGAGAAGAAGGTATGATATGGTAAAGAAAGATAGGGTAAGGGATGATGAGACAAGAAAGGAGAAAATATATAAAAGAAGGAAGAAAGAGGGAAAGAGAGACAGGGTTAAGCACTTAGGAAATATAATGTGAGAATAATAAAAAGCTTCATAACACACACAGGACGGGAGATCGGGTGCCTTATTCCATAGTATTTAATGATTATTTGTGTTACTACTACTTTTACTACTACTCTACGTACTACTACTACTACTCTATGTACTACTACTACTACTACTACTACTCTACTACTTCTACTATTAATACTATACTACCACCACTAATATTATGAATGATAATAATGTTATCAATGATAAATATATAATAATAAGTCATAACAATATCTTCCATCTTTTCTGCTCAAATACTTAAAATCAACTGTTGTTGTACTAACTAATTTAACTCTTCTCATTATGTATCCAATTTTTCTCAACCTATACCTCCTTATTCTTTCATATATTAGTTATCCTGCCTTATACTACGTGTCTTGATCAAAACATCTCCTTATCGTCACATTTGCGCACGATAGTGTTATATAGGCAATATAACACTACTGGACAAGGGAAATGATAAACATTAATATTTATAGTATAGATTCTTTTAATAAATATGGTGAATCTACTATTACTACTAATGTTCTATATAAGAGGACGCAGGAGGAGGAGGAGGAGGAGGAGGAGGAGGAGGAGAGAAACAAGCCGATTCTAACAATTTGAATGAAGTATAGAAAGAAAAATTGAAAGATACGTATCGGCAGTCACACATAAAATGTAGGTAGAGATAGGAGATGAAAATAAGTAAAATATACAAGACTACTAAATAAAAGAAAGAAAACTGTGATATTTAATAAAACACAGATAAAACGCAGAACTCACAAAAATATGTATAAAAGGGATCAAAATAAGTAAAATAAACAAGACTACGAAATATAAGAGAAAGAAACAGTGAAATTTAATAAAAGAACATAAATCACACAAAAAATCTATGTATAAAGAGGGATCAAAATTAGAAAAAAAGACTAATAAAAACAAAATTAAGAAAACAGTGAAATTTAATAAAGTAACAAATTGCACAAAAAGGGATCAAAATATGTAAAATAATAACAAATAAAAAAAATACATAAAGGAAACTGAAATTAAATAGAAACGAGAACTCGAGACAAGGATGATGATTGCTACACGTCGACAGAGGACAAAAAAGACAGGAAAAAAACCCGGAGACAATTAGAATGTCGCAGACGAAAACTTAGCAAGACAGCTAAGATAAAATACTTTGATCCTATCTAGACACTTTACAAGTACCAACGACAAGGTTATTGACTATACAGAGTGCCACCACTTAGCAAGACAGATAGAGACAAGAAGGCGTTGCAAGGGCGGGACAGCCTTAGACAAAGAGACATGGAGGCGCTGCAAGGGCGGGACAACCTTAGACAAAGAGACAAGAAGGCGTTGCAAGGGCGGGACAACCTTAGACAAAGAGACAAGAAGGCGTTGCAAGGGCGGGACAGCCTTAGACAAAGAGACATGGAGGCGTTGCAAGGGCGGGACAGCCTTAGACAAAGAGACATGGAGGCGTTGCAAGGGCGGGACAGCCTTAGACAAAGAGACATGGAGGCGTTGCAAGGGCGGGACAACCTTAGACAAAGAGACAAGAAGGCGTTGCAAGGGCGGGACAGCCTTAGACAAAGAGACATGGAGGCGTTGCAAGGGCGGGACAGACTTAGACAGTGTAACAAGTTCTTTTAAATGAAAATAAAAGTATAAAGCCCAGTATAAATTAATTATTATTTACACAAAAAAGACAAAAATAAATCCCACAGTTGTAACAGTTGAATAATAAATATAATAATAATAAAAAAAGTCCTAACATCAAAAGCTAAAATGAGGGGAGAAACATGAATACAACTAGGGGGGGGGGGGGGGGTTGGCACTCAGTAGAGCGCATACCTCCGCCCGAATATAAGAGTAAAAAATAAAAAGTAAAAAGAGTAAAAAAAAATAAAATATTGTATATATATATTAAATATATATATATATATATATATAATATATAATATATATATATTATATATATATATATATATATATATATATACACACACACACACACTCAGTATGAGCGCATACCTCCGGCCGAATATTTCATCAATTGGTTGCCATGGCAACAGTTGTCAATAGATTTCATACAAAATTAAATCAGTTCTTCCTTATACCAAATAGACGTGGTATACCGAGTTTGGTCCAAATCTATTCGTAACTTTTCGAAAAATCCTGTACACTAACAAACAGACAGACAGACAGACAGATCGGGGTGAAAACATAACCCCTACAACTTCGTTGGCGGAGGTTATAAATGAAGAAAAATACTTAGCGGCTGAGAAACTTCCAGATAAGTCGTTGTAGGTACTAAGAATGGAGAGTGGAGGCAGGCAGGTGCGCTTCCGCTGAGAGTGGTTGATCTCTAACTTTACTTTGGGCAACACACAACTACGTTTGCTCGCTTGTGAACCCCTTGGAGCTTCAGACCGCTAACTTGAAGCTCCGAGCAGCGTAGCTACAAAGGCTCGAAGCATAGCTTCGAGTGGCGAGGGGGTGATTCATAAAGAGACGAGGGCTTCGCGAAGAGTGAGTGTGTTACAAGGAGAGGGGGTGTAACTAGGTTCGTAACAGTTCCCCCCATTGAAGACCTTCGCAGATGGTGGCGAAGAAGGTTTTATTGTAGGTTGCTGGGCGCACGGAAGAGAGCAACTGCAAGGAGGTTATCTACTCCTTTGAAGTGGTGAATTCTGATGTTGAATGGTTGGAGTTGCAACGCCCACCGGAGGATTCTTTGATTCAGGAGCTTGATTGATGAAGCTCAACGGGTTGTGATCCGTATGTATGTTGATCACATCAGGATGGAGGAGCAGATAGCACTCAAACTTCTTCAGCGCCATGTTGAGTGCAAGCGCTTCCTTTTCGAAGGTGGAGTAGTGGAGTTGATGTAGCTTTAGTTTGGAGGAGTAGTAAGCTACAGGGTGTAGTATGCTGCTGATGGTGTCCTCTTGCAGCAATACTGCTCCCACTCCTACACCACTCGCGTCGACTTGAAGATGGAAGGGTCTGGTGAAGTCTGGTCCTTTGAGCACTGGTGAGGATGACAGGCAAGCCTTGAGGTTGTTGAAGGTTTGCTGGCACTCTGGGGTCCATTTGAATGGCGTCTTTGGGCTCGTGAGGCTTGTGAGCGGCGTGGCAACCGTTGCGAAATTCAAGCAGAATCGCCGGTAGTAGCCACACATGCCGAGGAACCGCATCACCGCCTTACGAGTCTGAGGGGAAGGAAAATTTAGTATGGCTTCCACGTTGGCATGTTTAGGTCTTACCATACCATCCCCCACAGTATGCCCAGATATGTCACTGATCCTCTGGCAAAATTTGATTTTGCCAGGTTGATCGTCAAGCCAGCTTCTTGTAGATCTTCAAAGAGGTGGTACAATCGGTCCAGATGCTCCTTCCAATCGTCTGCTGTCACCACGAGGTCATCTATGTAGGCTGCTGTGCCGGGTAACCCTCGTATGACATGATTGATGACCCGCTGAAATGTTGCAGATGAGTTAGACAATCCAAAGCTGAGGACTGTATACGAATAGAGTCCTTGAGGCGTGATAAATGCTGAAATCTCCTTTGCCCTCTCAGTTAGAGGAATTTGCCAGAATCCGCGGCAGAGGTCGATGGTAGTGATGAATTTGGAGTTACTAATCCTATCAATTATATCATCTATGAGAGGCAGTGGAAATTAATCAAGGACTGTTACTTTATTGACTATACGGAAATCAGTGCAGAATCTGAAGGAACCGTCTGATTTCGGAACTAGAATACAGGGTGAGGCCCATGGGGACAGACTAGGTTCTGCAAGGCCATGTTCTAACAAAAAGTTTACTTCCTCTTCCATGATCTTAGCTTTTGTGGGGTTTAGTCTATATGCAGATTGTTTAACAGGCTTGACTTTATCATCAATTAACATGATGTCATGTTTGAGAATTTTGCAAGAGCCTGGTAGATCTGATGTCAGTGCAGGAAATGAACTAATAAGTTTGATTAAGTCATTTTTGTGATCTGACTTTAGGTGATTAGATCATAATAGATAGGTCTTGCAAAATTACACTATTAGGAGGATTTCCTTTAGGGAGAGGAAATTCATTAGGTTCATAATCTGTTACTGTATCATCAACTGTCCTTTCATCCTTTTCTATCAACATTAAGCATTTTACATCCTGCACTTTTGATAGTCTCTCCTCTGATGGTCTTTCAATATATTTCTTTATTGAATTAACATGAACTAATTGAGTTCCTTTACGTCTATCGGGTGTCTGGATGATATAGTTAGTAGATGACACAATGCGTGAAACAACGTAAGGTCCTGAATATTTACTTTTAAGTGGAGCACCAGTAACAGGGAAGGAAACTAGAACTTTATCGCCTACTTTGAATGTGCGCTTTACTGGATTCTGTTGATATTCCTTCATTCGCTCTTGAGAGCATCCAAGGTTTTGTGAAGCAATTTGTCTCACCTTGGAGATTTTAGTTCTCAGATTATCTAAATACTGAGCTACAGTTATATTAGGTACTGGTGTAGGATGGAACCATCTTTCTTTGATTAGCTTTAGAGGTCCTCTAATATTCCTTCCAAATAGTAACTCAAAAGGAGAGTATCTTAAACTCTCCTGAGGACTTTCCCTAATGGCAAAGAGTAGAAAATCAACACCTTCGTCCCAGTCTTTGTTGTTCATTGCAGAACAGTATTTCTTAAAGTATTGTAGCAGTATTTCTTAATCATTGTCTTAAGACTTTGATGGAATCTTTCTAGACACCCTTGAGTTTGAGGCCTATAAGGAGAAAAAGTGACATGGTGAACATTTAATTCTTTGATTATCTGTTCAAACAAATTACTTGTAAAATTAGAACCCCTATCTGTTTGCACAATGTTAAGAATTCCCATTGTGGTGAAGAAATGTAGCAAGTGCTTTACAACTGTTTTGGCAGTAATATTCCTTACAGAGATGGCTTCCGGATACCTTGTTGTGCAGTCCATTATAGTTAACAAATATTCATTTCCTTTCTTAGTCCTAGGTAAAGGACCAATACAATCAATTACTATTTTTTCAAAGGGCTCTGATGTGACTAGGCTTAAGAGGAGCTTGAGGTATTATTTGATTTGGATTACCAACTAGTTGTCAAGTATGACACGACTTAACATATTCAACAACCTGCTTTTTTATTCCTGGCCAGAAGTAGTGTTCTAACAATTTAGCATATGTTTTCTTTATTCCAAGATGACCGGCTTTTCCATCATGAGCGACAATGATTACAGCTAGTCGTGTTGATGATGGAAGAACTACTTGGTGTTTATCTGCTCATGTGTCATTGTCTGTGAGGTTAGGAGGCCTATAGAGTCTCATGAGCACATCATCATGGTAATAGTAACAAGGTGTTATACTGAAGTCTCTATTTTCTACTACTGAATGCCTGATGGAAGATATTGTTGGATCAGCTTGTTGTGCTTCAATCAAATTATCTTTAGAAATGAAATCATTATAGGCGTTTTCTGCATGAGTGAGATCATTAGTGGGAGTGAAAGACTTAACTTTGGCTAACTGCGCTCTAGTAACAGCACAAACGGGGAATGAGTCACTATTCTCGGTTTTGTCCGAGTGAGCTGGTTCGATTGCAGTTTCAACTACCCTAGGTGATGGAATTACTTGAAAACCCGCTACATCATTTCCCAATAGTAGCTGCACACCATGAACTGGAAGTGGTTCCGTTTTGATTGCTAATTCTACCTGACCAGTGAATACAGAAGAATGAAGGAACAATTTAGCAAGTGGGTATGAGGTTCTTGTTGACAAATCAGATAACAACACTTTCTCTCCAGTGAACGCAATCTGAACATCAGGAATTGCTTCGACATGAAGTATTGACTGAGCTGCTCCTGTATCTCTCAATATAGTTACAGGATATGATTCAGACTCGCTTGTGAATCCTACTGTTCCTTGCGTCATGAAAGGCTTGAACAATTATGTGCGTGTGTTGGTGATGTTGGCTGTGGCAGTGGGCTTGCCTTGATATGTATGAGCATTACTTCTAGCAACTTTACAATTGTCCCTTCTACAATTTTGAATAGAATGGCCAGGAGTCTTACAATAACTACAAAATAATTCCGAGGAAAAGTACCCATTATCATGGACTGTCTTAACTTTACAGGGCCTCTGTACATACGAACTATCAAAGGAGGACTTTACAGGATTACACCCACGGTCCCTACTGTTCAACGACTGTACTAGAAGGTTCTGAGCGTCCGCCATTAATGCTGCTTGTTCTAGATCTTTCTTCCCTCGTTCTTTTAGGTGTCTAAGAATGAAAACTGGCACCTTTGACTTGAACTGCTCTAAGACCAATAAGTTAATTATATCTTCAAAGGTTTTGGTATTTGTTGCTGCTAACCATTTCTTAAATACTCGAAGTAGTTTGTAAGCGTATTCAGTAAAAGTTTGAGAGCTGTCTTTGTTAGTATTTCGAAACTTTTGACGATACCCATCTGGAGTAATTGCGTATGCGTTAAGTATGCTAGTTTTAACCATTTCATAATCATCAGGCTGATCAAGAGCATTGAATACCCTGTGTGCCTTTCCTACAAGCTTTGGCACAAGCACTGTCAACCACTGGTCTGTCGGCCATTAATTTTTCTCTGCAATCCTTTCGAATGTTCTAAAGTATCCTTCTAGATCCTGTTCATCAAACATTGGCAAAAGAGTTGATGCGTCGTTGGCTTTGAATTTTAAGCTTTTCGTCTTGACTTCTACCTCGCGCAGTCTTACATCATGATTCAACTCTGCATTTAGCTTTATATTTTCTGCTTGAATTTCAGCTAATCTATTTTTTGTCTCTGTGCTTCTGCTGCTAACCTGATCTCTTTTCCTCCCTGTGCTTTTGCTTGGATTTCTGCTAACTTTATCTCTTTTTCGATTTGAGCCATTTGCAATTTATACTGAAGATTTATATTCTCCACTTCAAACTGGTTTACTTTGACTTGAGCTGGTTGTTCAAGATCTGACATGGCTTTTGTTTTTGGAGAAATGCGATCTACATATTCTGGGTCACTTTGAGCTGGCAGATCATATGACGTTGCAATCTGAGAAGTTGAAGGTAGACCTATGGGAGTCAGTGATTCGATTGCCTCACTTGGCAAAATTTCCCTTTGAACCAATGCTTCTACTACTACGTTTTTCATAACTTCCTTCCTCATATTACCAGTTATGCGTGTTTCGTAGTGCTCCGCTATCATCTGCCAATCTACCTTTCTGATGTTTGCAAGAATTTCATAAGATGGATTCTCTACGAAGCTTTGAAGATTAAAGGTGGTTTGACTCGCCATGGTTAGTGATAATTGAGCGCAGCGTAGAGAATTTGATAAGAGTAAACCTTGGTAGGACGGAGTGAGTTAGGCAGAGTACACTAGAAGTTGTACTGGAATACAAAACTAGCGCGACCAAGGTACTCCTACGCGTGTGACTTTGCCGATTGAGAAGACGTGAAAGCAACACTAATTTAATGGAATCACTTATCACTTGAGCGTGCGCGCGCACTATGATTGTCAACGAGTTTACGAGAATGAGGCAAAGCTAGACTAATGCGCCCTGGAGCAGTGCAACAGTCCGAGGTGCCAGTTTCCTGCCGCAACTAGCACGAACTATCGCACATGTGTTAGGCACGGCTTAAACAATGAACCGCGACGATCCTAACACGGTAGTTTGCACTGTGACATCTGCCGATGTACTGAGCAGTGTAAACTACGCTCCCTACTGACTTAAGTTTCTGAAAAAAAAGTACTGGGCACAACTGTGGATCCTGGCAAGGTCGCCAACTGTAAAAAGTTCTTTTAAATGAAAATAAAAGTATAAAGCCCAGTATAGATTAATAATTATTTACACAAAAAAGACAAAAATAAATCCCACAGTTGTAACAGTGGAATAATAAATATAATAATAATAAAAAAGTCCTAACAACAAAAGCTAAAATGAGGGGAGAAACAAATACAACTACGGGTGGTGGAGGGGGGGGGGCACTCAGTAGAGCGCATACCTCCGCCCGAATATTTCATCAATTGGTTGCTATGGCAACAGTTGTGATTATATATATATATATATATATATATATATGCACTCAGTATGAGCGCATACCTCCGGCCGAATATTTCATCAATTGGTTACCATGGCAACAGTTGTCAATAGATTTCATCCAAAATTAAATCAGTTCTTCCTTATACCAAATAGACTTGGTATACTGAGTTTGGTCCAAATCTATTGGTAACTTTTCGAGAAATCCTGTACACTAACAAACAGACAGACAGACAGACAGACAGACAGACAGATCGGGGTAAAAACATAACCCCTCCAACTTCGTTGGCGGAGGTAATAAATGAAGAAAAATACTTAGCGGCTGAGAAACTTCCAGATAAGTCGTTGTAGGTACTGAGAGTGGAGAGTGGAGGCAGGCAGGTGTGCTTCCGCTGAGAGTGGTTGATCTCTAACTTTACTTTGGGCAACACACAACTATGTGTGCTCGCTTGTGAATCCCTTGGAGCTGCAGACCGCTAACTTGAAACTCCGAGAAGCGTAGCTACAAAGGCTCGAAGCACAGCTTCGAGTGGCGAGGTGGTGAATCATAAAGAGACGAGGGCTTCGCGAAGAGTGAGTGTGTTACAAGGAGAGGGGTGTAACTAGGGTCGTAACAACAGAAAAAGACATGCAAGGGCGAGACAGCCTTAGACAGAGAGACATGCAAGGGCGGGACAGCCTTAGCCAGAGAGATGAGGCTGGATAGCCTTAGACCGAGACATGAAGGCGTTACAAGGGCGGGACAGCCTTAGACAGAGAGAGGCATGGAAGGACGCGGCTTAAAATGGGTCAATCAATCAATCATTGGGGGCATACGCCGGGGGGCGCGTCGCCTCGCCCACCCTACGACGACACTCACGGGGGTCACCACGCACGAGTCCCCATTCAGGCTCCTTTCCCATACCAAGCAGCTCTCGACAAGAAACATCAACTTGCCCCAGCCACGAGCCTTGTGGGCGCCCCCTTGGCCTCCTTCACGCCGGATTGTCTCTTACAGATACAACCCGATGGGAAGGATCGGTTTCAGGGTAGCGTGCTACATGCCCGTACAGCCGAAGTTGGCGCTGACTGACTATGCAGGTAATAGGCCTTGATTCAGTCCCACGGGGCAATCGCTGATTTGACACGTAATCATCCCAGCACTAACCCATGATTTTGTGAAGACATTTATTACCAAAGGCATCGATTCATCTCTTCAAGTCGCTATTTAGTGTGTCCATGTCTTACAACCATAGAGTAAAACAGAAATCACAAGCGACTTGAAGATCCGGATCTTTGTCCTCCTGCACAGGTACCGACAACGTTAAATACTCCTCTTTGAGTCTTGATACATGAGTCTTGAGTTAGAACCGACTAGGAAAATCTAGTGAGGCCGCCTCGTCAGCTAGCACTCGCCTTACTGGAGGATTTCCGAACCGCCCTTCTGAGTCTCGGAGTGTCCTGATAGACTGTGGCGAGATGGATCCGAAACCTCGATGACGATGATGATGAGTACGCAAAAAAAAAAATCTTTCATCTACACAAGGGTCGGCAACCTCCGGCCCGCGGGCCAGATCCGGCCTGCAGAGTCCGAACTCATGGCCCGTCACCCTGCTTGATATTCATATAACAATCCGGCCCGCAACAGCCTAGCCAACTAAATGAGTAAGGCCCGGTTCAGACTTCACGTATTTGCTACGTCCGTCTTGTTATCGTGACGTCACCGTGACGTCACGATGACGTTACCTCGTCTCACTGGTCGATCACTCTCGCTCGCTCATATCAGAAAAAATTACAATATAAAACCGCCTTGCTTTCCTTACTTCCTCCCTTTTGTATCCCATGACACACCTATTACTCCCTTCACTATATCCCCCTTCACTCCCTGGCCTATCTATATAGCGCTACAATCCCCTGACAACAGGCTATGGCAGAGGTTATAAGTGGAATCTGTTTAGCGGGGTCCAAAAGTGTTGCCACATATCGCAGTCGTGGATGTATTTTTCAAGTCACTAATAATTACTACTATTGCACGGCCTGTAGAGGGTATTGGTGACGTAGCGTGATGCTGTAGGAAGGATGGTATATAGTAGCTACTAGAGGGGCACGTGAGAGGATTAGAACTAGAGAACACGAGAAATAACGCATTAAAATACACAGAGGTAGTGGTGGTGGTCGAGCTTACAATCAAGCAGCGGTGCCGCTGTTCCGCCTTCAAGCAGCGGAACACAATATTTTCACATCATGTATGTCTTCCATTACTAATATTGTCTTCCAGAATCACTGATAATAAATATATTTTAAATCAGACCTTGGAAACAGCATTATTTTGATATTGCAAAACTTAGTTACGTATAATGTTCTATAGATTGTGGCACCACCGCTCACGCAGCCCGCCAAAAGAATTGGAGGCTCCGAATCTTTTGCCTCCAGACGCACGTCTTTCAAGGTCACACAAACAGGAAGTGACGTCACGATGACGTCACGTTGGCAAGACGGACGTAGCAATTACGTGTAGTCTGAACCCCGCATAAGTCGGCACCTCTCGACGTGATCGCTGCGGGTAGCGCGGGGCAAATTTGCATGACTGAGATCTTTACCACAGAAGCACCACAGAAAATCGCCAGGGAGAAAATGACTACATGGCAACACGCGATCATGTCGAGAGGCGCCGACGTGGGACTGGCCACTATCGTGGCATCTGGCAACTCTGCATTACACGTGACGTCCCATGAGCAGGAAGTTCATGGCCAGCATCCTGGCCATGAGCTTCCTGGCCATCCTGAGCCATCCTGGCCATCTATGGCCTCATCCATTTATTTATATAATATATATATATATATATATATATATAATAGAGAGAGAGAGAGAGGAGAGAGAAGAGAGAGAGAGAGAGGAGAGAGAGAGAGAGAGAGAGAGAGAGGAGAGAGAGAGAGAGAGAGAGAGAGAATTATAAAGGTTTTTTGGTTACTCACTCATATCTCTCACTCATCTCTCTTTCACTTATATCTCTCTCTCTCTTTCACGGAGAGAGAGAGAGAGAGAGAGAGAGAGAGAGAGAGAGAGAGAGAGAGAGAGAGAGAGAGAGAGAGAGAGAGAGAGAGAGAGAGAGAGAGAGAGAGAGAGAGAGAGAGCGGTCGACGCCGCCGCGATTTATTTAGTTAACGCTAATGTTTGTATGGTACTACTGTATGTATCAGAAAACGAAATATGTCAATGGAAAGTTAATAAAAGTCTGCTTCTATTGATATCTGCCATCTTATAAGCTGTCCCACAAAGTTATACATGACGACGAGTTTTAAGCGAATGTTAAGTTCATCATATTTCTTTAGTCTCATAATGACCTTTATTTAATATGTTTTACCATGTTTTATGTGATACTCTTATAGAACAAGCATTTCCGAAGATAACAGTCTATCCTTTATACATGTATAACATGATATACTGCGGGGTAATGCCTTGAGAACTTTCCCGGGTCTAGAGTGAACGAAGAGGCCTTGGCGCTAAGATGGCGCCAGTAGCGTTTAACATAGGGCCTATGAATGGCGTTACCCTCTTACATATAGATACCATAGAGCTGGGGGAATAGGCGAGCGGGACAGGGCTGAAGAGCCAGAGTACGGAAGACAGTGGGAGGGGATACTCGCGCTGACGTCACGGAATCAACTCAGCTCCGCCCAGTTGGCAGACCTGTATATACGGCCTTGGATCAGTGGATCAGTGGACTGGTCTGGGGTTGGTCCTTTGGCGCGCCATTCTGTGGTTAGCCAGTATTTTTCTTTATTAAATCTGAAAACATCTATAAATCTTTAGTATATTGAAGCTTCCGGTAGTTTTATCCACTAATCCATAACTGATATCCAAAGAAAGTTACACATTCCTGCTTTTCGATCCGCCCAACCTAACGATATTTTATTTATAACGTCGACTAACAGATTTTCTTTATCGAACGTAAGGCATTTATCACGAATAGTTTAACACTACTTTTCATTAGTAAATGAACCACTGAAACCATAATTCTAAGAGTTAACGTAGGAACTTTCTGAATGCCTGTTCTATCAAGTAGGCTAGTGAACGGCGATCACTGAATGACTGGGTGTTTGCGGTGCGCTCTTAGCATAATGGCCTCCACAGACTGTAAATCCTCGTGCTTTGTAATTAGAGGCCCAGTATCTCGGTACTAATGACGCCCGCTGTCGACCCCGGTAGCATATTACCCAAGTCTGGAAACTAACCTAACCTAACCGTAACCTAACGTAACCTAACCTGACGTGTTCAAGAGTAGTAGGCGAACATTTCTAGGTTTGGGTATTATGCGACCCAGCAGTGCAGCGGCGGTGTTAGCTCAACTCTTGTTTATGGGTTATTCCGAAAGCAAAACAATAAATACTACATTCGCATAACAATTTATGAGATGTTTAATTAATTTGGCTATTCCCCCCCCACTGACGCGCGTGTTTAATATTATGCATTAAGTCAATGAGACTCAGGAAGACTTGGTGGCAAAGGTGTGAATTTATGATGAACATGTAAATACTTTGATGTATATTCGATGCATTACATAAAATGAACATGTCCATAATTTGACGTATATTGGATCCATGAACAACAAATTAACAGCAACATCCATTGCATGTCATGAGATCTCCCGCAACGTAGAGAGAGAGAGAGAGAGAGAGAGAGAGAGAGAGAGAGAGAGAGAGAGAGAGAGAGAGAGAGAGAGAGAGAGAGAGGAGAGAGAGAGAGAGAGGAGAGAGAGAGAGAGAGAATAACAAAAAGAGAAACAAACAGAAAAAGAGAAAGAGAAGAGAAAACTCAGGAGAAAAATATATGACCTTGAGCGAAAACATAATAATTACACGAAGCATAATAATTACCAATAATGAGAATGTCCTCAAAACAATGTATTACCGATATAAGATAAGGCTTCGTGTCGAGAAGTGTTGCGTGAGGGGCGGCGGAGGGGCAACAAATCATGACATAAGAATAACAGGAAACCCTCGACGCATAATTCCCTTCATGAAAACACAAGAGCAAGGAAATGCTAGGTTGTGTTAATGTTCTTGTTTTCATAATCTATTTTGATAGTGATGTATATAACTTTGTGCAGATATGTAATAAATAACAATACTCACTTACTCACTCACTCACTCACTCACACGCACACACAAATAAACACATACATACACACACACAAATACACAAACGCATACAAACACACATCACACACACACACACACACACACACAACACACACACACAAAACACACACACACAACACACACACCACACACACACACACCACAACACACACACACACACACACACACACACACCACACACACACACACACACACACACACACACACACACACACACACACACACACACACACACACACACACACACACACACACACACACACACACACACACGGGTACTCCGTAGTGTAGTGGTAGCACGCTCGGTTCACAACCGAGAAGTCCCGGGTGCATATTAACAATACGCTAGCCTTTTCGGCAGGCCGCTCCAGCCTCCCGCATTGGCGCCTCCTCCAGCCGCTTGGCTCCGCCCACTCTTGAGTTTGAGCTTGAGTCGGGAGTCACCCAGCGGATGCTGTCGGTGAAGCCTTTGGTCTGGCGTTCTTGTTTATGGCGTTCAGGCGTTTCATCCTTCCTCTCTCTGCATCACATTCATCACATCATTCATTACTGATTCATCACATTCATCACTGAGGGGCCCCCTGCCTCTCATTCTCTCTCATACGTGCTCTCCAAGGATTCTTTTACACTCAACTTGGTGGAAAGATACTATATATGAGTCTGGCGAGAAGATATCGGTGAAGCCTTTGGTCTGGCGTTTAGGAGTTTCATTTTCCCCTCCTTCCTCTCTGCATCACATTCATACGGTGTCCCACATCACTGAGGGGCCCCCTGGCTCTCATTCTCTCACACGTGCTCTCCAAGGATTCTTTTACACTCAACTTGGTGGAAAGATACCATATATGAGTCTGGCGAGAAGATATGCAAGCAGATACTACTGTGATTGAGATAGATATGTTTGAGTGTTGCCACGCGATAATCCATAGGCTACATTTCCGTGTTTGAAATAATAAAAGTTCATTATTGAGCTAGCATCTTGTTCTTGTGGAAATGATATGATAGACTGGCTGAAATTAATATATTGGGTGTCCTAATCGGCGCTGGTGAGCGCTATTCGGCTAAAAAAATAAGCTGGGATTCTAGACAACCTTTCTACCAATTTTTCAGACTCCAACCACATTGCAGTACGCATGATATCCTTCTACAATTAGAGCACAACCCTCAGAAGTTTATAATTTTTAAGCATAGACACGTCACCTCCAAGGGTAATAAAATATATTATCCTTGGTAGCCTCCTTGTACCTAGAGGGATAAGATAAGATTTTCATCCTATCTAGACACTTTGCAAGTACCAACTACAAGGTTATTGACTATACAAAGCGCCGCCACGTCAGCACGAACTAGGCGGACTCGAACCGCTGACCGAATGCACAGGGACGCTGCACATTGCGAGCTCACGTCTCTACCAACCTTGCCACCCTGACGGGCTACCTAGAGGGAGCTTGCGACTCTACCTCTCATAGTGCTATATAATGTCTTTAACTTTCCAGCTTCTTACTTTTCAGCATACTCTTAGACTGTCGGTATAAGAAAAATCGCACACTCACCGTTGTGGAGGAATGTTACCATCATGATGAGTTAGGTTACCAACGTTAGGGTGGTAGATATTCAACTATACACCTATGTAGACTATGCATCTATAGATCTTTCTGCTCCATGGACCAAAGTTGGCTGTTGTGACCAGAGGAAGGCCATTTTTTTTTCCCTACTCTCCACAAAATACACCAGTGCAGCCATTATACATTAGTCATGGGGTAGTCAGTGCAGAGTCAATAGGGAGATTTAAAGGGAGGCTTGACAATTTCATGGATGGGGATGAAAGATGGATGTAGGTAGTGTTAAGTAACAGGAACTACCTCGTGTAGGTCTCACGGTGTATACCCAATGCGGCCGCAGAACCAATGCGGCCGCGGGCCCAATGCGAGCGAGAACCAATATTATAAATTATTATACAGGCAGGCAGAGGGGTCGCGTGCGGAGGGGTGGGGAGGGGAGTGCGCTCATTCATTAAATAATTTATGTACTGTTATCAAGATATTATTATGAAAAAGGATTTCAAACCTTTAAGCATGTCCAATCAATCTGGCCATGATTTACGCGTATCGCCTATCGGTATGCGGCTCTTGTGATGCCTGTGTAGCGCTGTGTATTCCCTACACAATTGGGTGTATGGTTTGTTAACCTTATTGTATCCTAGGAAACTTTCTCTTAATGAGCTTCCATCGTAAAAATTACTTTTGGAGATATAATATAAGATGTTATTTATCAGGAGGAGAGAGAAAGTGTTTATGTGCGCCTCACTCTTCTTCCTCTGTGATCTGGTCCTAGTGTAAAATATAATACCTTTTATTTATTTGGTTAATCAGATGAAATTGAATGAGTTACAACTTTTGTTACAATTAGAAGGGTAAATATGCAGTTTCAACTAATACTCCCTATTGAACAATACCCTCCTGATACACTATGCGGCCGCATAGGGTCGGCGGCCGCATTGGGTCGCGGCCGCATTGGGTGGAGACCGGTCTCACGACCTCATGTAGCTTCCTTATGTTCTTATTTACCTCCCATTTCTTCTTACCACCACCACCCAGTGGAAGCTCCACCAAACAGCAATCTTTCTTGTAGCAGAACATTTTGTCATCAACCAAATACACTTTTAAACACTCCCTCACTGCCCTTCAACACTCCACTCACCATCTCACACACACACACACACACCAACGCTGTGTCTCAACATACTCATGCTGACACGTCTGTCCTGTAGTAGCAGACACCTGCACCTACAATGGATGCCCCCTAAAACACAGATGATTATACATTCAACCTGCATGGCCCCTGAAATCAACAAAATTGTGCACAACTCTCTTGCTTGCTGCAAATATGTCAGATGGCTTGCTGGAGGATCAGTTTCTAAACATCATACTTGAATACTGGATAGAAGTATATATTAGGAATATATATATATATATATATATATATATATATATATATATATATATATATATATATATATATATATATTATATATATATATATATATATATAATATATATATATATATATATAATTATATATTATATATATATTATATTATATATATATATATATATATATATATATTATATATATATTATATATATATATTATATATATAATATATATATATATTATATATATATATATATATATATATATATATATATATATATATATTATATATATATAAGCGAAAGTGTGAGTGTCTGTCTGTCTGTCTGTATGTCCGCGATAGGTGCCGCCCCCAGTGCCCCAATCCCATCATATGGCACAGTTTTGGAATCAGCTCGACCAGGGGTACATTTTAAGCCCACTTATGAAATGCTCCGATCACTTTTATTTTATTTCTATTTTTAGTAGCCTATTAGCGAGAATTGTGAAAAAAAAAATGTGGGTTGCGAGAATTGAGGAAACCTTGATGTAGGGTGATGGGTAATGGGTGAGTGAATGGGTGGGGTAATGGGTGTGGTGTGATGGGTGAGTGAATAAGTGGGGGGTGATGGGTGATGGGTGAGGGAATAGGTGGGGGGTGATGGGTAATGGGTGAGTGAATGGGTGGGGGGTGATGGGTAATGGGTGAGTGAATGGGTTGGGGGTGATGTGAATGGGTTGGCGTTAATACATACATTTCTACATCCATGATTTCAGGAAAGTTAGAAGGGGCTATCTGGAGAGTCTGTGTTTGGTGGGCCTTCGGCCCACCAATAGCCCTCCACAGGAGCTAGCCAAAAAGTCCGCCCGGAGGGCAGCTTTGCGGCTAGTATATATATATATAAATTATATATATAAATAGGGGAGGCGGTAGCGGAGTGGTTAGCGTCTCCGACTGGCGTTCTCGGTGACCCGAGTTCGATCCCCGAAGAAACCCAAAACCTTTCTGTGCCGTCGAGTGCCCTAAGAACACCCACATGCCCTGCCTATCAACTCTACCTTCGATTGCGAGTGCATCGGAGGACACAGGAGGGCGGCATGAGCCTCTAATCACAGGCGTCCCTTTAAGAATCCTGCCTGTGCCACCACGGGCGAGGACCAACCATCAGAGCCCTCAAGTGAACCTCCAGAGCCTACCAACTGAGCCCTGGATCACCGCTGCCTACAGGCGCTATAGGCACAAATGTAAAAAAAAATATATATATATATATATATATATATATATATATATATATATATATATATATATATATATATATATATATATATATTTAGTATATATATATATATATATATATATATATATATATTTAGTATATATATATATATATATATTATATATATATATATATATATATATATATATATATATATATATATTATATATATATATATATATATATATACTAGCCGCAAAGCCGCCCTCCGGCGGACTTTTGGCTAGCTCCTGCGGAGGGCTATTGGTGGGCTTTCGGCCAACACCTGTGTTTGGTGGGCCTTCGGCCCACCAAACACAGATTCTCCTGATAGCCCCTTCTAACTTTCCTGAAATCATGGATGTAGAAATGTATGTATTAACGCCTTACCCATCACCCCCCACCCATTCACTCACCCATTACCCATCACCCCCCACCCATTCACTCACCCATTACCATCACCACACACCCATTCACTCACCCATTACCCATCACCTCCCGCCTATTCCCTCACCCATCACCCATCACCCCCAACCCATCACCCCCCACCCATTCACTCACCCATCACCCCACACCCATTACCCATCACCCCACCCATTCACTCACCCATTACCCATCACCCTACATCAAGGTTTCCTCAATTCTCGCAACCCACATTTTTTTTCACAATTCTCGCTAATAGGCTGCTAAAAAAAAAAAAAAAAAAAAAAAAAAAAGTGATCGTATCACCTCATAGGTGGGCTTATAATGTGCCCCTGGTCGAGCTGGTTCCAAAACTGTGCCATATGATGGAATTGTGCCACGGGGGGCGGCACCTATCGCGGACATACACACAGACACACACACACTTTCGCTTATATTATTATAGATATATATATATATATATATATCAAAGTGGAGTCGAAAGCTCCCTCTAGGTACAAGGAGGCTACCAAGGATAATATATTTTATTACCCTTGGAGGCTACTAAGGTGACGTGTCTATGCTTAAAAATTATAAACATCTGAGGGTTGTGCTCTAATGGGGAGTTTTCTAATAAGCTCACGCTCAAGCCTGTCTCTCAGGCTGTCACATCCTCAGCACTTTCAGCCTGAATGATCTATCATTTACCGTAAATTCCCTGTGCTTTTTTGGGACAGATCAGAATTACCCTTCAATACAACAACTGAAACAGTTCTTAATAAAAAAATGTAGTTTATCATTTTATTTGTCTGCACTTGGTGAAAATATTGGCAAAACAATTGAATACTTGAAAACTCATTCTTTAAAAATCGTCTTTTCATGGAAAAACGCAAGTTCAAGCAGAATGAGGCTTCAGGAAATATCTACTTGTATGTAAGCATTCACTGAGTACCTGTTTTGGGTGTCTGTCTGTCTTGCGACGAACATTTAACCAAGAAGTAATTTAAGTTCTTGGCACCTCAACGAACAGTCCGGGATGGAAGACAGTTGAAAGCGTTTGTTTACTATTTCCGTCTCGAAAGACGAAAGTCTCCTTTATGTGGGAAACGGTATGTAGGAGCGGATGCCACGAATATTCCAGAAGAGGATAGAGAGTGTGATGAGATAAGCGGGTGATAATAGTTAGGATGACAGTCTCTGGTATTGAGAAGTTAGGAGTATCAGAGATATGAGCCATGAGGTAAGAAGCGGGGGCGCTGAGCTGAATTCCTACCTGTGTGGTGTCTACAGGAAAGTGGATGATAACAGATCCTGCCGGCGTGATGGTTTCTGTGGAGATGCTGAACGCCACACTCTGTTTTGGTTAAATGTTCGTCGTAAGAGAGACATATACACCCAAAACAGGTACTCAGTGAATGCTTACATACAAGTAAATATTTCCTGAAGCTTCATTCTGCTTGAACTTGCGTTTTTTTATGAAAAGACGATTTTTAAAGATTGAGTTTTCAAGTATTCAATTGTTTTGCCAATATTTTCACCAGGTGTAGACAAATAAAATGATAAACTACATCTTTTATTAAGGACTGTTTCAGTTGTTGTATTGAAGGGTAATTCTGATATGTCCCAAAGAAGTACAGAGAATTTACGGTAAATGATAGATCATTCAGCCTCACAGAGCAGAGGATGTGAGATGCGCGAGGGACATCTGGCGGCTTAGCTTTGAAAACTCCCCATTGTAGAAGGATATCGTGCGTACTGCAATGTGGTTGGAGTCTGAAAAATTGGTAGAAAGGTTGTCTAGAAGCCAGCTTATTTTTTTAGCCGAATAGCGCTCACTAGCGCCGATTAAGACACCCAACATATAGGTGCCTTGCACTGACGTCACGATCTAGCGGCTTCAAGCCAAATGCCGCCCGTTGGAGCTAGGTGGAAGTCCAGCAAACTCCACTTGCAGCCCGTGTTTGCCAGCTTATGGTAATTTTCCACTACCAAATATATGTTTATCAGTATAAAAGATATACTGTTATCCTCGGAATTGTTTGTTCTATAATATTATCAAATAAAAAACCGTAAAACACACTAAAGAAATGCCATTATGAGACTCTGAAGAAATATGCATGAGCTTAATATTCACTTACACTTCGCTATTTAATATTTTGCGAAAAACTTTTTACATGGAGAATATCAATAGAACCGGAATTTTATTAGCTTTCCATTGATGTATTTCGTTTTCTGATAAATGAATTAGCAGCATGCATAAATTAGCGTTAACTAAATATATAACATCATCAATCGGGAAAAAATTACCCGATTTCATGATGTTATTTATTTAGTTAACGCTAATTTATGCATACTGCTAATTCATTGATCAGAAAACAAAATATATCCATGGAAAGCTAATGACATTCCGCTTCTATTGATATTCTCCATGTAAAACGTTGTCCCGCAAAATATTAAATGGCGAAGAGCTTAAGTGAATATTATATTTCATGCATATTTCTTGAAAGTCTCATAATGGCATATCTTTTAGTGTGTTTTTAGATTTTTTATTTGATAATAGTATAGAACAAACATTTCCGAAGATAACAGTATATCTTTTATACTGATAAACATATATTTGGTAGGGTAAAATTACCATAAGCTGGTAAACACGGGCGGCAAGTGGAGTTTGTTGGTCCTCCACACTCGCATCTCTCGCGTCTGTCGCAGCCACAACAAGGGCTGTGACGTCACGTGCAAGGCACCTATTCATCTCAGCCAGTTTATCATATAATTTCCACAAGAACAAGATGCTAGCTCAATAATAAACATTTATTATTGCAAACACGGAAATGTAGCCTATGGATTATCGCGTGGCAACACTCAAACATATCTATCTCAATCACAGTAGTATCTGCTTGCATATCTTCTCGCCAGACTCATATATGGTATCTTTCCACCAAGTTGAGTGTAAAAGAATCCTTGGAGAGCACGTATGAGAAAATGAGAGCCAGGGGGCCCCTCAGTGATGTGGGACACCGTATGAATGTGATGCAGAGAGGAAGGAGGGGAAAATGAAACTCCTGAACGCCAGACCAAAGGCTTCACCGATATCTTCTCGCCAGACTCATATATAGTATCTTTCCACCAAGTTGAGTGTAAAAACATCCTTGGAGAGCACATATGAGAGAGAATGAGAGGCAGGGGGCCCCTCAGTGATGAATGTGATGAATCAGTAATGAATGATGTGATGAATGTGATGCAGAGAGAGGAAGGATGAAACGCCTGAACGCCATAAACAAGAACGCCAGACCAAAGGCTTCACCGACAGCATCCGCTGGGTGACTCCCGACTCAAGCTCAAACTCAAGAGTGGGCGGAGCCAAGCGGCTGGAGGAGGCGCCAATGCGGGAGGCTAGAGCGACCTGCCGAAAAGAGCGTATTGTTAATATGCGTCCCGGGTTCGATCCCCGGGCGGAGCGGAGAAAGATGGGCTGTTTCCTTAAACCCGACCCTCTGTTCACCCAGCAGTGAATGGGTACCGGGTGTTAGCCAGGTGTTTGTGACCCGCTTCCCGGGTTGATGGTTTCGGCCTACATTAAAGGATGATGGATGAATGGCCATGGGTGAATGATCAAATGTGGCAATGGAGACGGGGCCATACGAATGTAGCTCAGGCCCTGTAAATCTAGTTGTATTCATCAAGTTGTATAACTAGATGAATACAACTAGATGAATACACGCACACGCACACACACACACACACACACACACACACACACACACACACACACACACATACTGCCTCAATATAAATGATCACTTGTAACCTTTTAAAGCACCCCATTATAATACCACATTATGAGCCGCTGTATTTAGTAGCAGGTCGTCGGTGTGACAATCATTAATATGACACACAGACACCAGCGCTCCATTACGATGATTAGGATGATGCACGCGGAACAAACCTCATCCGAAACCACCGGAACGGAATAATGAAAGGGAAATTAATGCGACACCGGCATTACACTGGCTGGATATGTTTTTTGTTGTTGTTGTTGACCTTGAAATGAGCAAATGTTATGTGATGTAAAATTAAATGTATATATGTATTCAGTATATCGGCACTGACGTCACAAAGGCTGCTTGCTTTCTATGTACAACAGAAGGAGAGGAGAGTTTCCATGTACTTCAGGAGAAGGAGAGTATCCATGTACTACGGAAGGAGTAGAGTTTCCATGTACTACAGGAAGAGGAGAGTTTCCATGTATTACAAAAGGAGAGGAGAGTTTCCATGTACTACAGAAGGAAAGGAGAGTTTCCATGTACTACAGAAGGAGAGGAGAGTTTCCATGTACTGCAGGAGAGGAGTTTCCATGTACTTCATAAAATAGTTTCCATGTACTACAGAAGGAGGAGCTTATCAATGTACTTACAGAAGGGTCTATGAACAGAACTACTATATTATTTTTTTTACATCACAAAGGACTGGCCAAGTAACAACAAAAAGAGGTAACACAAAGCCCGCTTAGTTGCCAGTCAACTATAAAGAAGACAGTAAGCGAATAAAAAAAAAAAGAGGGTTGGGCCAATTTAGTTCGGGAGGTGTCTTGTTACTCTTCTCTTGAAAAGATTTAAGTCGTAGGAAGGTGGAAAAATATATATAGGAAGACTGTTCCAGAGTTTACCAGTGAAAGGGATGAAAGAGTAAAGATACTGATTAACTCTTGCATTAGGAAGATGGACATAATAGTGATGAAAATAAGTAGAAAGTCTTGTGCAGCGAGGCCGCGGGAGGGGGGGGGGAGGTATGCAGTTAGCAAATTCAGAAAAGCAGTGAGCAAGAAAATAACGGTAGAAGATAGCAAGAGAAGCAGCATTGCGGCGGTAATTTAAAGATTGAAGACAGTCTGTCAGAGGAGGGGAGTTGATGAGACGAAAAGGTTTTGACTCAACCCTGTTTAGGAGATCTGTATGAGTGGATCCTCCCCAAACATGCGAGACATACATACTCCATACATGGGCGGATAAGGCCCCTGTAGAGAGC
>JACEEZ010018214.1:50000-60000 GCA_016584305.1 Chionoecetes opilio
CGGAGAAGATCGTCCACGTAGATGTTCCACAGACAGACCACGGCCCCAACACAGAACCCTGTGGGACTGACGCTTCCACTGGCAGGGACTCAGAAGCCTGCCCGTTGACGACGACCTGGAAGGTTCTTCCCTGCAGATAGTTCCCAGGAGCAGCAGGTCACCCTGGATGCCTTTGGCTCGGAGTTTTTCAAGAAGGCCTCCGTGCCACAACCTGTCGAAGGCCCCCGCTATGTCAAGGGCCACCACGACAGTGTCCTAGCCGTCATCCAGGGCGTCCTGCCAGTTTCGGGTAAGGAGCATCAGCAGGTCAGAGGTGGACCGTCCAGGTCTGAACCCAAACTGTTGGTCCGAGAGGAGGTAGTTATCGCTGAGGTGACGACAGATTACCTCTGCCACGATCCTCTCGAACACTTTCCCCACCACAGACAGCAAGGAGGTGGGCTTGTAGTTTTTTGGGTCAGATCTGGAACTCCTCTTGTGAACAGGAGGTTCTCTCTCTCTCTCTCTCT
The DNA here is from genome assembly GCA_016584305.1 of Chionoecetes opilio. NCBI lineage: Eukaryota > Metazoa > Arthropoda > Malacostraca > Decapoda > Majidae > Chionoecetes > Chionoecetes opilio. The sequence continues at coordinate 50,510 of JACEEZ010018214.1, forward strand.
CTCTCTCTCTCTCTCTCTCTCTCTCTCTCTCTCTCTCTCTTCTCTCTCTCTACCCGTCAGGGTGGCATGGTTGGTAGAGCCGTGAGCTCGCGTGCAGAGTCCCTGCATTCGGTCAGCGGTTCGAGTCCACCAGGTTCGTCCTGGCGTGGTGGCGCTTTGTATAGTCAATAACCTTGTAGTTGGTACTTGCAGTGTCTAGATAGGATCAAAGTATCTTATCTTATCTCTCTCTCTCTCTCTCTTTATCTCCCTCCCTCTCTCTATCTATCTATCTATCTCCCCTCTCTGTGTTTCTCTCTCACTGTTTATCTTAGTTCATCTTTCTATTTCTGCTTCTCTTTCTCTTTATATCTCTGTTTCTATAACTCCTCTCTCTCTCTCTCTCGCTCTATCTCACACACACACACACACACACATACACATACACACACACACACACACACACACACACACACACACACACACTAGCCTTCGGTTTAGTGTCGGCTTAGATACGCTCTGCAACACTTTACAGCCATTGATCCGCAAACACACTCTTCTTCAGGACAGTCTATTTCAATTCTTTGCCAGAAAATAACACCTCAACCCACCCTGTCCCCGCATCGAGTAAGTAAATGGAATCGTAATAAAGTACTAACACATCCTGTCCATCATACAAACGAACAGCTGTAAGACATGCGAATATCTTGACAGCGAAGAAGTTTATCGAGTGTAGCAAGAAAACAGGGAATATTTGACCCAGCTGAGGTGATGTTTTTTATTGCAATAACAAATTGGACATTAACGACATTGATTGCCAACAACAGCCATTACCTCAAATGATGCACCGCCCATGAATACCTTCATTTTTATTCTTATTTTTCTTACGTTGGAGCCTATTGCGCTTGTAGGCTTTTCATTTGCCTTGGGGGCTCAGGTGATTGGCCCAGCATATTCTTGAGGGCTCTGATGATTGGCCCTGCATATTATTGAGGGCTCTGATTGTTGGCCCTCGCTCGTGGTGGCGCAGGCTAGATTTTTATAGTGACACCCGTGATGGTTTTCTGTTATGGTTTGACCTGAGGCTCATGCTACCACCTGGTGCCCTCCACTGCATGTGTAGTCGCAGTCTAAGGTGATTCTTTCAGCATGTGGATATCTTCAGCCACTCGACGATGGAAGAAACAGTTGCTCCTGGCGGGACTTGAACTCGGGACTTTGTGCTCCCAACTACCAGACTTTTCTAACGCGTTAATGATTTTCGAAATAGTTGCCCACGGCGGGAATCGAACTCGGCATATCGAGCTCATCACTCCAAGATGCTAACTAACTATTTGACCACCACTTCTCTAAATTTCCTCTATTCCTGGTATAGATTTAAGAAATAAAAAGTCATAATTTTAAAATGGACTTAAAAAAATATCACCATCCATAGCTTACTCATAATTCTCAGTTGACCTTCACAGATACAAGTATTACGGTCAAAGGTCTTGCGTCATCCTTACAACCTTTACGGCACAGAATACCACCACACTACACCATCGTGGTTAATGTGGAAAGTTCAAGGCGTTGCTATTTTTTTTTTCTCTCTCTCTCTATGAAGGGTGAAGGGTGAAGGGTGTGCGAGTATTCAGAGTGAACCCGCTTGCCTATTACCAATCGCGCGGCGGGGCAACCACTTTCATCAATCAGCGGCGTTTGTTACCCTCGGCCCTGAGCTGGAAGCAGGGGGGGCAGGGAAGATACTTTTTACCTATACAATCAGAGGCAGGCCATGGGGTGAATACATATGAAGGAGCATTAAAAAAAATAGTAATAATAATAACAGTGTAACACCAAAAACATAATAACAATAACAGTGTTACACCCCCCAAAAAAATACCAGTGTAACACCAAAAAATAATAATAATAAGTGTAACACCTAAACCAAATATTGATAAGTTTACAGACCCAAAAGAAATGTCAATTAAAGTGCCTTGAAATGTTATGAATGAAAAAATGTGAGGTTATGGTATAAATGAAACACTTCAGGATTATTTCTACTTAAAGAGGAAGGAGAGAGGATGAGCTTTTTATGCATTAGTATTTTTACTAGTTATTACTTTATATATTAATATATTTTTATTATTTATTATTATTTGTTTATTACTATTTATCATTATCATTATTATATATTTCTACTTTACGGGAAGGAGAGAGGATGAACTTTGTTGTTAAGTCTTACAGTAGACCAGAGGTGGGCACCGCAAACGAAAATCTACTTCCGCAAACGCAAATCCGCAAACCCCAATCATTACGTTCCGCAACCGCAAGTCCGCAAATTTCTTGAAGTTCACACTTCTGCAACCGCAAGTTCGGAAACCGAAAACCAATTAGGGGATATTTTATCTGCATGTATTGCAAAAAGTAGAGGTAAATCACTTTGTAGTAGTAGTAAATGTATATATTATTTACTAAATCACTTATGGCAATAATTATTGATATATATATATATATATATATATTATATATATATATATATATATATATATATATATATATATATATATATATATATATATATATATATATATATATATATATATATATATATATATATATATAATATATTATATTTATTTTTTTTTTTTTTTTTTTTTTTCATACTTACCCCTCAGCGCCCCACATATGTTATAGCTCACATTTCATCTTTCCCTCATTGTGACCACTCACTCAATAATATCAACTTAAGTGCACACTAAGGGGTAATAATTACTATAAGTACACTACACTCCAAATTATATTCCATTGATAAGATATCAGACCCTTAACCTCAGACTCCTCATTCAGAGATCTCTGTTGATAATTCCATCTTGAGCAGGTCCATGTTCCCCTTCATGAAGACCAATCTCTCAAAATTATCGGAGGTCAGCCTCGCTCTCTTGGTCTTCATGATGCCTGACCCCTGGAAGAACAGTCTCTCCAAAGTAGCAGAGCTGGGTATGGTCGAGTTGTACTTAACAAACACATCTACCCAGGCGGCACGAAAAAGGGCGGGGAACATGGCCTGCTCCAGCAGCTTTTTCCTCTGCTTCTCTGAACACCAACTCCCAAGCTCTTTCTCCATCTTGTTGGAGAGGCGGGTAGAGTTGGTGCCCTCTGTAGCTGTGTGTCCTGGGCTCATCAAAGCATGGAAAATATAGATACATTTGTAATATATATATAAAGTAAAAACATTATGTAATCGGAGTCAGAAAAAAATATACTGCTAATTAGAAGAAAAAAAAGCTTAGATTGTTTAAAAAATATATTATTGCACTTAAATCATAAATATTACAATAATTTAACAGCATGACGCGCAATATTGCTAATATAATGACTTGGAGTAATGAACTGTTACAACTGAACTGAAGATGCAGTAGATTTTGATAAAATTAACAAGTCTAACCTTGAAAAATCCATCCTCTTCGTCTTCATCTGGGCTGCTGCCTTCTGAGGTATCCAAGACAGCCTGCTCCGTGACATCGAAAAGCAGTCTTGATTTCACGGCATCTACATTTTCAAGGTTAAGAAGGCGGACCACATGCAGCTTGAAGAGGGGGTGGATTGCTGTCAATCAATCATTGGGGGCATACGCTGGGGGGCTCGTTTCCTCGTCCACCCTACGACGACACTACCGGGGATCACCACGCGCGGGTCCCCATGCAGGCTCCCTTTCCATACCAAGCAAATCTCGACAGGAAACATCAACTTGCCCCAGCAACGAGCATTGTGGGCGCCCTATTAGCCTCCTCCACGCCGGCTTGTCTCTTACAGATACAACCCGATGGGAAGGATCGTTTTCAGAAAAGCGTTCCACATGCCCATATAACCGAAATTGGCGCTGACGGACTATGCACGTAAATGGCCTCGATTCAGTCTCACGGTGCAATCGCTGATTTGACACGTAATCATCCCAGCGATACCCCATGATTCTGCGAAGACACTTAGCACCAAAGCCGATCCTCCCTTAGCCTTGCTTAGTACCAAAGGCATCGATTCGCCTCTTCAAGTTGCTATTTAGTGTCCATGTCTCACAACTATATGTTAGGGAGAATGACAGGGATTACAAGCGACTTGAAGATCCGGAGCTTTGTCCTCCTGCACAGGTACCGACAAAGTCAAATACTCGTGCTGAGCGAGTTCATAAAACCGTAGGCTATGCCAATCCGCCGTAAGACTTCTTGACGTGACCCGCCATCATTATGGACTGCGCTACCAAGGTATCTAAAACTGTCCAAGATCTCAATGTCCTCGCAGCACACATGAACAGACTGTACTGTTTCATCTAGTAAGCCTCCAAATACCCGGACCTTGGTCTTAAGCCAGGAGACCTCAAGCCCCAAATAAAGGCTTTGCCTCCTCGTGCAGTGCCTCACGAGCCATCACCAGGACCTCCAGCGACTCAGCAAAGATTTCTACATCATCGGCAAAAACAAGATCAGTGATCTTGGTGTTACCGAAGGATGCTCCACAATCACTTTGATTTACAACTTTGCCTAACACTCAGTCCATACAAATGTTGAAAACTTATGGGGCAAGGACGCATCTTGCCTCACTCCTGTTTTCACAGGAATGAAGCTGGATAAATCTCTCCCACACATCACAGCACTCTCAGTCCCAGAGTGCAGGATTGCTGTGGCCATAAAAAAATCCATTTGATCAAAGAGGGAGTCACTGGTGGGCAAGCCGCGTTCTCTTGACGGTGCGCGTAGCTGCTCAGGAATCATGTTCAAAATTGAGTTTGCAGACATATTTGCGTTTGCGGAAGTGCTTCCGCAAACGCAAATCCGCAAACATGTACAATTCCGCAAATCCGCAAACGAATTCGGACTTGTAGAAGTTGCGGTTTGCGGAAGTGTTTGCGGAAGTGCCCACCTCTGCAGTAGACAGTATTGGGCAGCCTGGCCTTATTAACTAACACACGACCCACGCATTGAGGATAAATATAACGATACAATATTGTCAGTAATTAACATTTATTTGATTTTATAATAGCATTCATTTGCATAGATTTTGCGTCAGTATTGGGTTGTGATGATCCCTCAAGCAGGCTTGGGTTACGCTGAGCCCCGCACACCCGGATACCTACCTCTGCGCACCCGCCACGAACGCCACAAGTAGTTATCGTTATCAAGCCCGCTCAGGTTCAGCACGAGTAACTAGGGCGGCAGGCGAAGGGAAGATGCTAGAGATTTGTTCAAATGCGTAAAAAAATAGTTAATATATTCATGTCATTTAAGTTCTTATTGCTACCATTTCCCTTCATTATTACCATTTCCCCTCATTTCCCTTCATTACTATCATTTCCATTCATTACTACCATTTCCCCTCATTTCCCTTAATTACTACCATTTCCATTCATTCCTACTTTTCCCCTTCATTTCTACCATATCCATTCATTACTACCATTTCCCCTCATTACTACCATTTCCCTTCATTACTACCATTTCCCTTCACAACTACCATTTCCCTTCATTATTATAATTTCCCTACGTGTGAAATGTCTTGATGTCTTCGACTTTCACATCTAACAAATCTATATTTCTGTCTCTATTCCCCGCGTCCTTAACCCCATTCCAGTGGCACAGAACAATGTGGATGTCCTTATCAACTCCCTATATCTGTAGAGGCGCAGAGTCGTTAGATTTTACGCCCGGCAAAACCACAACATATATGTAGCGGTAGAGTGTTACCCTTTTCTGTCTTGTTATTAAAGGTAACAGGGTTCAACCCAAATAACTTACAGAGTCAATGACACCGTTGGGGTTGATTGCCAATGAATGACTATCCTGAGAGGCAGGTGTATCTTGCTTCCCTGCCCAGAGGTCATACAAGGTGGTAGCGAATAAATGTGGTCGAGCGGTTTTAAGTAAGGCTTGCTGATTTATGTAATGTATAATTATTGTAAAGGCCAAGGAATCAAGTAAGACAATATACTATTATAAATATATATTATATTATATACATATGTACACTGTAAAGTTTGAACAATACAAAGTCACGGGTTCTTACAAACGGCCAACGAAGCTTAAGTCTTATTGACAGGCCAGAACAATTATTACGGTACAATCACGCGCACTCAGATGTGTGTCTACCCACACAGACTCACATGAAGTCTTCTCTAGGAGCACCTGGGTCGCGTCTCCGATGGCTTCTGCTTTCCTTCCGGCCTCGCGGCGTGTTTTGTAGGAAAGGTTTCATTGTTGAACTGTTGTTTACACAGGAACTGTTGAGTGCGTGGAATGCGAAGGTCCGCTCGCTATTCACATGGTAATGACTCAAACATACCCAAGGCTAGCTGTGTATGTCCAGGTGAGCAATGCTTATCAACTAAGATAAGTAGCAATTAGCCACAGGCACACACAACAACTGACTGTGAATTCTCAAGAATGCAAGCAGCGAGGGAACAATACCATTATGTCCATGTAAACATTATCAAGGAGGTAGTGTCTATCCGAGTAACACAATATCAAAGATGTGTTGCTGAATGAGGTAGACACACGTACATACACCTCCAAAATGATCACATGCTGATAACATATATGTTTCATCATACACATACAAATAATCTCTATCCAGTGCCATAACAAGAGCCTACGAAAAGGGTAACGGAATACTGTCGTGGATGCGCTCCAGAAACAGTGTGTGGGTAGGAAGGCGTGCTAGAGCTATCATGAATAGGAACTGGGACATAAGAACATAAGAAAATAAGGAAGCTACAAGAGGCCGTGAGGCCTACACGAGGTAGTTCCTGTTACCTAACACTACGTACATCCACCTTTCATCCCCATCCATGAACCTATCCAGCCCTCTTTAAAGCTCCCCAATGACTCCGCACTAACTACCTGTCTACTGAGTACATTCCAGTCATTCACCACCCTATTTGTGAACAAGTTTTTCCCCATTTTTTTTTTATTTACGCTTTTCCAGCTTGAATCCGTTACTTCTTTTTCTACCCTAGTTAATAGCCGTAAGAACTTTTCATACCTCTCCTTTATTAAATCCCTTTATCCACTTAAAAACTTCTATCAGATCACCCCTTACTCTGCGTCTCTCGATGAGTGTAACTTTAATAGCTTCAATCTCTTCTCATACCTAAAGATCCCTCGAATCATTTTGGTCATCCTTCTCTGCACTGATTCTAACAACACTATATCCATCCTGTAATATGGAGACCAAAACTGAACTGCATAGTCTAGGTGAGGTCTGACTAGAGCCAGATAAAGCTTTAGAATAACTTCCGCACTTCTACTTTTAACACTTATGGTAATGAATCCTAACACTCTATTAGCTCTATTTCTAGCCTCAATACATTTTTTTCTAGGTCGGAGGTCTGGGCTCACCCTCACCACAAGATATTTTTCGCCTTCTGATCTTTTCAGCGTTACATTGCGTATGGTGTATCTATTACCAGGGTTTTTTCTACCAACATTCATAACGCTGCACTTATCAATATTAAATTCCATCTGCCATCTGTCTACCCACTCATTAAGTTTATCTAAGTATCCCTGCAATATATTTACATCAGACTGTGATCCAATAATCCTACCGACCTTAGGATCATCAGCAAACTTGCGGATATCACTGCTAATCCCACTATTCAAGGCGTTGATGTAAATCTAAAATAGTAATGGACCCAAAACAGACCCTTGTGGAACTCCACTTGTCACCTGTCCCCATTCAGATTTAGAACCATTAATTGTAACCCTTTGTTGCCTATCACTTAGCCAAGCTATGATCCAACGAAGAACCTTCCCATCTATTCCATGAGCCTTAACCTTATTTAAGAGTCGCTCGAATGGTACTTTGTCGAATGGCTTACTAAAGTCCAGGTATATTATATCATAATCCTTATCATTATTTGCCGTTTCATAAACTTTCCTATAATTACTCAATAAATTGGTGAGACATGACCTACCCTTGGTGAATCCATGTTGTGAATCATTGATCAAACTATGTTTTTCTAAGTGCTCTCTAATGTTTTTTGCAATAATAGATTCCAATAATTTACCTACCACTGACGTTAGACTAACGGGTCGATAATTTGACTTTAGTTCTCTGTCCCCCATCTTAAATATGGGGACTACATTTCCTTTCCTCCACAATAACGGCACATCGCCTATCTTAACCAATTTCCTAAAAATGTGCACTGACGACTCACTAACAACCTCTTTGCATTCTTTTAATACTCTGGGATACACTTCATCTGGTCCTGGCGACTTAAAATTCTTCATTTTATCTATACCCACTTCCACCATTTCCCTAGTTATCACAATATCTTTGAGTTTCTCCTCATCGCTTCCATTAAACATCTGTTCACTGCAGGTATTGTCTGTTTATCCTCCTGAGTAAAAACACTTAAGGAATAGTCATTTAAATTTTTACACATATCATCATCTGTATTTAAGACCTCACCCTGCTCTAATCTTAACGGCCCCACTAATTCCCTTGTCTTGGTTTTATATACCTGATAGAACCCCTTTGGGTCGCTTTTTGCCTGTCCTGCTACCTTAATCTCATAATTGTTCTTAGCTACTCGTTAAACTCTTCGCTGTCCTCGCCATCACGTTATATTGTTATTTGCTCACCTGTCCAGCCTTAAACCTAAAGTACATGGTTCTTTTTACTCCAATGTTGTGTTTTAAACTAGTGGTCATCCATTTCGGGTCACTTGACCTTATCTCCCTATAAGGAATATTTCTTTTCTGTCCTACAGTTAAATTCCCTACAAATAATGTATAATCCTCCTCCACCTCGACCTCACTTCCAGGTTTATCCGCGCTGACCTTGGAACATTCTTCTATCCCACCCCTCGAGTTAATCCCCTTCAGGTGTCTTCCTAATCCTGCATAATTGGCCTTTCCCGCTGCCGCCGCGCTAACCTTGGGACCTTCCTTACTCTCTATCCCACACACCCAGATAATCCTCTCCAGATGTCTTCTTAATCCTGCATAATTAGCCTTTCTGAAGTCAGGTACTCTTTGCCTATTAAAACTTAAAGTTCCAACTTCCCATTTTAAGCAAAACCTGATTTCACGATGATCGCTATTTCCTAACTGTCCACCAACCTCAACCTCTGTAACTAAATCTTCCCTGTTTGTCAGTAATAAATCTAGAATATTATCTCCTCTGGAAGGCTCCCTGATTGCCTGGCTTAGGAAGTTATCCTGGATTATATTTAACAATTCCTCTGCGTCGTTGTCTCCTATAATTAAATCCCAGTCTATATTCCTGAGATTAAAATTTCCTACCACGTATAGTCGATTATATCTGCAAGCCTCGTTTATTTCTTGCCATATAGGAGCTGAATCCTCTTTACATACGTTTGGAGGCCTATACACTGCACCCAAAACCATTTTCTCAGTTCCCTCCGTAACCTCTACCCATAAAGACTCTATGCTGTCATCTGTTTTTATAACATTATTAACACAACACTGCAATGTATCTCTTGCATAAAGCGCAACTCCTCCACCTCGCCTGCCTAACCTGTC
>JACEEZ010018214.1:70000-83700 GCA_016584305.1 Chionoecetes opilio
AACAAGTTATCATTGCCGGCCGGGCCATAAAAACGAATGCGGACATAGAGGAGTGAGTGCGAAGGCCGCTTGAAACATTACTCTATCCAGATCCCTAAGAACAGGAAACATGCTATCCGGTTTTCCGGGTTCCTGATGCGCCTCCGTAAAATGCTTCCCGCCAAGAACTTGAGAAAAATTGTGAAAGGAAAATTATGTGAGAATAAGAAGAATAAAAAATAGATATTGATTACTTTTCAGAGGTCATAACAAAATAATTGTTCGTTGACGCACTAATGTTGAGACTTATATTTTAGTTGAAGCTTATTTTCCGAGCCATTTCCATAGAAAATACAATAAAGATTCACAATTGTTGCGCTTCTGAGGCATTATTGTCATCACTAACTATTCTAGAAAAATACATCTAGATTCTCAAAAAAGCAATTTTTTTTTTTTTTTTTTTTACGATGGAGCCTATAGTGCATGTTGGCTATCATTTTGTTAAAATGTGGAAGTGATGTATACTGATTTATATTTTCGTCTCTTTTTCTCTAAGTTATCTTGTCCATTATGTGTGTAATGGTTATACCTATAGAGGCTTTCAAGTCCCCGTAGCTCTGCGCATCGCTAGTCAGCTTTGTTTCTCAGTTTTTGTTTTTCTGGTTGCGGGAAAGAGTTGCCAGAGATCGTTAGTTAATGTGGGGAGATATTTTAGGCTCAATTGCCTCCCAACGAATAGATGGGTACGTTACCAGAAACGCCCTATGTAAATTGCATGTGGTGATCAATAGGAAAGCATGCCATAGTGAAAGAAAGAGGTATAGAAAATATGTTAGGTGTGTGAGGAGGTGGCAACGACCAGCCGCCATGTTGGGGCGGGACAGCCGAGGTCGGCCCCGGCCACTCTCTCACAGGTCGCCGCAAAGGAAACGTCTGCTCGAGCCGCAGGACGTCTCCCAGGACCTCTTGCCACCTCCTTCCAGTTCCCCGCCTGTCCAGAGCTTGTTCCTGCCAGCGGATGCAGGACGAGTCATACAGCGCGAGGAGAAGGAGGGTTTGGATGAGGCCGAGGACGCAGGCTGGGAGCGCTGAGTGAGTCGCTGGGAGAGGAGGAGGTCGACCACGCGGTCGTGTTTACCTCGACGAGAGAGTCACGGCTACAGGTTCTTATAATCATAATTACCCCCTTTCTTTATCCCCCAGCAAGTTACCGTAGGCGATAGGTCATCGTAGGTAGCTAGGGAAAGAAATCTAGGGCGTGAATGGGATGATTGGGAGCTATTTTGCTTATTGTGTAGTGTTTATTGTAAATAAATTAGTTAAGGTACTTTACATGTGTTTGTTGTTTACCCCGTGTTTAATCCTGGACTGATAGCTCTACAGTGAGTCACAAGAACCCGGAGTTAATTAAATTTGTGTGTGGTAAGTGAAGTCTTAGCTTACGAAACCCCCATTTAAAACAGTAAACTCTACAATGTGTTTTCAGCTAACAAATACACATTTTCTATAGTTTATCTGCTCGTGAAAGCAGAAATTGACGCCTATAGTTTCCGCCAGCCATTGTAAACACTTCATTATCCACAGCATCAAAGGCCGACCCTGCAAGCTATAATTACCATCCCAAATTTCATACCTTTTTTAATCCTGATCCTTTTTTGAATTATGTCCCGTAATATTCGCTGACACGCCCGGAGCCCGCGACACAATGACTACCGTATCATTACGGTTAATTGCGGTCATCTCATCCCCCCCGGACCTATATGGGGGGGAGGAGGAGGAGGGAAGGAGAGGGGAGGAGGAATACATAGGAATAACAAACACCAGGAGACCTATTGGTCTATAACTAGGGTATCTGCTGAACTACACACTACTAACTGTCACTGTATGTAAGAGGACAGTTGGAAAAGGATACCATACCCCTAAAGAAGATAGGAACATGGAAGTTTCGTAGTGAAGAACGATAGGATATGAAGTATGCTAACTACAACTACCACAAACACTAATCGATCCGGGGGACTATAATATACATTCGCAGAGCAATATCAAAACCCATTTACTTTACAGTGCGCGTCAAGTCTGTTTTTAAATGAAGTTATTGTGCTGGCTTCGACAACATTTGCTGATAATTTGTTGCATCGATCAAGAACTCTAACATTGAAATAATTTGTAAGGACATCTGTGATGCAGCGTTGACCATTCAGTTTTAAACCGTTGTTTCTTGTTGTCACTTGAGGAGAAAGCTCGAATAGGTTCTCTTGAGTAATGACATCAAATCTTTTAATTAAGGATCTTAAAGGTTTTTATCAAGTCCCCACGGATTATACGATCCTTTAAAGAAAACATTAAGTTTCCGCAATCTCTCTTCATAAGATGAATTTCGCAGAGATGGAATTAGTTTGGTTGCTCTTCTTTGAACTGATTCCAATTTGTCTTGATTTTTTACGAAACAAGGCGACCATAATTGAACGGTATGTTCTAAGTGCGGCCTAACAAGACATGTATAATCGTATCATTACTTGCGGAGTTTTATGTTCAAAGTTACGTTTAATGAAGCCCAACATCATATTCACCTTTTTACTGGCAGCCAGGCAATGCGTACTGGATTTAAGTTCCTGAGTAATAATACAAATAAAAGGGCGGCGCACCTTGCCACAAGTGCTTCCCGCCGCCGTGGCAGCCGGGGAGTGAAGACGCCTTCCCGGAGAGGACGTTCTTCTCTGCTTTAAAACACATTTCCTCCTTGGCAAACCCCCTCCCTCCCTCCCTCTCTCCCTCCTCCAGATACGTGAACCCCCTCCCTCCTCCAACTCTCTCACACCTCCAGATACGTGAACCCTATAACATAGGCCACTTTTCCGCTTCTCCAGAGGGATTCCCATATTAAAGGGACCTGCATGCTATACTATACCCACTCAAAATAAAATTCAAAATTCAAGTCTACACGATGCCACGACATTTGTAATTTAAACATCTAAGGCATCAGGTCCATAAAAGAGTCTCGGCTCAATGCACCGCGTCTTGTATATAATTAAAGTGTAATTAACTTTATGTATGTTATGTTAAGCATAAAAAAGCAATAATCAATAAAAAAAAACTCAAGGGGTTCCTATACGTCTCCCCAGTGCCCTCCCACCCCCCACTATGTGACGCTAATGGCGCTTGGACCTGCGGGAGACGCTTCATTAATCACGCCAGTCTTTCTTTATCGCCACAACCCACAGATTAAAGGCGCAATGGAGAAGGTTTCGGAAATTTGGATGTAAGCTATCACGCTAATTCATTTTCAAATCTTCCCCCTCCTCCTCTTCTTCCTTTTCCTGGTCCTGCTCCTCCTCTTCTTCTTGTTCCTGCGCTTCCTTTCCCTGCTACTCCTCTTCCTGTTCCTCCTTCATTTCTGCCTCCTCCTCCTCCTTTAGTTCCATCTATTCTTTTTGCTTTATTTTTGCTATTCATCTATCCCTTTTCAATTCCTCTTTCATTTCATTTTCTTGTAATACGTTCATATTTCAATTAATTCTCTCTTATTATAACATTCCTACTTCAAAAGAGTCCAGTGAGGTCTTTCCCGTCCATAACGATACCACAGAAATGAGCAAATACAGAACAATGCTGATACTGTGGTCTATCTTGTGATCTTAGCCGATACTGTGGCCTATCTAATATGATCTAGTCGTGTCTCAGTAAGCATTGTCTGAATGAAAGTACTAACAAGAATATAATCACTTTATACCTCGCCGCAACACCCACTTAATCAAGACTCGGCTGAGGTGCTGAGTTTCATTGGCATGAGTGTATCTGCGCTAAATACGCGATGCCCGCCACACACCTAGCTGCTACACCCCTGCCACACACCTGCTGCACTCCTGCCACGCACGCACCTGCTACACTCCTGCCACACAGCTGCTACAACCCTGCTATACACCTGCCACACCCCTACCACACACCCGCCACACCCCTGCTACACACCTACCACACCCTTGCCACACACCCGCCACTCACCTGCCACATCCCTGTTACACCCCTGCTACAGCCTTGCTACAGCCCTGCTACAGCCCTGCTATACCCCTGCCACACACAGCTACCGTTAATTCCGGAATGCAGACACTGATGGACACATACGCCCATCAATAAGCCTTGTTCTCGCGCCATCTCAGAGAACTTGATTCCTGGCAGTGTGTGTTTGCAGTATTTCCTTGATTCCTGGCAGTGTATGTTTGCAGTATTTCCTTGATTCCTGGCAGTGTATGTTTGCAGTATTTCCTTGATTCCTGGCAGTGTAGTGAATGTTTGCAGTATTTCCTTGATTCCTGGCAGTGTGTGTTTGCAGTATTTCTTTTGGCGTCCCCGACAGCAAGGGGAGAGGAAATCACAATATTCTGACGCAACAGGGAAGTCGATATTTCTTTAAAAATTCAAAGGGTGGACGATGAAAAAATAACATGAAACCTTTGAAAGGAAAACGACACCATTTCTGAAGGTTTTCCATTGTCTGCTATTTTCCAGTTTGCCATTTGTTGCGAATATTCTGTTGCATTACAAGATATAGAAAAACTGTGAGTGAGTGTGTGTGTGTGTTATTGCGTGCAGGTGAGCGTGTGTATGTGTGTGTGTTTGTGCGTTATTGCGTGCATGTGTGCGTGTGTGTTATTGCATGCAGATGTGCGTCTATGTGTGCATGTGTGTGTGTGTATTATTGCGTGCAGGTATGCGTGCGTATGTGCTCGTTTGCGTGTTTACGAAGAGGAATACTTTGAGATGCTAGGCCTTAATGTGCACAAAGTTTCGCTTCAGCGGGTGTTATTTTCCCGCTTATACGAGGTCATGCGAACAAAACTTGGCGCACCATAAAGGTTTTGCCTCACACGTCTTGCCTATTACAGATGTCGGCCTTCCATGATGCCTTGTTCTTATATACAGGCTAGCCAATACTTATCCTTATTCTTTATCCTTCATCCTTCATTTGTGTTTTATATACAGTCAAACCAATCTTTATCTTTATTCTTTATCCTTTAACCTTTATTATTTTCTTATATATAGTGAAGGCAGTCTATATTTAGCACACATGTTACCACCTTCTATCATTAGTTTCCTTATTTTTTTCGTACTAGAGACCAACGCGACAATCTCGATAATTAAATAAATGAAGAAAAAAACTGAATAGAATCGCAGTACATGAGACATTATCCTTACTTTCCTTTCCTTTCATAATCCTTACTAGAGTGCCTTGGCAAATGTGATGCATTTATATATATATATTTTTTTTTTTTACATCACAAAGGACTGGCCAAGGGCACAACAAAAAGAGGTAACACAAAGCCCGCTTAGTTGCCAGTCCCTATAAAGAAGACAGTAAGAGGATAACGAAAGGGGGGTGGCCCAATTTAGTTTGAGAGGTGTCTTGTCACTCTTCTCTTGAAAAGATTTAAGTCGTAGGAAGGTGGAAAAATAGAAACAGGAAGAGAGTTCCAAAGTTTACCAGTGATAGGGATGAAGGAAGGAGTAAAGATACTGATTAACTCTTGAATTAGGAAGATGGACAGAATAGGGATGAGAATGAGTAGAGAGTCTTGTGCAGCGAGGCCGCGGGAGTGGGGGAGGCATGCAGTTAGCAAGTTCAGAAGAGCAGTGAGCATGAAAATAACGGTAGAAGATAGCAAGAGAAGCAACATTGCGGCGGTGATTTAAAGATTGAAGACAGTCAGTCAGAGGAGGGGAGTTGATGAGACGAAAAGTTTTTGACTCAACCCTGTTTAGAATCTGTATGAGTGGATCCTCCCCAAACATGTGAGACATACCCCATACATGGGAGGATAAGGCCCTGTAGAAAGCAAGCACCTGGGAGGGAGAAAAACAAGGACGCAGACGCCACAGGACAGCTAACTTCTTAGTAGCTGTTTTAGTAAGAGATGAAATGTGAGATTTCCAGTGCAGATTTTTTAGAAAGGATAGTTCAATAATGTTCATTGTAGAATAAGGAAATATTTGAGTGTCATTGAAGAAGAGGGGATAGTTATCTGGTAGGTTTTGTCGAGTAGATAGGTGAAGAAATAGGGTTTTTGAGGCATTGAACAAAAAAGGTTTGCTTTGCCCCAATAAAAAATTATAGAAAGATCAGAAGTAAGGCGCTCGGTGTTATCTCTCCGTGAATCACTTAGTTCCTGTTGAGTTGGACATCTAAAAAACAACGTTGAAAAATGCAGGGTAGAATCATCAGCGTAGGAGTGGATAAGGCTTCGAGTTAGATTTAGAAGATCATTAATGAATAATATAAAGAGAGTGGGTGATAGGACAGAACCCTGGGGAACACCGCTATTGATAGATTTAGGAGAAGAACAATGTCCGTCTACAGTAGCTGCAATAGAACGGCTTGAAAGGAAACTGAAGATGAAGGTACAGAGAGAAGGATAGAAACCGAATGAGAGTAGTTTGGAAATTAAAGATTTGTGCCAGACTCTATCAAAAGCTTTTGATATGTCAAGGGCAACAGCAAAAGTTTCACCGAAACCCCTAAAGGAGGATGCCCAAGATTCAGTTAGGAAAGCTAGAAGTTCGCCAGTAGATCGCACTTTACGGAAACCGTACTGACGATCAGATAGAAGATTGTGAGCAGAATGATGCTTAAGAATCTTCTTATTAAATATATATTCAAAAACTTTAGAAAGGCAGGAGGTCAAAGCTATAGGACTGTAGTTTGAAGGATTAGAACGGTCACCCTTCTTAGTAACAGGTTGGATGTGAGCAAACTATCAGCAAGAAGGAAAGGTGGAAGTAGATAGACAAAGACGGAAGAGTTTGTCCAGGCAGGGTGCAATAACAGATGCACAATTTTTGAGAACAATAGGAGGGACTACGTCAGGACCGTAAGCCTTCCGAGGATCTAGGCCAGAAAGGGCAAAGAAAACATCATTACGAAGGATCTTCATAACAGGCATAATATTGTCAGAGGGTGGAGGAGAAGGAGGAACAAGCCCTTCATCAACCAGAGTGGAATTTTCAGCAAAGATTTGAGCGAAGAGTTCAGGTTTAGAAATAGATGAGACAGCTGTGGAGCCACCTGGGTGAAGCATAGGAGGGAAAGATGAAGAAGAAAAATTGTTAGAGATGTTATTAGTTATTTACCAGAAGTCACGAGAGGAACTCGATTCAGAAAGATTTTGACATCTTCTATGAATGAAGGAGTTTTTGGTAAGTTGAAGTAAAGATTTGGCATGATTACGGGCAAAAATATAAAGGGCATGAGTTATATATTTATTTGTATATTTATTTCTTTATTCAGTCCAGTCTTTGATTATTATTAGTAGTGTTAAAGCTCCTTGTGATGGATAACTTTATTTATTGACACTGACCTGATTCCATCCTAGTCTCTCGTGGGAATTTTGACAAAGACTTTTAAACCTTCCTTTACATTTTTCAAGACTCGTCATTCCTAGAGGAATTTGAGAGAGAGAGAGAGAGAGAGAGAGAGAGAGAGAGAGAGAGAGAGAGAGAGAGAGAGAGAGAGAGAGAGAGAGAGAGAGAGAGAGAGAGAGAGAGAGAGAGAGAGAGAGAGAGAGAGAGAGAGAGAGAGAGAGATTCAGATTCTTTATTCCACCAATGGTGGTTATTAAGCACATTATTACATCTTTACAGATATGAATAGATACAAAAAAACATAATAAAAATTACTGATAATGTAATGCAAACTAATTAAGAATAAAATATAATAATTATCAAGTAAAACTAAATAAAACTACTACACTTAGAACAACGTATTGTGTATGCACACTCGTCAAAAAGCTAAAAATATATATAAAAGACAGTGACGTAAAAGAATAAAATCGTACCAGCGCATCAAAGCAATAAAAATAAAAATAAACTTGCAACAATTCAGTAAAATGAGAGTAGGCCATATAAGATGATAAAACTAAACATTATTTGCTAAAAAGGAGTTTTTGAGTGCAACCTTGAAGGAACTCAGAGATATAGCTTGCGTGACAGCGGTTGGGAGTTCATTCCACAGCTTGGCACCCAGTACGGCAAGGCGCCGCTCACCACTATAGGTCCTGGAGCGCGGCACATACAGCTTGTTATTCTGTCTGGTAACATTGTTTGTGACGTCATGTACAGTATTAAAAGTACCAGTAAAAAGCCAGTCTGGATAAAATTCTCTTAAAATCTTATACATTGTTGTGCAAACGTCAAACTCGTGTTTTTGTTTTATTTTCAGCCATTTTAATTCTCTGAAAATAGGAGATACGTGATCATATTTTCTGGCTCCTCCGATGGCTACTTTGGCTGCAAAATTCTGTATTTTTTGTACATTTGATAAAAGTGTTTCATTAGTGGTGCCCCATATTCTTATGCAATATTCAATTAAGGTTAATACAAGTGATTGAGTGACGATAATCCTAGTCTGCTTATCAAAAAGATCTCCTATTCTATTAATATACATTAAAATGCCATTTACCTTTTTAGTTAACTCACTGACATGTACATCAAATATCATGTATCGGTCCATGTAAAGTCCCAGATTTTTTACATAATTACTTGGATGAATTATGTCACCATTAAAGTTTAAGGTAGTGTTGGGGGAATACGAGACAAGAGCTGACGGTTCCCTATAAATATACATTGTGTTTTAGCAGAATTTAACATTAGTCCGTTAATTAGAAAATAATGTCTGCATTTGATCAGAGTGTCCTCAATGTCTTTGATAAGTTTATCAATATTGTCAAGTGTACTTGTATGTAAAAACTGGGTATCGTCAGCATATTGTACTAGAAAGCAGTTTACATGTTCCGATAAATCATTCACATATATTCCAAATAATATAGGACCAAGTATTGAACCTTGTGGTACCCCATAGTTAATGTTTTGCATAGTAGACACGTTACTTTCCAGACGAACAGATATAGTTCTTTTGTTTAAGTAACTTCTGAACCAAAATTCATCAATATTAAGTTTAGCACATTTATTTAAGAGAATCTTGTGGTCCACACTATCAAACGCTTTTGAAAGATCACACAAGGTTAACAGAGATATATTTTTGTTGTCTATGTTGGTATACAGTTTGTCTGTAATTAAAGTGAGAGCTGTTTCAGTAGACAATTTTGGTCGAAATCCGTGTTGACTGCCAGAGAGTAACTTATTAGATTCTAGGTAATGTGAGAGCTGGTTAGCAACAATTTTTTCAAGTATTTTAGAACTGATTGGTAAAAGCGATATAGGTCTGTAATTACTTACACAGTTAGGATCACCATTTTTAAAGAGAGGAACTACCAATGCGTGTTTCCAGGCCGCCGGAAACTTACCGGTTATTAATGACGTATTGATAATACAGGTGAGATGAGAAATAATTACGCAAAGGCCGTCTCTAAGGAACTGTAACGAGATATCATCAGACCCGATAGAACTAGTAGATTTAAGAGATTTAATAGTTAAAACAACACTATTAATATCTACTGGCTTAGGCCTGAAGGCTGAACCGGCGTCACTAATAGAATAGTTCTGCTGAGGGAATAGATTATCTTTATCTTCTAATTGTTCCTGTGAACGTGTGTATGTATTTTGTCCGACTTTAGAAAAGAAATCGTTGAACTCCTCAGCTTTTTCACCGAGATTATCGAAATTGTAAGTGTTTGATTTACGCTTTTTGTTAGGAACAATTTCCCCGATAATCTTCCAAGTGGCAGAAGAGTTACCTCTTGAGTCAGAAAGGCGGTTACGGTAGTGATCTGATTTTGATTTACTGATGAGTGATTTTACTTGCTTTTTTGCCGTTTTATATTGCTCTCTTAAATTACAATTATTCACGTCATTTTTAAGTTCTTTTTGCAGGACATTACGAGCACTGATCGCACTACGTACATCGTCATTCATCCATGGCGTAGATTGTCCTTTTATTACTTTTGTTACCTTAGGGGCACACAAGTCTAAACATTCTATAAAATATTCATTAAAAATTCCCACTTGATAATCTACATCATCGGTAGAGAATAGCTTGTTCATAATATGTATGTTATTAAGAACAAAACGTATCTTTACTATAATTTTTAAAATCACGGATAGTCTTTGTAACAATGGACTTTCTAGGTTTACTTATATTTATAACAGCAGAGATAAGATCATGGTCTGCGATAACTTGAGGCACAACATCATGTGATATAATAAATTCAGATTCATTAGTGATAATCAAGTCCAGTAAAGTAGCTGATGATGAGGTGGTCCTTGTCGGTACTTTTACCATTTGCGTTAGATGGTTATTTTGTATTATTTTACTTAATTTATTTCTCTTGTCTAAAATGTCGTCATTAAAATCCCCTAGAATAAAAACTTTTTTGTTGCGTAGGCATATCATCTTAAAAACGTCGTCAATATAATTAAAAGAAGTCACCAGAGCTTTAGGGTGACGATACACACATCCAACGATAATGGCTGGAAGTTTTCTACACTGCACAGTGACCCATACATCCTCTACACCAGCCAGTCTTGGGATATCTAAGTTAATCATACGAGAACTTAAAGTGTTCTTTACATATATGCACACGCCAGCTCCTCTACCATTGTCACACCTAAATATTTTATACATAGAAATATCAACAAAATGATCTGGAATATGAGGAAGGAGCCATGTTTCACTCACACATAAAATATCAATGTTTCTCTCAGTAAGCAATAATTTAACATCATCAAGACTAGATAATAACGACTGAGCATTAATGTGTTCAATAGTCAAGCAGTCCTTTACCCGGGTAACAGCGGCAGGTACGTCTTCGCCATCATTTCAGAAGTAGTACCCACAAAGCTTGGTTTTATGTCCTAAAGAATAGCACTGTTGGCACTGGAGCTTGTGATCAAACCTACAGTTTGACTGAACATGGTTAAACTCACCGCAATTGAAACATCCGACTTTTTTAGTAGAGTAAACATCTCTTGTCACATTCTTGTCATTTCTGTATGAGCGATTATAATCTGTAAAGTTATTATAGTAGTCGTGTTTTTGCTCCCGAGGTGCTGAAGTAGGCGTACGGCTTTTGTATGAATACGGATGACGGTGTGTGTTTGATGTCACACTGGAATAGTTGCCCCTCCATCGTCGGTCCTGGGATTCATGTTGGTTGTTACGTTCATTGTGGGAGGTGGTGTCACTGCCACCAGCACTGTGCATAGACGTCCGCCATGTTAATAAGAGAGAGAGAGAGAGAGAGAGAGAGAGAGAGGAGAGAGAGAGAGAGAGAGAGAGAGAGAGAGAGAGAGAGAGAGAGAGAGAGAGAGAAAGGGAATGCTATCATCTGAACCGTGTGTGGAGTTACTAAGCACAATAAGACCACGATGATGTATTTAACTTGAGTGCGTGGTATTATAAACAATAATAATGTTTATCTTCTTAAAACAATCTCCGCACTGCTCCCCTCAAAGGACGGACCTCTCCATCGCCAGGAAATTCTAAACCTTGATACTTTGTATTCTATACTATTATTATACTTATTCTATACTATATACAGGCAAAGTCCAAAGGCAAATACAAGGTAGTCCGACAAAGACCTCAAAGGCTGAGGAGACATTACCTTGGTGTTAGAATATCACTCAGCAGAATTTGAGAAGAGTTAGTGTCCCTTGCACCGACCAGGAAGAAGGAGGCTCATGACTTTTCGAGCGCTCTGCCGCTGATATGTTGGGCTCCTATGTTATATTATATACCAGGATGGAACACAAAGGAATGCGTCTGTGTTGTGATAAAAACTAAGAAACGAAAGAATGAAACAGAGAACAACGAGATGTCTGTAAAATGTGTGGTTCATTAACTTTACGGAAATTTAATGTTACACAGGCAGGCTGCTCATGTGTTTTTCTCGTGTGTTCGGGGCCGGTCTAGTGTATGATATAACGTCATGAGGGGCGGGGATGAGTCACCCGCGGAGGCGATTGGCCGCCCCGGCCGGTGGGTGGAGCCTCCCTCCCTGGGCGCGTGAGGTGACGCAATCTGCCTGGGGTCAGATGCTGAGAGCGAGCTAGGGCGCCCTATCCACTAGGGCGCCTGTGGTAAGGCGAAACGCCCTCCCACCGCTATGCTCAGTCGAGATTGCTGCTTTAGTGGCACCGCTAAAGGCGCTGAAACTAAGGCATGGTCAGACCCTGACTTAGTGAGCTACTGTTGGCCTTTGACAGACATTCATCTTCTGTTTTTAAGGCAAATATAGCCTTGTTTCAGTTCCTACATCGTAACAATTGGTGTTTACGTAATAATAGTGTTGCAAGGTGTGTATGAATTGATCGTGAAAGACTAAACGCGGCACTATAGGGTGTTTTTATAAGCTTATATGCTGGCGATAAACATGTTGTGTTGTGTGTTGGTTGGGCGGGCGGGCGGAGGGCAAAGCGACTAGACAAGTGTCACCAAGGGTGCTTCGCCCGCACTAAAATGTTGTACTATTATACGGTATTATCATATTACCAGATGATATTTAGGACAACTGAACATACCATCATCTTCACGAGACATTAGTGCATATCATGACTGTATAAAAATTACAGTAAACTATACCTATAATAAGATAATGAGAGCAAAATGAGATCGTGTATAAACATTTATTTTCTTTCACCTTTTTTTATTCAACTCTTCCTTACTCCTGTACTTTTGCTTGCATTAAATTTTCACTCACAGTCTCGGAATCACCACAGTTTTCCGATTATCATGGTATGTGGCACGTCCCAATGCAAAAATATATAAGTGGTCAAAACCTGTGATGAATGTCATACTTGTGACAAACAGTTTTCGGCGGGCCGCGGGGGCGAGCGTTGCCTTATTGCAGAGGTGAGGGAGGGAGGGACTAAAATTCTTGTTTTGGTGTTGAAGTGTTCAAGCCTTGTGATTGGTCGAAGCTGCCTAAACAGCGCTCAGACAGGCAGCGTGATTGGCTAGTAGGATTCTCGGACCACACCCATGCATTGGGCTTTAGAGGTGTATGGCAGGGCAAAAGCGCCTGAAATTTCGACTGTACATAGCCTTGAGCCGGTGCCTTAGCCGGGCCTGTTACAAAAACGCCTGAAGACCGGTAAAGCGCTCTTTTCGCCTTACCTCTATGGCACTTCTCAGCATCTCACCCCTGGAAGGTTAAACTTCCATACTCTTTACTATGTTAATTTCACCCTTATGTGTTTGTGTGTCTAGATTGTGCGAGAAATAGAATTGTCAAGAACTTTCTAGGAATAAGGGAGCTTGTATATATAGCCATTGACACAGGAGGAGAGTTAGTCAGAGAGTTCCTGCCAGACAGTCAAGAGTTGTACATAAGCAGAAATATATGCCAAGGAGCTTCGTGCCAGCCTTTCTTTGCCCACGGCTTCTTCGTGTCTAGTGACGGCGACGTTGAAGGCTACAAATAGTGCCAACACAGGACCCGCGTTCGTAACATTAACAATATATTTAAACCAAAAAAAACATTTTATTTAGTCACCAAATATCACCGCAAATGTATTATTTCCGATCCTGATAAGAGGATTACTTATTTTTCTGCCTTCAGGATAAAGTGTGTTTGGTTATATATTTACCACCTTAAAAGCCTAATATTTACCTCCAAGAATTTGGTCCATACAGAAATGAGAACTTAATGATTTGGACGGATAATCTTATAAGCCGTAGCCATGTGAAACGGAACGAATTATTTCATAGTAATCGTAATAGGTATGCTTAATTGCACTTAATATCATGCTATAATCCGTAGAATCCTGTCATTCTTGCA